>JACJUM010003223.1:12586120-12690815 GCA_020976665.1 Heortia vitessoides | reverse complement strand
GTGTTACCAACATAACAAAATAGAAAAATATTACATTGCTACCAACAAACTTGCTAACCTGCTGACCAGTGGATACGATCTATATCGTATTTTTAACGGATTTCTTTTTATCTGTTTCAATCACGCAAACTAAAACTTTGAATATATTTAGTTTATTGAGAGATGAATTCATCCAATATCCTATATATTGACCTGGTTCAAAGATAAGTCGCTTTATGCACTCGTGTTATTGGTTTCAGAAAACAAAATGCAAATATATTCTAACTAATATGCATCGTCCGGAGTAGAATACTGCCTCTTCGCACCAAAGGAGACAGTAGGAGTACGATTAGTGTTAGACATAGGCCTCCCCATAAAAGGGGGACTGACTTTGCCCATACCCGCAATGTTGCATTTGAGCTACGCATCTAATAAACCGCTATCTGTTATTTCCGGTACCACTGTCGTGAGGCACCATAAAGTCTACCTTTCAAGGGGATGCACATATCCAACAGTAAACGTTTGGCTGCTTCTATGATGATAAAAAAAGTTTTGTAATCTATATAAAAGCTTATTTGAATCAGCCAAACTGCCGTATTAAAAAAGGAGTACATTTTTCCGACCGTGAAAAACACAAAGACAGGCTTTAATGCAGCGACTCACTATGGATATAGTATTTAATTAGACGTGAACTACCGCGGACAAACTCTACAGGCTTTGCTTGGAAATAACTAATCTATCTTTTTCAAAGCGAAAAGTATGCCGAAGTCCAGTGTGCTCGGATTATAAATCCATGAATTCTTTTGAGTCTGGTAAAAGATGTTTACAAAATTCGCAATCCAGTTCATTAGATTTTGCTATATTAAAATCTATGCTAACAGTATAAAGCGTAAAAGAAGAGTTTGTTTGTTTTGTTGAACAAGCTAAGATTTTGTTTTTATTATGTTATGAAGTCAACAAACAAGCACACGGTCCGCTTGACGATAAACACGACCGCAGCCTATAGACACTCGTCTCCTTACAATGATATCTCTAATGTGTCACCAACCTTGTGAACCGAAGATACAACACTACATTTACCCAGTAATGTCACAGCCTCTCACACCCTTCAGACTGGAACACAGCAATGCGAACACTGCAATTTGGCAGTTGATATAGGTGATAGTGAGGTACCAATGCAGGCGACCTTTCTATCATGTCTACCTCTTCACTCTCAGTAACACTCACTTCTCTCAGTAACTAGTGGTCAGATTAAAAAAATATTTTAGTATTGAACAGCAAGCTTATTGAAATAGTAAATAGGATAACTATAAATAAGAGTGGAGCAGAAATGATACTAATATTTTTCTTCATATAAACCAGTGAAAAAGATCGATGACAACTTTCAGTATCAAGTATTGGTGAAATATTATATCATTTAAAATTCATTTAAATATTACAAATAAGTATATATATAGTACGTAGTATAATATATATATAATACAAAATCCTAATCAGCACACGGAAAAGTGAATATAAATATATATTTATATTCACTTCTCTGTGTGCTGATTAGGATTTCGCGTGTTAACTAGTGAACGGATTTTTATGGAGCTTAGCGTAAAAACGAACAACTGTTACAAAAAATCAAGAAAATCATCCGGCAGATCAAAATACACAGAAATGTATTACCATCAGCATCATATTAAGATAGGAATTACGTTGGGCAAGCGTGTTAGCAATCACAGAGCGCAGCCTCCGCGATAGGGATGCTGCTGCCCATCCATCCCCACCCCATGCATTCGAGCTAGACTGTCTCGAATAGATATACTGCCATCTGTAGGTTCTGTTACCTTTATCAGAAATTATTTTTATGCATAAAACCATTAAATTCACATTCCGCTTGATGGCAATTTTTGCCGCATCTTTAACCTTAAGATATTATATTACGTTACCCAGCAATTTTACTGCCTCGCTTACACTTCTCAAAGAAAAAATTATTCGAGTGTAACTATGTATATGAAGGCAGTAATCGATAGTGAGTCACTCTCGTCACCTTTGTAAGAGGTCTACTGCAAGTAAAGAGCCTTTAAAAACTCAAAAAAATGTTCTCCCTTTTTTTCTTACAGTTGTATTTAAATTAGAAGCTGAAATTTTGAAAAAGCACTAATAGCTCCTCGAGGTTTTACCCGTGTTGAATTGTTGAGCTTCAATACTAACTTTGCACCACCCTCTTTTTAACCCCCTAAAAGAATGATTGTCCAAAAAAATACTTGTTTCTTTATACTGAATTTCATTTAAAGAACTTCGAAAACAAAAGTTTCACTCTAACTTTGCACCTCCGTTTTACCCTCTCTCTCACGAGAGAAATTTTCTAAACCCTTTTCTTTATTTACCTTGTTTTGTTCCCCTACATTAAAATAGAAGTTTCGAGTATCTCCCCTATAGTTTTGGGCCTGCGTTGATATGTGAGTCAGTCAGTCAAGTTCTTTTTTAAATAGAAAGATTGGCTACAATAATAACATTATAAATATAAAAGTACAAAAGTCATACGATACCATGTGCACGTATGTTCAGGTCAGAGTTATGAAGGCTTTACCAATAAAAGCAGAAGGCTTGATATTGCTACCTGGACGTCAACAACCGCTCTGGTACCAAGTCAAATTACTTTGTGCCGGCTGTCCTAAATTATTATATTTGTCGACTTGATGAGCAAAACAAATTCTATGTTGTAGAATACAACAGAATAATACGTGGGTTGTAACGGGCCCAATGATGCATTTGTTAGTGTTCTTATCTTGCGTGCCAGAGGTCGTGGGGTTAAATCCCACCCAGAGCAAACATGTATATAATAAATATATAGATTTGTTTTGGATGTTAAATATGTATTTAAATATTATACTTTTGATTCTTCTGTTGTCACATATACTAAACACAAGTCCTTCTAGCGTTTTTTCAGACAAGAGATATTGTGTAAACAAATAGTTATTGTCATAAATTATGAAAATTAATATTTATAAGAAGTAACAGCTCCTTTTAAAAATTGTCATATTGTTGACTTTTTTATATGAATATATTATTAAAATACCACAATTTATAAGTTGTTCAGAGGATCTACAATATATAATTCTTTTATAATCTTGCTTGGTAAATAATAGACCAACCATGTTCATAGATTTGTTGTTCATCAATCTAAAGATGAGATGTGATTAACTCCTAGTCAGCCTTATCCCTGTCCAACCAAGTAAATGTTTGTTGCTCCATAATAAAACCTATTAAAACATACGGAATCTATCTGTGGTCATCATCAAATCGAACATTATGTGCCTCGAAAGTCAACACAAAATCTTTAAAATAGTTTCATCGGCGTCCTGGTATGTTCGTAATTCCGAAATCTATTATATATTTTTTAATACCAATCACCTTGGAAGTGGTAAAAGTTATTTAGCAAAGTATGAGAACTGTTTGACATCCCATCCAAGTCTGGTATCAGGTATGCTGTTGCCAAATTCGATTAGAAGATTCAAGAGAGCCGATATGCTAACTCGCTAGGAGAAGCAAAGGCTCCATCTTTTCCAACTTCCAAACTCTTACAGCACACCTGATTATAATCTCCACGTCTCATTGCAGGAAAAGTGAAAAGAAAAAAAAACAATCTTAAAGTACTAGAGCATGAATCCGCGAAGATTTATTAAAAGTATATTTAATAAACCGTACATTAATCCACCCGTGAATATTCACTGCATCATATACATCCATATGTAAATGTAGAACTCCCATTGGGGCCCTCCCAAATTGTATTAGCGACGTCAGAGCCAAATCGTGTTACCTGCACCCGGAGGTTTGCGTTTTGTTCCAGGCAGACCGGCTGTATATTTACTGAAGTTTTGTTGGAAATATATGTTTGGAAGCTTTTATTACATTTTAGAGGTAGCTGGTGCCTGACATTGTCTACGTGAAAGCTGATGGTATGACTTAAATGGGCGATAGAATTTGGTTTGTATAATGTCATTAAATATGGAAAATGCATATGGCTTGTGAAGACTCTATCGATGGCAAGTGATGCGTAATAAAAACTAGCTGTTAGCATCATGTCAAACAATACCTCGAAACAAAGCCAATTGCACAAGAAAATAAAAAAATAAAAGCAAATAAAAGCAATTAAAAAACACACATAAGGAGACAAAGTTTCTCCTTAAACTTAAGAGTTCAATACCATTTGTGAGCCTGGCATAGTCAAAAATTCTCACAGCGTGTTTCTGGACCGAGTTAAAGCTGGTTCTTAGCTGCTCGTGCCCAGAGATGGCAGAAGTACTCCACGACATATACAGCTGCAGTCTTTATTTGTAGTGAAGTAATGTTGAACCTTGTTGAGTACACTAAGCTTTTAAACAGCCAGCTTGGTCTTGTACTTAAAATGATCACGGAACTATGCGTCACTGGAAATGTCGATGATCAGACTCTTAGAAATGATAAGAAGCATTCTGAGGAATTAAAGAGCAACAGTTAATGGGGTTTTATAAGCGGTTAAGACGCACACTTGTGCCTCTGTGGGATTAAAATTGACCATAATGATGCTACCCTATTCGAAGACACAGGTTAGAAGACCCTCGATATCCGACACAATTCGTTCGCGGCTTTTTCCGACTGTGATTAAACGGATGTTAGCTCGGCCCTTAAGTGTCTCCAGCGCTCTCGTCTCCATAGCAAGGTATGTCAGTGGACAGCATATCGTTCTTTTGCCAAACAAAAAGCGGGCGACCCATAGACATAATCACCTTCACAGTCCGTAGGAAGGTAATTTCGCAAGAAGATTCCGATTCCAGACCCGGTCAAAACGCCTGCGGTGTATCTCGCCAACATAACAGCCAATACCTCATCTTGATCCTCCAGATCTAGTAAGAAACCTTATACACGGCTGGGCTTCTTCTAGGCTTCTATTTCTATGGAGCTTCATGCTTTTCTAGGTAAATAAGGAGCGGAATATATTGTGTTAATCACACGCTCCATTACCTTAAAGACAAGAGAGGTTATAGCGATAGGCCTGAAGGTCGATGGGTCGGATTTGTCGCCCTGTTTGAGTATTGTGTGTACATGGGCGGTCTTGCACGAAGTTAGTACTTTCCTTGTGAAGTGTGAAAGCGTGATTAGATACGTTAATATGGTACACAACTCAAATTCACACTGTGTTAGCACCACTACAGGTATAACATTAGGCCCAATCGATTTGCGGATGTCTAGAGAGCTTAATTCCCACCGAACATCATGCTGCTTAATTAAAACTTGGAGTAACTACACCACGGAATGGAACATAGTGCGCAGTCTCCGTCATCCAAAGTCGAGTTCGAGGCGAAAAAAGAGCCTAGAAAATCGGCTTTCTCTTTATCAATGTAAGCAAAGTTACCACCATATTTTCGGAGTGGTGGCAATGATGACCGACAAAAGTTTCCCTCGGGCAGCTTGCAAGTCGCTTCTCAATTTTTCCAACGAAGTCAAATTGTACTCGTTTACTAAACTTCGAGGCAGCGTTTAATTTGCGTTTCACATTAGAGATGTTGCTCCTAAAGGATCCTTATAATCCCGGAATGTGATCCAGGCCTTAAAAGCAGAATGCTTTTTGAGACTGAAAGTTCTCACTTTCTGTCCCAAGATACAAATTGAAAACAAAAACAACAACAACAATTTACACAAACTAACTAATTGCATTCAAAAGTCTGACACTCACTAATTGATACACTATAATTATATTTTTAATATTATTGAATTTTTTAATGCTGAACAGTTCCATAATTGATTTTTTACGGTGTAGTCCTTTTATCCAGAAAGGCTTAAGGCTATATAACATCACCCTTCGGCCAATAAGAGTGGAGCATCAATTAGTCGTAAAAGGGGACTGAGGTACCGTAGGGAACCGACAGATGGCGGTATATGGCCATCAAAAACAGCTCAAATGCAACAGGGCAGGGATGGGCAGCAGCATTATAGCGCTTGTCTAGCGCAGCATTTATGGGTAAAAATCCTCTTTTCTAGGAGAGGTCTATATTCAGTAGTGGAATACCGAGGGTTAATATAATAAATATTAAAAATAACAATATTTCCATATTAGAATATAACTTATTACCCAATATTCCGCGGTACCATAGATAATTTTCTCATTATATATTGTCGAGGCATTTTTTACTTTATGTACCGTATAAACCTACGACTCTACGGTGTTATTGCATAAAAAAGACTTTACACTTTAAACTACGTAAAATCGGGTGAGTATAAAACATTAGTACAGATAATCTAAGCATCTCGCTAAATCTGTATGGCGATCTAACAAGGGCTTCGTACGGCGTTGAAGGCATTGTCGCTCGGATGCACTCGGCCGTCTGAGCCCCATTGATCTAGCTTTAAATGTGTCAATGATGTCTTGCCGATGCTGCCGACAATAAGGTGATATTTTGTACTGGTTTAGGTTTTAGCTAAGCTAGATATATACGCATCCGATCGTGTATACGGTAGTGATCGCTCTCTTACGCGCCAAGGGTCGTGGGTTTGATTCCCACCCAGGGCAAACATTATATGATGATATTTGTGTGTTTTGTTTCTGGGAGCTAAACATGTATTTAATTATTGTATTTGTTCCACTGGTATCTGACGTCTGTAAGACATGTTCTTTAAGCGACTTATCTCGGTGTCAGATCAATTTGTGAGATGCTGCGTAAATTTATTTATTATTTTTTGTTTATTTTTTATCGAAATTTATAACATAGTCTAATAGAAAAATAATTTAAAAAATTCAATCAAGTGGTTTTTGCGTTATAATGTAAACAAACAAATTTTTCTTCTTTCTAATAGAAGTATAAGAAATAATTTTGTTCATACTAAAACTTTATTGGTAATTTTTTTTTAACATAAACAGTCCACTATCTGCTGGATTGACCTACTAACCAAATCAGTTCAGTAGGTAAATTACGTCGAATTAAATGTAGAAAAGCAATAGTAAATTATAATAAATATTATTATAATGATCAGTACTGTATATTTTGAAGCGTTATTTAACGCGAAATTGAACAGGCACGTAATCTTCTCAATTTAATTTACTTGCAATGTACAAGTATTATAAAGGGGGTAATATTTTTATATACCCAGTCGCTCCATGAACAAGCAATCTCGCGCGAGATGATAATGTCACCTTTGTGATCGCGCTCTATTTGTGCGAGAGATGATGCAGTAATCATCTTGCTGTCAATGGGAAATCATTTACTTGATGTCTGTACATTGAGGGAAGGATCGGTTCTATGTCCAAATCTCCATTATCGAGGGAGGTGCGGAAACAAGTTTACATTAGATAAATATAAAAATTTCATGCGATAAATTTAAGTAATACCGATGTCAAACGATCAGAGTAGAAAAAGTATCTAGCTCAAGTACTAGATGTCATGAACCGACATACTTCACAAACAAAGACCTTACACCATGTCAACCGTTTTGTCACGAAATATCTACTTAATTTAAATTATGTTTAGACAGAATCCCTCTTTATAATATTAAAATAACACCAATCATACACACACACACACACACACACAAGCATAAAATCAATTACTTTCTATTTATATTTTTATTTTGCTCCGTGTTTTTGTTTATGTATCCTCGGTCAACGCGTTCGGGAGGAGGAGTTTAGGCTCCAGTTCACCCGAATAATGTTATGTTCCTTACTATTAAGTTACATATATATATATATCCACCATTTTATATCGATATATATATTTAATATTCATTTGATTTAATTTACATACTAGCTTACTATTTCTGAGAAAATGTCTCACTGAGATTAAGTAACAGACTGCCTTTCAGAAGCAACTTTGATTCGTCAAGGGAAGGGACTCAGTGTGGTAAGTCGCATAAATCAAATGAAAGCTTCAAGTCAAATATAAACCATGGAAGAACATACAGTCCGTAATCGAACCGTCAATTCACCGTCGCGATAGTGGTGCGGGGATTTGTCGCCGCTGTCTGACCTTTTTGTTGGCAGCGCAACAAATTGCCGGAGGACGTAGTGAGAATACGAATCCGGATATATCCGGTTACAACTCGATATGATCCGACTTATCACGGGATCCCAGAACTTGCGCACTTGAGTGTCGACACCGATTCCGAAATTGGAAACTTAAGAGTCTCAAATATTTTGTTGGAAATGTTGCCGTGTTTCATTTCAGGACTGAACTTAATTTTTACAAAAAGGCCATTTGAATGATAAGTACGATTATAATATTATTTTAGTAATAATTCATAATATTATGAAGATTTTTGTAGGCTCTACTGGGTACAAGTGTATTTTTGTTTAATCATCTGCCGTGAGGTACCGGCAGAGTGGAATAGTACCTCCATTTGAAGCAGGTGTCGTAAGAGGTGACTAGGGTACTAAAACAGGCTACTGTACAACAGTGGACTACCAATGGCTAATGTAATGGTAATTAATTAAATAAGTGACCTTACAAATGTGATAACTATCCACAAAGAATTTTATATTTATAATTTGTGATTATCTTTTGATATGTTTTTCATAATTCCAGGGCTTAAGATATGAAAAGTTTAAAAAAAAATAGTTTATTTTCTTAATCAACGATATAGTTACAAACGAAAAACATATTTGAATGTATAGATATACATTCAAATATGTTTTTGAAAACCAATACAATTATTAATTTGTCACTATCATCGCCATCTAGATTTGTACGTCAGTTTGAAATTGAAACTGGAATGTGTTTTACTATACTATCGACATCCCTCCAAAGGACACCCTTCTGGATCTAGCGTCCCTACGATGTTAGGACACCCGGAAAAGCTCATCTGAATATAATTTTTATATGGGTCAGAGATGTTACTGGTGACAACGGTCTCTTTCAGTGTTTAATAGCCTATACTATTCAATATACCATCATCGTTATATAAACCGTTCGATATTTTGGTTTATTTTAAAGACATAGATTCCGCTAATGCTTTTTGTTTCAACTAATGTATCGTATATCGAACATTTGAGATGAATGTGTTTGTATCATTTATAAAATAAAATACCTTGGACCTTATGTAATGAAAGCAATTCGGTTTATTTAATGTTTATTTTCAATTAAATTGAAGACAGTGGCATCACTATTGTGTGCCTAAACTATTTGAGCAAACAAATTCAAATGGCGCACGCCTCGCTTTATCGTTTCCTGAGAAAAGAGGAAATTTGTAATGCAGACTCGCATTACCCTTTGATATTTGTGAAATAAAACATTCGGACGTTCTAACGTTAAAAGGAAAATTCTCATCACAAATTTGACCAAGTCAATAAAGGTTTGTGATTGATAAATGTATTTTAGGATCTGTTGAAAGCAAATATAAAATGTTTGTTTAAGCTATATTTTTATTGGGTTGTTCCGTATCGTTATTTAATGTCTCATCCGATTTCTATTCCTTTTGCAACCCACAAATAAGATTTTTTACATTCTTCGTCATTCCATATGTATTCTCATCCCATTGCTGTTTTATATTTATAAAAGTCAAGTTGGTGGTTACGGTCTGACCGAAAAGTGAGGTTTCAAAGCAAACAATTTTGTATGGTATGTACCTCATCAAAGTTTAATATTGATTTAAACACAGAGATCGAACACAATAATTATCTTTTACTTTATAGCAATGAATGAAATAAAGCAAATGTAAAACCCATAGAATAAGAAACAATATTAACCTCTTTATATGGTTACGGAAGTCTTGTACCTAAGCGAAGGTGACCTTCCGAAAATTAACGAGGAGCGCAGGATGGCACTAAATGTTTACATTGGCAACAAAATCGTCGCTCCAGCCAGTCGGCCCTTGATTGGTTCACTGGGAAATATTTGCCAGACGTTCCATTAACTTATTACTGGTGGAAGATGTTTGACATTTTTTTCACTTTTTTGTTTTTTACAATGCATCGAAAAGGTTTTTATTTCTATTATTTCTAGAAGAACATTTCATACATAAAGAAAGAAGTGAATCATTTTGATGAGACGGTGTAAGGGCATAGAAATAGCAAGATATTAGTGTAAACTTTGGATAGCTGAAACCCCAGGGAGATTTACATGAACATTGCAATCTTAGATGTTTTCAGGGTTCCGTAGCTTTATGTATTCATCATATCTGTCTGTTCGTTTGTCACAGCAACTTTTTTCCAAAACTATAAGAACTACAATATTAAAACTTGATAAAACTGTTAAAAAGTAGATTTATATACATTTTCAGAGTCCCTCATCCTTACAACTGAACATAATTTTTGTTCATCAAATCCAGACGTGTGAGATATGTACGGATTGTTAAAAATATTTTGTTCTACACTGAATCGCTTGTGTGAAAGACAATTCCAAAGATGGTATGCACCGGCTCCCTGTTTGTTAATAAAAATTTATTTATATATTATTTAAAATAAAATAAGATAAAATAAAACGAATAAACCGTAAGCCATTATTTATAAATAATAAACGTTCGTTTGAATTAATGTTCGCACCATTTATAAAAATGTTCTAGGCAAACGCCATAGAAAGATTTTCACCGTCTTAACTAGTTTCAATAAATCGATTCTTTTTTGTAAACACTTGTAGCCAACATTGATTAACTAAAACTTTCGTTATTTTTAATTAGGTATTTTGTATTTATTTACCGTAAGATTAACTAGAGTTTGGTTTTAATATTAATTTGTGTATATTATTTATGTGGATTTTTTTTGTGAGTTGACAATTTTTAAAAATGTAACCAAAATTGGTAATTGTAAACTTACAAATCCTGAGATAACATAATTGTTAATCTTGAGAATCAGCCATCATCATATCAGCCATTGGAAGTCTATCGCTGGACATCCTTTCGGAGAAAGGGGCAACTTTGCCCATAATGCGCGTGGCCAGCGTGTTGGCAATCGCAGATCGCAGCTTTTGCGACGAGGATGCTGCTTCCCACCCCCTCCTTGTGCATTTGATCTACACTGTATCGGATGAATAAACCGCTATCTGCCGTTTCCAATATCTTGGTCATATCTTACAACACTTGTTAGAGGGGTTGGTACTTTTCTGATCTGTTACATGGCTAAAAAATTGCCGTAAGGTAACGGAAATGTTCCACAAAAATATTAAGCGAAAACATGTATTTAAAAAAATGTGGTGTTAAGCCGCACTAAAGGCCAGTAAAAAACATTACTACTATATTGAGTTAAAAGTAGATTTGATAAGTAATTTCCTGGCACACGATGTTATTGCCAAGGAAAATCATATCATCCTGGTTGATGCGTGATAGAAGAGGCGTGTAAAGGTTACTGTTAATGTTTTATTTTTATTATACCAGATCAAAAAACAAACCTTCAGTCCTCGTGATAGTAAGCATCACTACAGCCTACTAACCGTGAGGTACCGGCAGAGTAGAACAGTACTCCCCACTGCATGTATCGGTATCCATCCGAAACACTGTAGCTTAAATGCACAAGGCGGATGGGCAGCAGCATCTCCTTTGCGAAACCTGCGCTTACCAACACGGTGGCCCAGCGCGGCAATTAATAGCAAATCCTTCTTCCTTTTAAAGCCCTATGTCCAGCAGTGGATTTCTAATGGTTGTTATTTTATCAGCCAACTTTGTGAATTGACGATTATATCTTACAATACCTAGTAATTTGCAGTCTCTATTAACCTACACACCACAGCTATTTAGCGGTAGGAATAGGTGAGATTGAGGTAACAATGCACACGACTGAGAGGGTGTATTGGCCATCAATTGAAAGATTGAAGTTTTCACATCATTCTACTGTTTGTTCTCGATTTTAGGGTTCATGATCCAAAGACCGGGAGCATCTTAAGATAGTTGTTTTGCTTGGTTCATTGTTTGTAACATAATTATTTAAAATTAGGGGGCCTACTTCTGAACTTTTTTCTGTCAAAACACGATAAATTTCTAAGTTACAGAAAAAATATTATATGGTTTACATCTAATGGCAGACATATTCAGAAAAAAAGAAGTCTAAAAGTATAGAACTGATTTTAGATTTTTTCTTCTAATAGAAAGTAACATTTTTTAAATTCTCATAGGCTATATTTTATTTGCAAATAAATTTAAATCTCTTCCTAAACTTTATTTACACTATGTAGACAAACATTTTATTTTAGTATAATTCTAACAAATAAATTAAAATGATTATTTACAAAAATATTTTCATGAAGAAAAGTTATTTCATAACATACTCGTTATAAACTATATTACATTCCCATGTTTTGCAGAAAACTGAAATCGTGACTTAGGAAACGGAAATTAATTATATATGTGGACAGATCTGTAAGAAAATGTTTTATAGTACACAATCGAGCAAATACCTCGCGCGGTATTGTGAATAATTAATCTATTTCGGGCGAGAGATTGACCGGTATAATTACTCAGGCGGATACCGACGAGCCAGCCCGTGAATGAACGAATGACTTTCATTGGCTTCAATTATTTGTCGATCGAATGAATAAATTCGCAAGCCCTCGCGATGTTCACTCGTATTGAAAATCAATTTAAGTGGATATAAATAATTTATATTTTGGCTGTCTCTGTCAGCGGAGAACGAATGAAGGAGAGCGAAAGTATATTCTGTCGCTATTGAATTCTAACTTAAATGTAGGAACTGGTTATTACTTCTTTGTGCCGCGGTGTGACTTCAATAGTTCATCAATCAAAGTAGAATAGTTGTACCTTTTTTTGTAAATAGACCACTGAGGCACTGAAACCGTCAGATCATGCTATATATTAGGTCCTACATATGACATTAGAATTTTGTCGTACTAACAAATTCAATCTGAAGTATATTCTCTTTGGTTAAGTATTCCAAATTTAAAAAGTATAAATTAATTTAGATGGTACATTTGAGTTTTAAAAACACTCATTCTCTTCTGCTTATTACCGCACAATGGAAAACATGAAATATCAGTAAATATACCGAGTTCTACCGTAGCATCAGTGCTGAAGATTCAGATCGAAAGGTTTATGAAGTATACGGCACTGGTGCCGCAAAAGAAAGCACTATATTTTTTGGTTTTAACTTTTTTGTTCTAGAATTTTCGACCTTCAGAACCAATCCCGTGGTCGGCCAGAACTATGAGATGGTAAAAGTGCATGAATAACAACGGAGCATAATTTGAAAATAAAATATATTTTACAAAAAAAGAGTTTTTAATCAAAGATATATTGGATACCGTGGAGTACCGGCAGAGTGGGATAGTACCTACCCCTGTACCGGGTGTCGTCAGAGGCGACTGAGGTACCAGAACCGAAAGATGGCAGTATAATTATCCAAAACAGCGCTGCTTAAATACCGTAGTGTGGGATTGAACACTAGAATCCTCGTTATAAAGTTGCGCTCTGCGATTGCCATCACGCCTGCCCAGTAAAAACAGTTTTGAGACAGCTATTTTCTCAATTATCAAAAACAATCGGCATTTGTAAAGTGACTTAAAATATACCAACATTTTCATGAAGTAGACCTCACATTAAGCATACCTTACGGCATAGATATAATAATTGCTCTCTTTTTTTATAACAGGGCATAAATAGAATAATTTAAAACGAATTGAGAAAGTAAGAAGAAAGTATAAATTCTTTTGAAACTCTACAATAATCTACAAAATATTTTTTTAAAAACTAACTCTTTATTGAAATACTTGTATTTATACTTTGAAACAATGTTTCTCAAAGTAACATCTTTTTAACCCTATTCCTATTAGATATTCAAGGCAGCGACGCACCCCTTAAGACTCTCTATAGATAGAAAAAAAATACGTGTTTATTGCATCACCGTACGTGTTGCACGAGCGAGTTAAATAAGCATTTATTCTTTGCACGAGGCATACACTAAGCTTTCTTTGATATACTCTGTCATCATCATCATCATTGAACACCAACTTTTGGGTATAGGGCGGGCATGGTGGCAATCATATAGCGAACTGATTGTTGGGTGTGGGCTACGCTGCTCGGATTATAGCGCCATCTATCAGTCCTGATATCTCAATTGCTGCTTAGAACTCGTTGTTTACGGGGTATACTATATCTCACACTACTGGTTACCCCCGGGGCCAGATAATTTATATTCTTAAACAAATATAATTATACAATTGCAAAAGCGGTGAAATGTCCTTCTATTTGCAAAAGACCTTCTAACGAGACTTTCATCAATGTGGGCAGATGTTTTTCACATATTTTCACTCTGAATAGTGGTGTCAATAAGAATGCTGCTGCTAAATCCTGCATTGTTGCATTTTTACGCTTAATTGGTATTCTGAAAACTACCTCAGTCGTCTCTCAGGACAGCTGATACAGACGGACGCATAGTTAACTAATTGCATTTTTTTGTGATCCGATGGAGCATTGGCTAGAGTCCAAATCATGTGTGATATCGATCATGAATTTGGTTTCGACCAAGAACGACTTGTATGTAGGGAACATTTGTGTTTCTTCCACACCCTAAAACTTCTTTATTTCTATTTTCATAATTACTGATAATGAGATTTATGGACTTATTAAATTTAGTATTATATATGTTATACAAGTGATTTAAGATATATATAGCGGAGTCGAGTCAGTGTAATTAATTTTTGTTTTTTGAAATAATACGATAATGAGACTGCGGGGTTAAGATTAATTTTAGCAACTTTTATTTTTGATAATTCATTTTTTTGTCTTGGGAGGGCTTTCAGTATGGAGATCTGACGGCCGATGGAGCAGTAAGTAGTAAGGCACGACAATTAACATTTTTTCCACATATCTATTCAACCTTTCTAATTTATTTTGTAGTAAGCCTTATTAACTATCAGAACCTCTCATTTTACTAAAAAAAAACCATGAGGGCGAGAATCAACAAACTCTTTGAAGGCTTTGGACTGCCGCATAAGAGTTGTTTTTTTTCTTTGTAAGAAGTCGTCCAGACTCTGTGAAAAATGGTCATCAGTTGGAGCAAGGTCCAGGGCTATGGTGGATATAGCAATCAGTTTAATCGTAGCTAACTTAGTGGTTGTTTGTTGTGCAGTGTGTGGTCTTGCGTTGTCGCAAAACTGCAATGGCCTTGAGCGATTGACCAATCTCGATTGTTTAGCAGGTAGTTCTTCCTTCACGATTTGCAGTCGCTGATAAGAAATATCTGCTGTAATCGTTTGCCCAGATTTAAGAAAGCTGTAGTGGAAGATACCGACGCTTGTCTACAAAACACTTACAAGTAAATTTATCTAAGTCATTTTTCGTTTGTAGCAGTATTTGGCTGAGTCTTCAGGGTTCAGCCATTGCAATGAATACTTCTGTATCCAGTTTTCAAAGCAAGGAATGATAAGAATTAAAAACCCTTCATTATTGTATCGTTTGAGCTACGTAACACAGCAATCGTCGCGTGTTTGTAAGTTCGATTCACTCAATTCATGAGTGAAGTTATTTTTACTTTCCCAATTTACTTCAAGAGCATTAATACAGTTCTGTCACTTACTTCGACGCCTGCAGTTATCTCTAAAGTGCTTTATTTATTTATTTATCAACATAATTATACGGGTTATCCCAATGACACAATTATGAAGTTGTAACATAAATTAAATTAATATACATCGAACTTAATTATGAATGATTTGACGTTGTCGACAAAAACCTCAAAATATATTATGTATATATATTATTTATACTAGCTTTAAATTCTACATTTTCCATTTTAGTCTCCGGTCCTACACACGGTTGGTTCTGAAGGTCGAAATATCTAGAACGAAAACCTTGAAACCAAAAATATATCGTGCTTTCTTTTGCGATACCAGCGCTGGACACATCATTTATCCTTCGAGGTGTTTTTGCAGCACTGGTGCCACGGTTCAACTCATACTCGTAAATATACTGATATTTCATGTTTTCCGTTGTGTGGTTATAAGCGACTCTAAAAAAAAGAATAATGAGGAAATAAATAAAAAATGACAGTTTTCAATACCCAAATATACAAGCTAAATAAATTTATAAATTAGAATTTGGAATTCTTAACCAAAGAGGCAATATTTTAGACCAAAGTAGTTAGTACGATAAAACTCTATTTACATATGTTTGTATCTTGGTGGGATTGTAAAATTTCAGACTAACTACTGTTTTGTGATTATTGATATAAATTTTGCGGTTTATGTAGTCCTTAGTTTTTAAGAATTTCTTTAAAAATGCTATCGCAATTTTTAACATACGGTAGAAGACATTGTCTGCTACCTATTCCAGGTAACCTTGAGATGGAAGTTATACATTTTTAAATTCAATTCGATTGTATTCATATTCTAAATGAAATCTGTGTTCCTTCCGCGTATATCGTATAAAGCAAACGTAATGAAGCACATAAACGTTATCAAACGGGAATTAAGCTCGTGTAAACCGTTGCATAATTAGGAAATCCACCGGCGGGCGGCCGGCGCCGAATTATTCAAGCGAATATTGATGAAGCCTTAACTTGAATCTAACGACTTTATTCCGCCGGTTGATTGGAGAGCTTAAGATGTTTTCTGCTTATTATTATTATTTTAATTTTTATTCTACCAGTTCTACTAATAAGCATACCGTCCGTACGATTACTATCTTCGTCACTACAGCCTTTAGACGCTCGCAACATCTGAAAGTATCTCTAGCACGTTACTAACCTTGAAGATAAAACGTATAATTGAAATATCTTTAAAACACATAATTGAAAACGGGGTGTCAAGTTATGCATCTTTGCTGTTTTTAAAGTTATTCGAGTAAAGTTCAGTATAAAGACTGTTCATTGAAAGTTATGAAATTTGCATAAATATTTCTTTGAAAATCATCCCTTAAGGGGGTAAAACCTTAATTGTACCTTTGCACCATGCAAAGGTACAATTAAGGTTCTACAAATTTACATAGGTGAAACTGCAGGGAGTAGTCAAATATATAATTTAACGTTGATTTATGCTTAATATAATATATGTAACTCTAAAATTTATTTCAAGTTTAAATCTTAATTCCGTAATATTTAAAACCAGCTGTAACTTTTTGATTTTACTAATTAATAAATTGTATTTAAGTAAGTGTCTTGAAACCTTAGCCACAGTAATGCGTGCGGTTTATCCATCCGAAACAGTGCAGCTCAAATGCACAGGGCGAGAATGGGCAGCAGCATCTCCGTCGCGATAGCTGTGCTCTGACACGCTTGCGATTTCCAACATGGCGTGGCAATTATGGGTAAAAAACCTTCTTCTTGGAGAGGCTTATGTCCAGCAGTGGACTTCCAATGGCTGGTATAATGATGATGACCAATGCTTTTTATCGTAAAAGATAAATGTGGTACCATAACCCACAGATGGCGGTATATTCATCTGCAGCGCTGCACAAATACAAAAGGGCAAGCAGCAACTTTCGTGTCGCAAAACTACGCTCTACAATTGGCTATTATGAGTAGAAATGTCTTTCTTGAGTAGGGCATGTCCAACAGAGATACGGCTAATGACAATGATGAATGTAACTGTATTAAAATAAGTTTTATATACTTAATGGGCCCCCAATGGCGCAGATTGTAGTGATCCTATCTTGTGCACCAAGGGTCGTGGGTTCGAGTCTCACCCAAAGCAAATGTTTATATGATAATATTTGTGTATGTGCTATGTTTGGATATTAAATATATGTAATTAAGTAGTATATTTGTGATTTCTCTTTTGTATGACGTCCGTAACAGAAGTGCTCTAAACGACTAACCACGGAGTCAGGTCAATGTATGAAATATTGTGGGAATTCATTATTATTACTTATTGTATATAATGCACACAAATATCGCTTCGATAAATAGACATGTTTGTAGCTAGGCTAGGTTTAAAAAACTCTTCATTTATTCATTAAAGATCTATTCAGACCTTGAAACTTAAATTAAATGCTATGGATATTAGGCACAACTCCCGAGTGACATCCGGTCACAGAGCCCACAAAGTCCACTTTCAAAGGCCACCCGATTTTCAGACATTCAGATTTAGCGGAAGCGTGATATTAAATGTGTAAATTAATCTGTCTGCATTTCATGTCCGTATGCAAGCTCCAGTCGCAGGGGATAACGAATTTCGTATGTTTTGACGTTCTTTATGTATATTAAGCAGGTTTTATAATATATAAAGTGTTTGATACATTTTGTCTATATATAGATATATTAATAGAAATATATAATAATATAGATATAAAAATGTATCCCTATTCCCCATGGTTATGCATCACGCGTGAACGCGGTTTGATCAACTTCGCTTTTTTTTTTGTTGTGTTTGTGAAAGTCAAGAGATTGATAATAATAATAACAAACTCTTTATTGTACACCAGATACAGTAATGCATATAAAACAACAATTGTGAAGTACTATGTGTGGCCTTATCGTAAAAAGCAACTAGGCAACCTAAAGTGATATCACTAGCGCATTGCCAATCTTGTGACTTGAAGATATTGTGTCACATTACTCAATGCACACAATGAAACACTGCTCTTTGACGGTAGAAATAGATGAGAGTGAGTACCAATGCAGATGACATTTATAAGAGGTCTATTTCAAGTAAATAAATACATATGTACAAGTACTGCACTTTCATACGCCTGTGATAGAAGGTTGTCATTTTGATGTTACTAACAGGAAAATTTATTTTTTTCTAAGCAAGTACATACGTTATTTGTATATTTTACTAACTTAATGGCACGGATGATAGTGATTGTAACTCGTACGTCGAGGATCGATACCTGTCCAGGAGAAATATTGATATGATGATATTTGTGTTTGTTCTGTGTCTGTGTGTTAAATATTTTGTGACGTCCGTAACTCATGTGCTTGAAGCGACTTATCACGGCGTCAAGTCAATGTATGAGATGTTGTGGAAATTTATTTTTTTATTTTATTTTGGTACCCTGATTTCTGGGTGCTTTAGGCTTGCTTAGGCCTGTGATAGATTATTTTTATTGATTATTATTGTTAAAAACAAGGTAACAGTCGTATTACAGACAAGTAAAGAACGCCCTCTTTTCGAATTGTAAGAACAAACAGTAAAGTGTTCTTTTACATTTAATCGTACAATTCAGGAAACATTCGACGTTTCTACACAAATCACGCTGGGCTTTGCTTCAGCTATATCCAAGTATGTAAGTAAATTAGTAATAAATTCTGCTAAGCTCCAAGCCACTACGTTAATAGCCCACTGGAGACACGTGTAGTTGATAGTCTCGCCTTAGGTCACTTAGCGTCGTATTCCAGAACTAGGTTTCGCTTAGATAACCAAGTTCTCTAGTGGAAGCACAATTCGATTAATTTCCCTGTGTTGAAAATTGTGTGACGACAAAATAGGTATCTCAAGGATCGTGCATGTTGATGGAAGAAAATAGATTTCGTGACGTCGATGATGATGACGGACCTATTGGCACATACAATATTTATCCTGTCTTTTGCGCTAGTGGTTGTGAGTTCGATCCCCACTCAGGACAAATTTTTATATGATGTCCTTAGGTCGGGTTTTAAAATATGGTATAAGTATTATATTTGTAATTCCTCTATTGTGAAATGTCCGTAACATGTGCTTAAAACAAATATGTTGCTAGCATATTATATTATGCGTTTACACTAGACAGTGAATTTCATTTTTCTGAGTCAGCGTGGCCAACATAACTCATGCACTGTGTATACATCATCAGAACTGGGCGGTGAAGTAATAAGTTGAGCCAAGTAGTTGTATCCACAGTCCCAAGTCCCAACTAAATACGAATTGGAGTGTCTGTTTGTTCTTGGCAGGTGGCTTCGGTTAAGGAACTAAGTTATGCCCGGGTTTGTTGACTTATGAAGTCGGATTTTGCTAAATTGTACTAAATAGTTTTAATGAAATGTTTGGGATCTATTAGATCTACCGGTAGGAATAATTTAACTATTAGAATGATACGATGTTTTCGATTAATTTAGTCTTAACCTTTAAGTTTTCAGATCCTCTTTGATAATTATTTTTGTATTCAGTGATCCCAATAAATATGGAATTATTGACTTAGATAAATTGGGGCACTGGCAACTGGCAAAAACTAAGCTTCCCCATACTTACTAATAGGCTTATAACTATTTTGGCCCAAACCCTCAGATGGTACTGATACTATCTTAGGCGTCAAGAGTCGTGGATTCGATCCGTACTCAGGACAAACATTTTTATAGTGAATATTTTTGTTCGCTCTGTGTCTGGATATTTAAGTTTTATATTATGTGATTTCTCTGTCGTCTTATATACGTTATAAAGTGTTTCATGCGAATTATTTCGGTACAAAGTATGGAATATAGCGTGTAAATACACGCCATATTCTATATTATTATCTGTACTAATATTATAAAGCTACAAAGTTTGTTTGATTGTTTGAATGCGCTACTATCAGTGACCGCTTGTCCGATTCAAAAAAATTTTTTATTGGAAGATAGTTTATTTATCGGAAAAGGTTATAAACTTTATAATATTAGGTACATTAAAAATGAAGAACGTAGGTAATGACTCTAAGTTTGTTTTACAACTTAATGCGAGTAAAAACGCGGGGGGCGCGGCTTTTTATTCATATAAATATATTGTTTATTCTTTTATTTTAGGTTAAAATAAACTTATGCGTTGCTTCTGAAAACGAAGATTTATTTCGTTAATTTCTTACAAACATTATTATACAATCTTACAAATAAATTATTTAACTACCCTATTATTATAACTTTACCTGAAAACGAAGAAACGATAATTAAAGTCTATTCTTCCACCAATTATTCTTATTTATCTATCTTAATTAACAAATCACAATAATTTAATATGTACAATGCTATTTTTTCCATAACCTCTCAACTGACTATTGACCTCAGATTCTAGCGCCTGTCAGTTGTCAATGTCATTCAATGTCGTTCAAAAATTAAAGAAATATTATTTCTTTACATAAATATATTATAAATTTATATCAAATGGATGTTTTTAAATTTACTATACTAGAACGGCTAATTATTAAGATGAGGATGATATTTGACACAAATGTCAATGATAGTAAACAAGAGAGCAAGACTAAGTTACTTTTTAGCTCATAAAAATGGATCCCACCCGTGGAATAATATGACCGGTAAATTTAGTCTGCCTAATCATACTTAAAATGAATTAGTTAAATTTCTCAAAGAAACTACACTACAAAAATTTTAAAATCAAATAAAAATAGTTTTAAACCGTCGTCTTTGATTTTATACGCATTATTATATAACTACACTTGCAACAACAGTTATCACAAAAGCTCATAACCTCGTTATGCTCAACAAACACCGCCGCTTGATCAATTAATTGATCAACTTTTGCAACATTCGTCACTTGGATGGACGACTAAACATTAATTATCATGAAATCCTCTGTATGAGAAATGTTCAGCCGTAGATTCCGGCTAAATTTGTGGTTAATTATACTCCACTAAAGCGAGATTGAAATATAAAGATGCTCTTAAACCAAAGATATGGGCAAAAACAAAGAATCGTTAAAAAATACCCTTATCAACCTTTTTCACTAAAAACCTAAATTCACAAGAAAACGCTCTAAATATTTTATAAAAAAAATTATAAAAAATTTATAAAAATAGACAAATAACAAAAAAGTGAGGATCCAATGCAGACATTTTGAATGAGGTCTTCCTCATGTTACCTTATTAATTTTTGCAATCAGTTAATACAGTGATTTAAAGGCCAGTGACAATAAAGTCCCTCCTAGGAAGCGGCGTGTATTAATCTCGCCCCATTTTCCCGTTGAACCGCTTGGCTGACCGTGCGTAATTTGTTACAGTCAGGGACACTCATGTGCTGTACGCTCAGAGAATTTAATAGAATAGAGAATAGCGGTGCAAGAAAATGCAAAATACCTTCATGTTCATTAATAGTTAAAGATTTAAAATATATATATTTTATCAGTCGTCACATAAATCATCTATTTATTTCACCAACCCATTGTACTCCATTGTTGTTATCCGGTTTGAAAATAGTAAGAAAGGCAGATAAAATACAGAGTCTAAAGAGAGTTCTCAAGAGACCACTGCTGGACGTACATCTCCCCAAAAGAGAACTATGGCCATAATTACAGCGCTTGGCAGGCATAGTGGCAATTGTAAAGCGTACCTTATAGCTGCTGCTGCTCATGCCCGCCCTGCTGCATTTGAGGTGAGCTGTATCGGGTGGTTATACCGCCATCTGTCGATTCTGGTACCTTAGCCGCTTCTTACAATATCTGTTACAGGGAGAAGTAGTATTCTACTCTGCCGGTACCTCACGGCAAAGAAAAAAGTAATTATTCCCAAGGACGACCACTCAAGCCAAGGTCAGACTTCGGAGGCGCCTTTGAGTGATAGCCGTCAGTCTTGCTCTGATTCTATCATATCTACGAGAGTAGACACTCAATCTCATCTGTGTAGTGGCGCTGTCGTGTGTAGTGTATGCAGCCATCAGTTGATGCCGGTACCTCAGATGCGCTTCACGATAGTAAAAAAGGTTCTATTCTACTCGGCTAGTACTTTTCGCAATTATTACTGTGAAAAGAGAATACAATTAAATAAACTATATCAAGAAACTGGTTGCATACTGCATGAACGCTTCCTTCTTTATTATCTTATTTCTTCCTGTTGGAAAGCCGCAAAGTGCTCGGTATGCTGGTGCCTAAATGCTTTTAATTCTTGCTATTGTGTGGTTATTTTGTAACTTAATCATTGAAATAAATTTTAGGACGTTGTTTTATGCTGTCTATTGTATCATTCATTATCATCATCATGACAGCCATTGGAAATCTAATACTGGATGAAGGCCTCCCCAAGAAAGGGGGAATTTTTCCCATAATCGCTACGCCGAGCAAGCATGATGGCGAACGTAGAGCGCAGATACCATGACAATGATTCTGCTATCTATCCCCACCCTGTGCATTTGAGCTACACTGCTTCGGATTGATATGCTGTCGTTTCTGGTACCTTAATTGCCTTTTACGACACCTGGTATGAAAGGAGGTACTACCCTACTCTGCCGGTACCCACGGCACATTTCTAGCATTATTTCCTATTTAATATTAACAATGCACATAGTAGTACTATCGTCTATGTCTACTTAGTAGTCTTAACTTTAATAAATTAGGTCAATACTTTCATTAAGCATACCCTGAAAATAACACTTTTATAACTTTTGCCAATTTTAGTAAAATCTAGTTACAATCCCGTTTTAGTGTTGTTATTTCACAGTTAGTTATCTTTTAATAATTAGATAGTAATGCCGTGAGGTGCGGCAGAATAGGATAGTACCTCCCACTGCAATAAGTATCGTAAGAGGCGACAAAGGCACCAGAACCGATAGATAGCGGTATATCCATCTGACAGTGCAGCTTAATGGCACAAGGCGGGATTGGGCAGCAGCATCCCCGTAGCGGTAGCTGCCCTCTGCGATTGCCAATACGCTTTTCCAGCGTGGCAATTATATGCAAAAAACCTCCTTTCTTGAAGAGGCTTGTGTCCAGCAGTGGACTTCCAATGGCTAGTATGATGAATTAGTCGTGAAATAATGTAACAGAATGAGATGCATTAGCATTAGTCGCAATACCTGCCCATGGTGGCAATTGCGGAAATAATCATGAACAAAAATGAGGCAGAATTCTACAGCAATTTACGTCCTTTGGCTGATACGATGATGATGATTTCACTGAAGACCATATTACTGTTTTATGATTTTCAAGAGAATTTATCCATTTGTTTTTTTATTATTATTATAAACTAATAATGGGAAGAAACGGGATTGACCGCCGTGAGGTGCCGGCAGAAAAGAATAGTAACTCTCCATGTATCAGGTATCGTAAAAGACGACTGAGGTACCAGAACCGATATTTTTAGTACCAGATAGATAAAATATGCGGAGTAGCATAGCTTGAATGTACAGGGCGGGGATGGGCAGCAGCATACACATCGCAAAAGCTGTACCCTGCGATTGCCAACACGCTTGCTCAGCGCGGCAATAATGGGAAAGATTCCCCTTTTGTTGTTATTTATCATAGCAAAATGTATGCAGTTTGTTCTATTCGTTCTATTAAACGTAGACTACAGCCGATGCAGGCCAAATACAACTGGTCCTATTGAAATTTTTATGTTCAGCAGTATAATAGAGCTGATATGATGATGATGATGATATTGAATTAACCGTTTGTAAAGTAGAAAAGTCGTTTGTAATAATTATGAAAACCAACTGATGAACTGGAACTGATAGAACTTCAAAATCCTACATCCAACAATCGACGTTCTACGGCCGACAAAGTAAAATGATCTTGAAAATTTATATTTTTTCTTATCATAAAAGTAACGTACTCTCCAATGTAACTTTCAACCAATTATGTTTCATGTTATTAAGTATGTAATTAAATATGATTGCATGGAACCGCTAGCTAATTTCGCGCCCGGCTGCGCCTGCTGACCGTACCTAATTTGTCTCGGGAACGTCCACTAACATTATTATTACCTTGTTAAGGTTTATCCAATTAACTAATATAAGGATTAACCAATTTAATTTAACTGATTTCAGGGATGATGTCGCATTTTCACATTAAATTAACGAGAAACATCACATGAGAGTACTAGAATTCTACAAAGTGATATTTCTTTTGAATAAACCATACTTGAATTTCTGCATAAATGTGTTTTTATTAAATTATTATGGCTCTTAAACTTTGGATGGTGAGGCCTTTTTGAAAAGATTTTTTTAATAAAAACTTTACCCGCCTAAATATTATATTTTCATTCTTATAAAGTAATTATTTTGCCAATATTTTTCTTTTGTATGTATTTAATACATACAGAAGAAAAATATTACAATATTTCTAAACTAAATAAATTAATATAGTTACAATATAGACTAATCATCAGTATCATCACACCAGACATAGATAGTCCACTGTTGGACATACGCCTCCCCAAGAAAAGGGGCATTTGCCCTTAATTGCCGCGCATAACAAGCGTGGTGGCAATCGCAAAGCGTCACTTCGCGATGGAAATGCTGATGCCCATCTACCCAAATACCACATGCCACAGTAACCTTTTAAATGCACCTGTACCTCTTAAATGTGCCTTTGAGTCTAATTCAGATCTTGAGACCCTTCAGTCTTATACGACGATTAATTATGCCCGCTTATTCATGAGCGATTCTATGCAATCGCTCATGAACGAGCGCCACCGCCTTTTACTCCACTAGTACAAAAACACAGTCAGATGCATTTCCTTTATTATTTCAAGCAGAACTTTTTACTTAACAAAATTAAGGAAATGCACCCATTTAACACTATCCAAAACAGTTAAAATTGAAATTTTTTTTAATCAGAGATTTTTCCATTTGACCTTTTATCTGAAATTCAATCTATTCGCAAACAAAATAAAAACAGTTTTTCACTCCGATACCGGCGGCCAGGTCGTTTCAAAATTTAATCTGCCCATGACGGCATTCCTAGGCCTTTGTTTGCAGGCTTCACATGTCACGCAGGCTCTCGCATGATGTGCTCGGAATATACGCGGTTGTACGACTGCCAGAATTCAAAGGTTGTAGTTAATAAATTTGACTTACCCTGTAACTTTGTGAAATACAAAGAGTTAATGGAATATTAACCTCTAGTGAACTATAGAATAATAATAAAACTACTTTTGACGGCTTAAAAACGGTTTCTTTTATCTTATTTCATTTTATGTTCGACGTTTTGGCTACCTTTCGGCAACCGTTTAAGAGAACGCGTATTAACGCATAAATGTAAGAAAAACTTATATGGATTAATATGTATTAAATAGCCGTGAGGTACCGGCAGACTAGAATAGTACCTCTCTCTGTGCTATTTGAAGGTAACTGAGGTACCAGAACCTACAAATGGCGGTACACCATCCGAAACAGTGTAGCTTAATTGCACTATAAGGGGATGGACAGAAGCATCCCCGGCACGAAGCTATTGCCTATGGAATTGCCTACACGATTGTTCAACGCACCAATTATGGGAAAATTTGCCCCTTTCTTGAGGAAGCCTATGTCCAGCAGTGGACTTACAATTACTGGTATGATGAATATGAGTTCACATAACTGCTGCCTACTGCTGACTGTGATAATATTCAAAATAATACTCTATTAAGGATAATATAAGAATAATCTTGCCTTATTGAGGAAATGTATATCGGGGTCATCGAGTTTATTTTTGTAATTAAATTAAATATCAGGTTTTCTGATCATGTTGATTAAAGATATATTGTAAGTATGTATATATCTTATTTAAATATTTTAATATTTTTTGGATTACGTTGATTGCGAGCACCGTAGACGTAAGTTTTGTGTATTAATTACTACTTGACACCTGCAAGTGTGTCTGAGAAAAGGGGTCTTAACAGACACACAAAATGTGTTTCTATAAGGGTTAAGGCTAATATTTCCATTGTGAAAAACAACCATGAAGTCTACTATATATAACAGTCACTAATCGTCGTGATCTGAAAGTTTTCGCATTTTACCCAGTAAAAGTAGTCCCCTACCTATGAGGTTAACCTCATACAAAAGGTCGCTACTATTTATACCGCCATAGAGCAGTATTCTTATTGCTGTGTTTTGGTGAGAGAGGCAGTAAATTTATTGGGTAATGTGGCATAATATTTTCAAATGACAAGGTTGGCAACGCGTTGTTATATTACGAGCGTCTATAGGCTGCAGTGACGCTTACTATTACGCGGTCTGTATAATTGTTTGTTGACCTGGTGTAATGAAAATAAAAACCACCTCCACTATTTAAAAATGCAACGCTGTTATCGGCTCTAAATACCCAGTAATTCAATATATTGCTCCCAGTACTAACTGGTATGACTGATGGCTGTTCATAGAGGCGCGTTGGTTTCAACACTGAGTGTGAAACCAACGCGCGTGTGTGTGTGAGTTTAAGAGATAGGTAAAAGAGAAGCGTGATAAGGGAGCAATGTGATGTAGAGAGACTGCACAACCATGTAGAGCAAGAGTAAATGAAAGATTCAGTATAGGATGACTAAGCGAACATTTCTTAACCAGGTAGAAGAGGTATTACAGAAGGGCCAGGTCAGAAGTACTAATAATTAACATATGAAAAGACTAATGCAAGTAAAAGAAAAGAGGGAGATTTGCCAATATCGTTCTCGCCAGCATCAATTCACACCCAGGACAAATATTGATATGGTGATATTTATGTTTTTATGTGTCTGGGTGTAAAATATATGTATTTAAGTAATATATCCGTCATTTTTCAGTAGTCCGATGTCCGTAACATAAGTGCTTGAAGCGACTTCTCTCTGAATTTGGGAATTTAAATTAATTAAAATGTGTACGTTTTTTCAGATCAATTCAAAACAACCCTTGACAAAAACATGTGTGACAACAACATATTATGGATTTTGCATAATATTTACATATAGGAACAATTGTTTTATATCTTGTATATTCTTCTAACTTTCAAATATATTAAATAATCCTATCTTGATACGATTTTTAATGATTGACAATAAATAGTTAAGGTAAATAATAATTAATATTAATTAATAATTAGGTTGTCGATGTGAATAAAGAGTTTCAGAGTTAAAATAAGTTTAACACGATCTAATAACATTCGAAGACGTGGGTTGCTAATGAAAATGTAATGAAGTTGCGAGTAATAGAGAGCTAATCAATGACCCTTTCCACTAAAACCTTGCCTTACGATGCACGACTCAGGAAAGTACTTAACTAAAAGACAATGGATGTGCTAAAAGTTTGTCTGAGAGAATACGGAGAGAGTAACTACCCGGAAATCTTGGAATCAGTTCTTTATCAGCAACTTGATAAACTTTCCTGCTATTGGGGTCGAATGAGATGAAACGTATTTCTAAAAATAAAAAAAGCAGAACCAAAATCTAGATTTAATCATAAATAAATAATTCCTACAATACCTCATGCATTGACCTGATTCTGTGATAAGTAAGTCGCTTAGAGCACTTGTGTTATGGACATCAGGCAACAGAGGAATCACAAATATACTACTCAAATAC
This sequence comes from Heortia vitessoides, assembly GCA_020976665.1. NCBI lineage: Eukaryota > Metazoa > Arthropoda > Insecta > Lepidoptera > Crambidae > Heortia > Heortia vitessoides. The sequence goes on along the minus strand of JACJUM010003223.1, from coordinate 12,662,795 downwards.
ATATCATTATCAAGTCATTTTTAATTTAATGAAGAAGCATATTTATGTTAATTAATACAATATTTTTTACTATATGAAAACTAAATAAATATAACAATTCATGTTTGAAAAATGTATCTTTGGTTAAATATCCCTTATGAAATAAAATAAAGTCTTGATGGGCTTACTAAAAATGAATTTATGTCTTTCTAATAAAAAAACACATTATATTTTGGTGGACACACGACTAATGCATATTATTTTGTTATTAGACTTATGACTGTTGACTGTATTTTATCTGTCAGATAGTTTGTACGATTTGTGACTCGTCGTAACGATTAAGATATGTTTGTTTTATTTACAAGCCATTTATTTTGTTTTTCATCGAACCATGTTGTTTATAAATATACAATATTTTCTTTGACCTACTATCGTCATAAAGTTACTATATGTACTGACATTAAGGTTTGGATCTTAAAGCATCCTTAAACACCACCACTGGTAGACAAAGGCCTTTCCAAGGAAGAGGAATTTGGCCATAAATGCTACGCTTGGCAAGTATAGCGCCTTTCCCGCCCCATTGCATTTAAGCTACACTGCTTCGGATGGATATACCACTGTCTGCCGGTTCCAGTACCTCAGGCGCCTCTTAAAAAATCTAGTACAGGGGTAGGTACTATTTCAGTCTACCAGAAGCACACGGCCCAGCAAGTGCTTCTAAGAGTAAATAATTATTATTCAAATTTAACTATATTCATATTGCCTATAAAATATAGCGACAAAAAATATTGAGACTGAAAAGTCACAGTGTGCAAAATTCGATTTAAATCGGTTTATTAATTTAGAAGTGCATCGCGGTCAAACTTTTATAAATGGATCTCTTGAAGAAAACACATCAGAAAATACCCTTTCTCTTCTTTATATTATCAAACATCTTTATGATATTAAGAAGAGAAAGGGTATTTTATGTTTCATCCGAAGAGGCACTCCCACGAAGTTGAATAAAAAGCCATTTGAGCTTACAACGGTATTCAAATACGTAAGATCATATTTACATAGACCAAATATGAATCTATCAAGCTTTTCAAGTTGGTCCTCAGTCGAGTCTCGGTAAATAGACGCCAGTTACCTAGACTTGCCTGCATAAACAACCTACTCTAAAAAATTGCAGATGTATACAATTTACTGGTGATTTAGTTGAGCATTTCAAGATAGTTTAGTTTCAATAAGAACTTCTTAAGTCTTACTGACAGGAATTCAGTCGAAGCAATGCCTCGTTTTGAATTCGTATTATATCGTATTATTAATAATTAGTATAGTATGTTCATATTATTAATAAGTGATCTCCAATCGGACCGGTTATATGCGGGCTACGTCCAGCGCCATTCTTCGGTTTTGGCCCTTGTGGGTGGACGTCCTAAACAGCACTTGCCAGTACGTCGCTACGCTACGTCGTCCAGAATCTTACGATTCCATCGTTCATCAGTTCTGTGCGCTAAGTACCCTGCCAATACCAAATAACACACATTGATTGAAAACTTTAGACTTGAGACACTGAGATATACCTCAGTGTCTCAAGTCTAAATATAGGAGGTATAACTCCGATATATCGGACGAGATGATGTTCCACAGTTTAGGGAAAACTGCCCAGCCGAGTTAAATTGTGCGATGACCTCTTTTTTAAAAATGGACTTACCTAACTTGACTATCTGTCCTAGGTATACCAACGAGTCAACTGTTTCAAAAAGCGAATTCTCTGCTGATACAGCGGTGGGTACAATATGGACATTACACATACTATATTGGTCCTCTCCATACGATTCACCTGTCACGAAACTCAATTGAGGTCTTCGAGCATCGTGCTCAAATCTTAAATGGATTCTGACACGATTACAATAATGCGAAAAGTAAAGAAAAAAAATGACATGGCATTTACATTTTGACCCCAATCGTGCAGATGGTAGTGATTCTATCTAATGCGCCAAGGGTAATTGGTTCAATCCACCACCCAGGACAAATTTTAATGTAATGATATATGTAGTTGTCCTGTGTCTGGGTGTATGTATTTAAGTATTATATATGTGATTCCTCTGTTGCCTGATGTCTGAAACACAAAAGCTTTTCACAACGTACCACGGATTTAGATTAACGTTTGAATTGTGGTGTGAATATTATATTGTTATTAATCTATCATTGACGTTATCATTCCCTTGTAGTTTATTGAGATTTTTTTTATTGCGAGTGTTTAATAATTTTCTTTAATACAAATCTAGCGATGTTGTGTCTATTTTTCAGTGAGTGTTTTATCAAACCAACAGTGGTGGATGTCAGATTTGAAAAAAATAATATTATAATAACATTTTTAAAAATAACCTAATACATACACAATGAAACACCAATTCGTGGGCCACATTCCTAAACTCGTATCTTAAAGACTTTAAGTAATAAGGATTAATTTTATATTCTTTAGTGTTTATCCTGAGTACATAACTCAAGTAATACTCGATATTGGCTCTTAAGATATGCTATATTAGTGTCATTTCGTCTTGCTCTGTGTTATGCCACAATAAATGGCCGTCGTTAGAGTGCACTCGGCTGAAATGCGATACGCGGCAACTCTTTAAAATGCCTAGCACGGAGCGTTTTGTTTGATAAACTTTGAAATATTACAAGCGTTTATGGAATTATAACAAGAGACTCTGTAAAATGTATACATTGCAGGCTTTTGAAAGAATCTGACGTATAGGTACTTTCAGATCTCACAGTGCAGTAGTGAGCGTGCAGTTTTCAAAAACAGTAGACAGCTCTTACATATTTGAAGTGTTTTTGTTTTTATTAGTCCAGGTCGACAAACTAGCATACAATCCGCGTCACATCATCTATAGCCTACTATAGACGCTCGTAATATCGCAAGGATATCACTAGCGTGTCGCCAAATTTTGTGACTTTAAGATATTGCACATTACACAGAAGTTTCACTGCCTCTCTCACCTTTGAAATCGAAACAACAATGCGAACACTATTATTTGGCGGTAAAAATACGTTAGCAAGGTACCAATGCAGGCAACCTTTGCATGAGGTGTACCTTATTTGAGAAGAAAATCGTTAAAAACCGAAATTACCATCATCAGATCAGCCCCCCTGTTCCTTTAAGATACATTTTTTCAGATCCACATATATCGGTTTTGCTTAGTTAGGCGCCTCTTACGCTACCTAGAATAAAGGAAGGTACTCTTCTACATCATCATGTCATCCATTAATACAAAAATCAGCAAATAATTATGTATTTTTTCTGCAATGCCTCTGGTATCTGACATAACTCGAGTGCTTTAAGCTACTTATCTCAGTGTTAGGTCAGCGAATTGATATTGTGAGAATTCATAAAATCAAGGATCAAGTAAGGACGAGTTTCAGGTTGGTAAAGAAGAAAGGCCCGCTTTCATAGATCAAACTGCAAATAGTCATGTTCGTAGTTCACTACTGTTTGACAAGGGCCCCTCCGGACGCGGGGTCGTAAACGTGAATGTTTTATCCGCTACGTGCTTCAAATGTCGATAGCCAATTTGTATGTCTGTTCGCAGCGTTTATATATATACTAGGTGAACTTGGACACGCGTTGCTGTAGCTAATGTAACAATTTAATGCAGTGAAATAACTATTCACGAATAAAATCAAAAAAATATTAAATTCTACGGAATTATGTTTCAACTTGAAATTAATATTTTAAAATGAAATAAATTGTAGAGTTATATTTTATATTAAGCATAAATCAACGTTAAATTATATATTTGACTACTTCCAGCATTTCCACCCACAATAAGTTGTAGAACTTTCATTGTACCTTTACCCCCTTAAGGGATAATTTTCAAAGAAATATTTTATACATGTTTCATGACTTTCAATGAACAGCCTTTATACTGAACTTTACTTGAATAAATTTAAAAACAGCAAAGATGCATAATTTGACACCCCGTTTTCAAAAATCCTTTCTTAGTGCTCCTCTGCGTTATAAAACGAATGCCTGTCCAAAACTTCAAGTTTTTAACCCTTATAGTTACGGTCCTGAGTTATATGTCAGTCAGTCAGGTTCTACTTTTATATAAATAGATGCTATCTGATCGGAACTTATGGAACTAACAGACAATTTTAAATCTTTTTCATATAATAAACATAATAGTAAATGGAGATTGAACCTGATGATCTTTAGCACATAAGATACTTATCTAGTCACTATCTATATGTGCAATAGGGCCTATATTTTTATATTTATGTATAACAGTGACTTCTTGGCATGATAAAACACAGTTAATTACGCTGAAGAAGGGTTTGATATTGTTGTGTTAGCTGAGCTATCGTGCTCATGTAAAACATCTTTAGTTTCGATCTAGTTTAATTCAGGTCACGCTGATTATACAAACGCGACTGTTTGTATAAATGGATGGATTGGCGGTGATTGCAACACTTTTACAGAGGAATGAAACCTTTCCTCCTCTTTAATCTTTTTACATCACAATCAACTTAAGCTCATGCTGCTAATTGACTGATAATAAACTTTCTTTCTACAGACAGTACAAAATGGGACATGCAAAATATAAAAAAAATGAGCCGTTTGGCGCTGATCAGACTCTATCTTATGTGCCAAATATTGTGGGTTTGATCTCCACCCAGGAAAAATGTTTATATGATGAAAAGTGGTATTTGTTTTGTATCTGGGTCTTATTTATACGTATTTAAGTTTTAGATTTTGTAATATCTTTGATGTATGATATCCGTAAGATAAATGCTTAAAACTACTTATCTTAGTGTCAGATCAACGTATAAGATGCTATGTGAATTAATAATAATTAAACAATTAAAAGAACATGTATGAATAAAGTTTTGTATTTGTGTTAATCTGTAACTTAACAATTAATAATAATAATAATAAATTCCCATAACTTTTCACAAATTGATTTGATTCTGTGATAAGTCTTCTAAAGCTCTTCTGTTATGGACATCAGTCTACTGAAGAATCACGAATATTCTACTTGAATAGGTACATACATATTTATCATCCAGACACAGAAAAACATAAATATCATAATATGAGTATTTGCCTTGGGTGGGAATCGAACTCACGACCTTTGGCGCTAAAAAAAATGATCACTACCTACTGCGACACCTGGCCCATCGTCGTCAATTTCTGAAATCATTATCCTTATTTCATTCAACGCATTTCGCGGTCTCCCGAGACTCGAAACTTTACTCAAAACTCACCATCTTCAGCACTAACTTAACTTTTCTCATTACAGGTAAGTATACCTTCAAATATGCAAGCATCGTGAGTAGTGAGCGCCGTGGAATCGACTCTATCGCTAAGATGTAAGGCATGTAATTCTGTGTTTCTGTCGAGGTTGTACCAGATACTACGACGCTGAGTGCATGAATATTATTAATGTTCTAGAGAATATTGTGTAAGCGAAAGTAGGTTATGATTTTATAACCTTGGCCTTGTACCAACTGTACAGATGAGTTATTGTATTGTAGTACTTGACACATTCGTGTAATATTTCTTATATCTATGTGTAGATATTTACAAGAATAAAACTTGTTTTAATTTATTTTATTAAAAAGAATAACACGATGTTAAAATAAATCAAACTAAGAAGTAAAATATATTTATAACAAACTAAAAATAATGATGAACAAAAATTCTAGTAGTGTTTTGAAAAAATCCGGGCTTGTTACTAGGTCTACGAAAAATTTGGCACAACGCACCCCACGCTTTTTTCAGAATATATTTTTGTTCACTTTTGGAGAGGCCTTTGTCCAGCCGTGTACTTCAAATGATAACAATAATAGTTATATTACACATATCAGTATTCCCGCTTCCACGCTTTAGTCAGCGTTTTGCTGCACTTCTATAATTTACGACAAAAGTATCGGAAAACGATACAACCGTCTACATGCCCGCGGCAAACCGTACAGTATTAGCGACGGAATCGTACAGCAGAATTGTTATTGTTCAAAGATTGGATATGGTTACATTGCGGCACAATATACATTTAGATGATGTTCTGATAGAATGAAATTCTGTTTTACGGTTGCTGTATGTGAGTATATTGGCCGAGAGGTACCGGCAAAGTAGAATAGTACCTCCCCCTGTAAAAAGTGAGAAGCGGCTAAAGTATAAGAACCGAGAGATGGCGGTAATGCCATCCGAGAAAAAATTGCTCAAAAGCACAGAGTGGGGATGGGCGGCGATCCCGTCGTGAAAGCTGTGCTCTGCAATTGCCAACACGCTTGCCTAGCACGGTAATTATGGGCAAATTTCTCCCTTTCTTGTGAAGGCCAGTGCAGCAGTGGACTTCCAATGACTGGTATGATGATGAAGTAAGTATAACCGTTTTAAATCGTAGATTTTTGTGTCAATTCGAAAAATTATATTATTATACATTTTTATATTTTTAACCCGAAAAGGAAAATAATCCTTACTAATGTTACAAATGCGATATTAATTCTGTCTATTTGTTACGCAATGACGCCTAAACTACAAAACCGATTTTAATGAAATTTGGTACACAGATCGTCTAGTGCCTTAAAAAGGACATATGCTACTTTTAATTCGAAATAAGAGTAATTAGGAGTTAAAAAGGGTAATGAAAACTTTATCGTTATTTTTCAGCTAGAAAAATATTTTTTTGTTTATTGATTAGGTATAAATAAATATGTAATTAATAGTTCATATAAGTTTATAAAAGTAGCCGTAAGGTACCAGCAGAGTAGAATAGTAACTCGCTTTGTACCTACTTGGTGTCGTAATAGGCTAGTATCATATAAAATCATTTTAAAATCATTATATTTTTTCACATCTTTTCGGTGTTATTTTTGCAAAAAAACCCATTTTAATTTATTTTCAAACGATCTTTACTAAAATTTGTCAAGTTTAGATCTGTAACTAATGTGTAAAAATACAACCTAAAAGAGAAAGTATGGTGTATGTTTTACTTACGACAGCTAAAAATGTTGATTTTAGATTATGATTAGATGCGGAATGCTTCTATTGATTCCTGATCATGACAGTGTAGAGAATATAATGTTGACAGACAGACAGACAGACAAGAGGCAGCAAGTTCGATATTAAAAAAAAACCTTATTTCATGAATTCTTCACTCATGATTGGTATCGTAAAATCTCATCTGAATTTAAGCTAAAGTAGATCCAAATTATACTAATTAGTTAGTTACTCCTTTTCATCCAAAGGTTGCCTGGAAGAAATCGCTTTTTGATAAGACAATAGTAATGTATTTATGTTTTTTTTTTAATTACCTTCATTGTCTTTTTTTCACTGGTATACAATAAAGCGTGTAATTATTATTCAATGATCGTCGAATTCCTAATAGAAATTCGATTTTTTAAATTAATTCTTCATCAAATTTGACAATTAACCTGCCAGGTATATTGATTTACAATATTTTTGACGTCACAAGTCTGCATCTGTTATCACCATATCACAAATCTCATCATATAAATATTTGTCCTAGGTCAAGGTCAAACCTACGACCTTTGGAGCTCTAGATAAAACCGCTACCATCTGCGCTATCTGGCCCGTCGTCAATATTGGTTGATCAAACGTATAACTTATTCAAAAATATGACAATATCCTATATTGTCAAGAATCTCTTCTGTAACAGATTGAATGCTGATCACAATCACCAATAAAAATTAACCTCCAACTCATGAAAAATAGGCTCATAATTTAAAATCAGTCCTGAGCCATCCGATTTAATTTTTTTGTTGGCGTGTGAGCCAATCTGATTATTTACCAGCGTATAATAAAAAAGCCTTCACTCACAATTCGTACGTGCTACATAATTCTTTGTGGCTGGTATAAAACATATTCCTATCTAATTTAGAATCTCTATCAGCCCACGTCCACTCCTATCTCAAATGCGCCCAACAAAAGGACATTCCATTCACTCGTTCAGCATTCATACATTGTCCCCGTTCAGTCGTTCGTTCACTCGATAATCTTTTGCGGAATGCTCGCGGCTTTGTGAAGTATTACCTGCGACGACTGTCTGATTTATTGTAAAAATAACGTGGCTTGTCACATTTGTGTAATGACGTCAATTTGTTTCGAGTCTTTAATGTGGTTGGGATAGAGAAATAATTTTATTACAAATGTTTGATGTGTTCATAAAATTACATTATGACATAAAAGAGTAGCACAGCAGAAAATATTATTTATTTATTAAAATATATTTAAGAAATAAGCAATTATGTTTTATTTAAGATTTTTTTACTTTCCGGCAATGATGTTAATTATGAATATTAAAGTTTAAGTTAACAATTATGATCTCAACTCTAATAGAGTGCTGTACAATTCTATTACTTTTCTGTCCCAAAAACTAAGGGACTTAATTAAAATGTTTTGTTGATATATATATCGATTATCCTTTAATTTTAGGTTAAAAATAAACTTATGCGTTGCTTCTGAAAACGAAGAAACGACAATTAAAGTCTATTCTTCCACCAATTATTCTTATTTATCTATCTTAATTAACAAATCACAATAATCTAATACAATGCTATTTTTTCCATAACCTCTCAACTGACCATTGACCTCAGACTCTAGCGCTTGTCAATGTCATTCAATGTCGTTCAAAAATTAAAGAAATATTATTTCTTTACATATATTTGCGCTAAATTTGTTAAACATTTTAAAATTAATATGACTTTAGTCAAGGGTTACATAGCGTAAGGGTAAATATTTATAGTATCTCGAAACAATTGAATGTTAGCAAACACGAAGTAACAGAGTTGCTTATAATTTGAGTTTATGCTTGGTAAACATTTAAAAAATGTTGTGATTTCAAATGTGAACTTAAAAACTGTAACTAAATTTAACGTCTGAATAATTTAATTTCTTGGTACCTAATAATTTAATGATACGTAGTGATAACAGAGTTGGATTTTTCTGTCCGCCCTAACCCACGAAATTTAAAATAAATCTTGAATTCTTAGACGAAACCGCACCCAACTGTAACAGTCCATATATAGTTTCGCAGGCATAGACAAAAAACTCAAGTATACGTACTGTTAATTTTTGTAAGTTTATAATTTGTAGCCACGATTACCTGTGCTTAATTTTACAATGACCTAGTTATAACATGTGTCACTGTTTTTTCTCCACTGTACGCAAAAATATATTTTCGGTTACCGCCAAAATATAATAGTAGCTCTCATTGTACAAGGTGTCGTGCGAGCCGTATGAGGTACCGGACCAAACAATAGCGGTATATCTATCCAAAATAGTGTAGCTCAACTGAAATGGGGAGTAGATGAGCGGGTTTTATATATTTAAAAATTAGAAACTGTGGGTTATTCTACTTTAGTAGTATTTTTGTCGTAAAAAAGGAACAAATATAATAAAATACAAAAAATATAATAGATTACATTCTGGTAAGGTTGAAACATAACTGTATTAATTATTTTCAATATATAAAGACTTAATACATGAATAATATTTTTCAAGAGGGAAATTAGGTCACAGTGTCATTGACGTGTCCTAAATTCATTAATTAGTTGCCACACTCGCTCCATTGCTTCGCTGCCGTCTATTCTCACAGCTCTACATCTAGTAAGAAATTATTAACTGTACTACTGTGAAATTTGATTTTAGCAATTATTTCTATATACTCGAGGCGAAGCGCCAAATGTATAAGTTAGAGTCAAGGATAAGGCGCCGTACTAATAATCAGAACACAAATTACTAATTACTTTCTTCGCCATCTTGAAATACTGTTAAGAAGCGTCAATCAGTATGCTTCGGTAGAGTCGATACCGGAACACACCGTCACATTATAGATTTGACAATCCCAAAGAAGAAAAAAATAACTCTAATCAATAACCTACAAATAAAAGTTATTCCTCTTATTTTCTCTTATCATGCCGGTGTATGTACTTTCTAAACAACTTGCCGAAGGGTCCAGACGGAACTTAAACCTCCATCTTTCCTTTACCGGGGCGTCGCACTACGTTCGCATCAATACGTTCGATTTTTCCTGGTTTCTCTTTTGTGCTAAGAAATCATCATCATCTTTTCAATATCATAGGTAATTACTAGCTTTTTTATAATTCACATTTTTTTAATTCTCGTGCATTAATTCAAACTCTTGTTTAAAACGCATACATTTATTAGGTCCCGATGCCAGTAATTAGCTGGAGTCCAGAAACAGAAAAGGCATCCCATTACAATTGATTTTGTTTTGTCCCAGAAATTTGCGGTCTAGCGTATTTATGTTAGGAAGTATGTCGTAATTTATTTTTTGGATTTTATTCAATCTACCTACATCATTAGTGTAATATTTTCAATTATTTCGTTAGTAATTACGTTCGTTAGTCTAATTTTGTCTCTGACTGTGTATATTCTCAAAAAAAAGACTATCAGAACGATTCATGGGGATTGTGTAGTTTACGTTTTGTATAAATTACTTAAAAATGATAGATAAATTTTACCTTTTCTCCCGCTACCCAATTCATATGGTCTTCTTTTTCTTATAACGAGTATCTCGCAAACATTCCTGAGATCTAAACCAATCAATGAACTGACTTAGGGTTCAAGTTTGCATGTAAGCTTGCATATGGTTTAACATGGTTTTAATTAAGTATGGATATATTTTCGTAAATCGAATGGGGACATAGCCATATACCAGTGCAATTCCTAGTAAAATCGGTCCAGGCATTTTCTAAGCTTACCTCAAATAGACAGGCAATAACTTAAAACTCTTATTTCATAAGGACCTTACAAACTTCAATATGACTATTATAAAAAGCTATTATTTTGGTATCACAAACAGACCCTTAAACTTTATTTACATGTAGAGAAAGGGTTCCTGTCTGCAACACAAACACAACACGATGTACAGCAAATTTTCAGATAAAACTTGGTAGGAATTTGCAGCGCAAACAATTATGTTACGGACATATCTTTAAAACTGATACCCAATTATGTCATTCTGTTGTATAAGCTATATTACTATAAAGTTTCATCAAAATACTCGCTGTAATTTTTGCATGAAAGAATAACAAACATACATAAATCCATACATTCTTAAAAACTTTCGCGGTTATATTATTAGTAGGATATTGAAAGAACACTGAATTTGGTATCCGTTAAAACACCTAATTGCAAGTGGAACAGAAACAGTAGGAATGTTCCTACGGTGATTATTAACGGAATTATGGCAACTCTAGTTCCGATTCACAAAGCCAACATATCGCATCGCGTATATATGAGGCTACACATTGAGTACAGACCACATCTAAAGGCTTGTGTTACAGCGGCAAACAACCTCACCTGACAAAGCCAAACCACAGACAGCGAATCATAGACTGAAGACTAGTTTACTAAAATTTACGGGTATATTATGATAGTATAATAGATCGTCATTGCTCATTGTCTGAGCACGTATTTAAGATTATATATTAAATATTATTATAGAAAAAACAGCAAGAAAGCTGTTTATTCGTTTTTTTTGCTTTTATTTCTATTATGCAACAAAATTTGTCAACAAATAGACGAAATTGATATTTAAAGATTCTGTTCATGGTAAAAATCAAAGTCAGGATTTTGACAGAAAATATACCATAACTAAATAAATTTGCACAAATTAGTGATATCATAGTTAAAAATTACAATATTTATTATAGCGTCTTGTCAAAACACAATAACAAATAATAATAATAAAAAAATCAATTAATATCGGAAATAATTTCACCTGAATTCGTGTGTCATCTAAACATTCTCGAAATTAATAGCATAAATGTCTGAAAATAGCTCTATTTCATTCTAGAGAATTACTGCTATAAACAAAATACGTTAAGTAAATGAGTCACACAAATTCAATGATGGGCCTAATAGCCCGGTAGTGTTCTTTTCTTATACACGAGAGCTCCTGGTTTTGTCCCCACCCAGGATAAAAAAACTGTGATAAACATTTGTGTTTTTGCTTGGTGTTTGTTAGAAAATATATATTTAGCCATATTTTCAGCCATTGACTGTCTACTGCTGGACATAGGCCTTCCCAAGAAAGGGGGAATTTTGCCCATAATTGCCACACTAGGCAAGCGTGTTGGTAATTACAGACCGCAGCTTTTGCGCCGAGGATACTGCTGCCCATCCCCACCATGTGCAATTGAACAGCACTGTTTTGGATGGATATACCGCCATCTATCAGTTCTACCAAAACTTTAGTCGCCTGTTACGATACCTGGTACAGGGGAGGTACTATTCTTCTCTGCCAGTACCTCGCGAATCATATATTTAGTGTAATATGTATATCTGTAATACCGCTATTGCCTCACATCCACAACACATGTGCTCGAAACTACTTATCACGAAGTCAGGTTATGTATGAGATGTTCTATGTGTATGACAGATTGATTGATTGATTGATCAAAGCCGAGGCAAACTAGTGAAGCTAGAAACGTGATATTTGACCGGGGTCTTTTTTGTAACGGATATATAGGGACACTAAGAAAGGATTTTATAAAACTCACTATGAAATCCTCTGAAAATATTAATTCGCTCAACATCTTACACTGAATCTATGATAAGTCGCTTAAAACACTTTTGTTACGCATGCCAGACAACAGAGGAATCACAAATATACTACTTAAATATATATATTTAACACCCAGACTCAGAATAAACACAAAAATCAATATTAACTCTGGGTAGGAATCGAACCCTTGACGTTTAAGATAGGATTACTACCATCGGCGCCATCGAGCCCGTCAATATTTTACGCCCGCATACAAAGTTATAGTACGTACCCCTTGGTATGGGGAATTCTACGAGGGAAAACATATAAAATGGATATTTCGGCTTGTAAATTTGTGAATGTTATCTCAAAAGAAAATAAATAAACAAGTGTTTCACAGTTTATCCATATTCAATCCCTAGAGGGGTAAAAGACCGATGGCAACGTTTGCATGAAAATTCCGTAGATTTATTTTCCTAATTACTAAAAGTACACATTATTCGAAGAAAATCAAATTAATTTTACTTTTTTGAATAATTATACAAAAAACTCTAACAAATGAATGGAATAGGAGAAATAAGTGTATATACAAAGTCAATTTATATTTATTCGTTTATATACAAGACTTCAAAATCACAATATGTGAGTAAATAGGTTAATATGATTTGCAAGTGGCAGCGATTATAAAATTAGGGCTTTCTGCAAATAAAAAAACTGTAAATGTTAATCTTAGAGCCCTAAAAACGGTTTGTAGGAGTAAATATTTAGTAAAAAAAATACTATTTAATTCTACTAAATCGGGTCAGGCCACTGAGATATGTACATAAAGATATTTTAAAAACATTTTTCATAGTATATTTTAAAAACGGCAAGAAAAAAAATACTTGTTTGCTTTGTTTGTACTTGTTTGCTTTCTGGAGTATCTGTAACAGTTGTATTGGACTGACAGATAATATATGCGCTACTAAAACGTCTCTTATTCCACAAACAAATATCACCAATTTTGTGCGGAATATAAGGCCTTCAACATTGTGTAGTAGTATAACGACAAACATTAGGATTTTGTCGGTCAGTTTCAAATAAGCCAAGTTAATTGTAGTAAACTATTCTTCAACAACGAAATTGCACACATGATAAATATTAATTTTGAAATATAATTAAAAGTTACTGTTCCGAATTCATCAGAATACTTGCAATAGATTAGTTAAATAAAGTTTAGTTAGAACCTTCTATATAATGCCAAGAGGTAGCGGCTTGCTAGAACAGTACGGCTCTCTGTACTAGATGTCGTAATAGGCGACCGAAAGATGACGGTGGCATAGTTTTATGCTGCAATGGACGGGGATGTGCAGCAGCAGTCTTGTCTGGAAGGTTACGCTCTGCCGAATGCTCTCGCCGAACGCCATCACGACTGCCCTGCGCGGCAAATAAGAATAAATTCTCTCTTTTGGGGAGGCCTATGCCCAGATTCATATATAAAACATCTGGAAAATATTAAAGGTAAAAAATAATGTCATGTTCTTATCTCAACATCATCGTTGTAGCCATTGCAAGACATAAACCTCCCCAAGAAAGGGGAATCTTGTCCATAATTGCTGCGCTAGGCAAGCTTTTGCGACGGGGATGCTGCTGCCAATCCACACCCTGTGCATTTGAGTTACTTTGTTTAAAATTGATATACCGCCATCTGTCGGTTCTGGTACCTTAGTCGCCTCTTTCAACTCCTGGTACAGAAGGAGGTACTAATCTATACTGCCGGTACCTGACGGTTAACTTTTATTTTCGATAAACTAAAACAATCGTTAGATCATATTTTAATCAACGTTTGAGAGATAGGTTAAAAAACCTGATAAGCAAGTTCATTACATCACCACGAAGTATTAAGGGGCAATTTGGGACCTGACAAAGATTAAGTCGAGATAAGAGGACGGCTTAACTGAGAGGATAACGAGCCACTTCCGATTAGGAAGGGCGTTACTACAAATTGGGGTGCACAAGCGGTTTACGGAACATTTAAAGTAAAGGGCCGAGTGTGCTGCCTTGGAGATTTCCTATTCCTAGCCTATTCGCAATGGTCTGATGCATTTTGGTGCCCCTTCCTTTGTATATACGAGAGTTTTAGGCTATCAGTGACAAATCATTTTGGTATATTCAAATAAATTTAACTGAATGAACATTTTCAATCATTAACATATGATTTTGGTTCACTTGTAATAAAAAGTAAGTTAGTTCTCGATTAGAAACTAGGCATCAGTAAGTGCAATGTGGGATGTCGACCGACAAAAATATAACTAGAACGGCAGATCAGGCCCATTTTCATTGTATATCACAAATACAACAAAAAGTCGCAGTGTGCCAAAATGGCGATTAACTTAGCATATTGTCATGATACCACAGTGTGGCATCACGACTTTTAAATTCAGTGATGACCTGTTGACGATAGAGGAGCTAGGTGTATCACAAAACTACGAAGCAGAATAGATGGTGGCACTAAAATAAGAAGTAATAATAAATAAGAATTCACTAATAATAAATAAGAAGTACCCTTTAGCACAAGCTGTAGACACTCGTGTCGTCACAAAGATATCAGTGATAGTGTGCTGCTAGCCTTAACAAGTAAAGCTATTATGGAACATTTATCCAGTGATTTCAGTGTCTCTCTTACTCTAGAATCTCTCAAACAACTAAAACAATATAGAGAATTTATAAAATGTGAGTCAATTGTAAGGTGTAGAGACAATAAAAAGCAAGAGAAGCAGAAAATAAAAGATGATATTTACAACTTAGAGGATTTGAAGACGTAAATCTTTAATACTTTTTATTCATAACGCAACTTGATAATGGATCTCTACGAAGTTTCATTTCAATTTCTTAGTAATATTGAAAACTAAATTAAATTCCATTGAGTTCCAATAGAGTCTTAAAATAGATTGAAGATAATTTAATAAATGACGTAGCACAAAGAAATCCTCCGTGAGGGAATTCCACTCTCGCGATTGAAGTCACGCGAATAAAAAAATACGCGACCACGTGCAAGGATGGATGGTATTAATAGAAACTTCGGTTGAAACTAGATTCCACCCTCGACTTTTTCTATATTTACAGAATCAATTTTTAGAGAACAGTGGCCTAGGTATTAATCCTTGTGATAAAACTGTTTATTTTTAAACTATACAAATTTTTTGTAAGAACCAGTAAAATACTTCGATTTCTACCAGATATAGAAAGAATAAGAAATATTTGTTTGCTAATTTAAACTTTTATTTAAGCCAGTGATTGTTACTCAGTGATAGTATGTATATAGAAGTTCGAACTTAAAACGAAGTTAATCACTAGGTTCACACAGTATGCGTTGATTGATCAGACGACGTTAACATGACTTATTCTTCTAATTAATTTAATCAAAGTCTAATTGATTGATTTGGCGCTTAATTCTATTTATTGTAAAGGGAGGAAAATAACACAAACTGATTAGTACCTATTATGAGGTTTACACATACTAGGAATCGGGGATTATAACCAAAAACTGTATATCGTAATGGAGAAGAGAAAAGATTAATAGGCACCTGGGGATATCTGAGAGGAAACTTATATTTAATGTTCGTTAGTAGTTCGGGACAATTTACCGTACCATGCGTAATTTTTAATATAAAATATTAAATCTGATACATTTCTCCTACTTTCAAGGGGGGGAATTTACTTCGTACTAATATAAATATATATTTATATATGTAGAGAAAAATATTTTTTCAATTTGTATTTGCGCGCGCTCCGTTACCGAGTCGCGTCAATCGAGCTGTCAATGTTAAACTTTTATTGTCGTTTCTTTATTTACAAGTGAGATTTTTGGTTAGTTGTGTAAAGTACCAGTACAGCAATTAAACGCAAAATTCCCAATTTCTCGGAAAACCTGGTTATCATATGATAATAATAATGCCAATTAATGGAGATAACATTTTTAGAGGTCAACCTTATACAAAGGTCGTCTGCAATGGTACCTCACTCCCACCTTGTGATAACACTCACAATCACGTGTACGTTTTTCTTCACGTTCACGTGTTCGTACTTATTCACATGAAAAAAAATTAAGTAAATCTTTTTATTATACATGAATATGAACTATACTTTATTAATCAATTTCGAGGCCAGACATTGTATGCATAATATTTCATTAATCAGATTACACATTGTAAGATGATCGCATTAATGTCTGTGCACACACATCTAGACGATCTTAAGTGATAGTAAACAACTAAGACTTCACACAACATCTCACGGTCTGGCATGAATCCAACAATTCATTATCATATCAGCCAGATAAAGTCCACTGCTGGACTTAGGCTTGCCCATGATAGGGAGAATTTTGTCTGTAACTGCCGCACTGCTGCTGCTGCTGCCCATACCCACCCTGAAGTGTTTGAGTTTCGCTGTTTTGAATGGTTATACCTCCATCTGTAGGTCCTGGTACCTCAGTCGCTTCTTACGACACCTGGAACAGAGGGAGGTACTATTCTACTCTGCCGGTACCCCACGGCTAATCCAACAATGTAAAAGATCAAACATGTAAAAGACTTAAGGACTATATATCTTGATAGTATAAATGTCAAGGTGTAGCGATCAAGTGGTTGACATTGTCTTTGTCAAATTATGTTATCATTTTACTGTATGTAAAAAAAGTGACTGCAGAGTCTGACATTACCGTGGAAAATGTTATTCTTACATCTCTTAACTACAAACTATATATACTACCGTACCCAATCTTGTTGACCTGTACAAAAATGCTCTGGACAATTATAAATCCAGCAACAACATGAATTACCTAACTTGGTGCAGTCATTTTAGTGTTTATTACCTTTGGATGATTAAATTATATTTATATTCTTGCAGGGCACCGCGGTTTTACCTGCGGGAATTCCGCCACCATAAACATTAAAAAAAAAACAGTTTATTGACACATCACGCGGGCTGTATGCTTGTTTGATATAATATAGATCTAAATGCGCTATCACTTACAGATAATAATTACATGCAGATACTTTTTCTTTCTTTCTTTTGAAGCTGTTATAGTAATCAATAAACACAGCAAAAACTCGTTCCAAGATAATAATAGATTCCTTACCTTTAAAAATTCTGGCGGCCGAGTCATCTCAGCCTCATCATCATGATCATACCAGCCATTGGAAGTTCACTGCTAGACATAAGCCTCTCCAAGAAAGGAGGTTTTTTGCCCATAATTGCCGCTCTAGGCAAGCGTTGGGTAATAATAAATAGGTAATAAAAAACCAACACGGAAATTATGGGCAAAGTTTCTTTTTTGAGGAAGCCTTTGTCGTTCGTGGACGTTGAACGGCTGCTATGATGATGTTCTGATGTATCTACTCAGACCTCAGTTATAGCGCCACTGGAGAGATGGGCGAAGATGTTTTAATAAAAGGATATGTATTTTTTGGAAAAGAGATATTCATGATGCCTCTCATTTATTTATTTATATATAAGACTCTTATGCAGTTACTCAGTTGTAGCATCGTCTATTTATGCTGAGAAACTAATTATTTATTTGTGTAAAATTTGAAGATTTAAACCTGCTGATAGGTTTTTTTAATAAAAGGCAATTTGTGTTGTAAGCACATTTTAATCGTCATCATCGTCAGAAGAGTCTTCACTGCCAGCCCTCGAAATCTTCAAAGCCATTCGACCAGGTGGTAGAAGCTCAGACGTCGCTGTTGTCGTTTCAGTCTCCAGCAGTAACAGTCCAGGAGAAATATTATATCCCTCAGTGTATTCTGCATCCTGGTGTTTGGTCAGGTGCATGTCTTGAAGGTATTCATACAGGGGTTTCCGAGTTGTTGTTGTGGTTCGTTGACGACCTCTATAGTAATCTGGCATCTAAAAAAGGTATATCAATTAGTTTCAAAATCCGTATAGCCTCAGAGGACTTTGAAAATTTTGTTTTCAGAGAACCTTATGCCAGGGGAGCTAGCCACCTAGGACAAATATTTATGTGATGATATTTGTGTTTGTTCTGTGTCTGGGTGTTCAAATATGTATTTAAGTATTATATTTGTGATTATTCTATTGTCTGATATCTGTAACACTAGTTCTTTAAGCAGCTTAGCTAGGAATCAAGTCAGAATCGGGTTAGTAGTTTTTGAGCCAATACATTACAAACAAAATACATTTGTTTATCTTTATATTATATTAGTATTCTCAGAAATTTTGACAAATAACTATAGTTTTGTAAATGTTCTTAGACTGAGCTTTTATAACTACGTGGTAAGGGCAATAGTCAACTTAAAGAATTGGATTACGGCTATGAAGTATGTTTGAACATAATCACCACAACTTTACTTACCAAAAGTTAAATTATTGGTGATGGTTAACCTTCGATATCATCATAATTTCAGCCATTGGAAGTCCACTGCTGGACATTGGCCTCCCGCAAGAAAGGAGTAAATAAGCCCATAATTGCCGCGCTGGGCAAGCGTGTTGGCAATCGCAGAGCGCAGCTCTCACGACAAGGATGCTGCTGCCCATCCGTGCCCTGTGCATTTCAGCTGCACTATCTCTGATGGATATACCGCCACCTGTCGGCTTTGGTACCTCAGTCGCCTCTTACGACACCTGGTACAAGGGAGAGGTACTATTCTACTCTGCCGGTACCTCACCACCCAACCTTCGATGTACGACGTATCAAATCCATTATACTTACTGAATCATTAATTTTCTTTATCCACTGCGCGTAAGCCCCGACCAGAGTAAAAACAGTGGGGGCATTGGGATACCCACAAATGCTTGGGCCAAACGATATGATGCCCACCAGCTTGCCTCCGATGACTGCCGGACCTCCAGCATCGTGCTGGAAATAAAATACTTGAATATATTTTTAGGTAGACTATAAGGTAGAGTTGTGTCAACCTTAGCCTAAGTACAAGGGAAAAATAAAAAAAATTATAGTAACATGAGATGACTGTGGCTTTTACATCTTATAGTTATTTAGCAAAGAAGTTTCACTTTAAAATAAATACCTGTACTTCAATGACTACATTCTCCTTTTTAAGTGGAAGTTTTAAAAATAAATTATTCTTTAGGGTTTTGTATACAAAGGAAGCCAATCCACCACATTGCTTCACTTCCGGAATATATCTTCTAAAGAAATATGAATAAATGTATTAATTTACAACACCCATATGTAGACCTTGTTCAGGATAAGTAGCTTGTAGTACTTGTGCTACGGATATCATATAATAAAGATCACACACACCTTTTTCCTGGGTGGGGATCGAACCTTGGTGCATTAAATAGAAACACTACTAAAAGCGCCATCGGACCCGTCAATCGATATTTAAAATTAGTAAGGAATTTATACTTGCAACATGTTTGGACAGATTTTGATTTGGCAAATCGAACACACGAATTCAGAAAACTAAAATACAATAATACATCAACCATAGGAAGAAGGCTTCCCAAGGGTAATCAATCATTAGAAAGTTTTTCCTTCATAATTTCCACCTTGGGGACAAACGGTAGTAATTTTAGAGCGCAACTTTCGAATAGATATACTTTTGCCGATCTTCGCATTTGAGATAATTTTTATTACACCAGGTCGACAAATAAACATACTGTCCGTCTGATAGTTAGCGTCAACTTATAGACGCTCATCATATTACTAACGTGGGCTCACCTTGTGACTTGTAGATGTATCACATTACCCAGTAATTTAAACTGCCTTTTTCCCCCGTCCAACGGGAACACAGCAGTGCGAACACTGCGGTGAGACTGAGGTACCCCTATTATTTTTCGGTACCAGTACCTAAGTCACCTCTTAAGAGATACACTATTTTGACTAAATAAAATACATTTTCATGTTCTGTCAACGAAAAACAAATATGAAACAGCACTAAGTCCACCATATTTATGTAAAGGTCATATCTTCAACATTAATTTGAATTAAGAGTCCTGTATTCGTAATTATGGCCAGTAAATATTATTTTTACGATCCAAATATAAGCCGCCAGACCTAATGTAAATCACAACAGACCTTAAAAACTGTTTATCAAGCTTGTTTAATTTTCACCCAGTCCAAACCAACCGTCTGAATTCATTATACATAATTGTTTTATACTGCGTCAAGGATCAAAAGCGTTAGCTTTTTTTGTACATAAAATCTAAAATATAATTATATGTGATGCATGTTAACATTATAAAATAAACAGTTTGTTATTGTAATTTTAAAGTTTGACCGATGAAAATTAAGGTTGTTTTCAATTGCCAGATGTCTATCTCGTACTAAAATTTTAGGCAATAATATTTGAATTGTATTTTTACCAGTGGCCACCCCGATTTATATAAATGGTTATTATTGGTTATCCCTAACAGATAAACATAATATCAGAACACTTTTTGTAGATCTTTTTATTGCGTACAATACTGTAGTTCATTATTTTGATCTATCTTGTCATATTCAGCCAGCATTTGTTATGTAATCGAAATAAAGTGGGTGTCTTTTCTACATCACAATCGGTACTTTTAAAATGATCAGTGTTTTTCTACTAGTATATGCATGTATTTACGGCAGAGTTGAATGGTTCTGTCCTAGTAGTAGGTGTCGTAAGATGCGACTAGGGTACCAAAACCGACAGATGGCATAGGCATAAGCATCTAATAGAGAACAGCTCAAATGCAAAAGGTGGGGATGGTAAGCTGCATTTTGCGATTGCCAACACGCTTGCCTAGCTCGGTAATTATGATTAAAATTTTTCGTTTTTTGGAGGGCCTACGTCCACCAATGGACTTCTAATGGCTGGTATGACAATAATACCAATAATCTTTCTATTGAATTAATTTATCTGTTTAAAAATCCAAATCTGTTGCGTTATTTTAAAGATAGCATATATAGGAATAGACAGACAGACAGCGGGAAGTAACTTTGTTTTTGTTATATAGTGATAATATTAACGGAACAACGTACGGCCCGCGTGATAACAAACAATCACCACCCGCGATACCCGCTTGTGATATCGCCAACGTCGTGTCCTTAGGAAACTGACACATTACGTGGTAATTTATCTGCGTATTCACATTGGAACGTAACAATGCCAATATTGCAGCTTCAATATTGAATATCTAACTTGAATTCTTTGCGTCTATCAAAATAAAGAATAAATAAATAAACATAAAATCTATAGCACTACCAAAAAATAAGGATAATAATAAAATATGATTAATTGTAAATTAAGATATTTAGAGAGTTCCTATGAATTGAATAACCAAGAAAGCCGTGGGGTACCGGTAGAGTAGAATAGTACCTCTTTCTGTACCAGGTGTTATTTAGTGGCAACGGTGTATCGGAACCGACAAATGACGGTATATCCATTTGAATAGACAGCGGCGTCCTCGTTGCCACCAAACCTCCCCAACGCGGTAGTTATGTCAAAAAATCCCCCAATTTTGGGGAAGGTATACCCAACAGTAGATTTTAGATATGATGTGATAACCATGAAATAGCGAATTTTTTAACAAAGATTTTTCTTGTGTCTTTTATAAAGTTACCTATTATATATTATAGTTATCTATATAGTTTACTGATAATAAGATAATTTGTTATATAATAGCGATATGTTATTTACCAATAATATTGTGTGCCAAATTTGATGTATAAAACTCGTAAGGATAAGAGCAGAACGAATTAAATTTTAAATAACTCAATAATCTCTTATATATGTATTTGTGGCCTATGATATATGATGAAGTTTTTTTTGTTCGACATTTCAGCCAATTAAATTTGAAATAATTCCCAATTACTTCTTTAAATATCATCGCAGACGCATCAGCAAAGCTGGGAGCAATTATTAATTTCCTAAAAGAAAACTTTATTCATATACTGAAGTTTTCTTTTCAATATCTAAAATGCCTCCGATAGAGTAAGAAATTAAAGTACTTCTATCATTTACGAATTCACGAAATTACTCATAACAATTTTTTTTACATGCTTTTTCAAGACTGTTCACCTCAAGTTCGCCTCAAGGGCATTACAACGATAAATATGACAATAACGTGAAAACTATAAACAAAAAAAATAATAGCTAGCTGTTTAATTTTGAAACACATTTGGTTGGAAAAGTTCTCTTTGAGGGATACAAGGCCTATCTATATGTCTTTACTTTGGTACCCTTTCACGGAGATCGGTTAAATAGATGAAGCATGAAAAGGTAGCAAACAAACTGTTCAACATTAATAATATATGTTATTTAAGATCAAAATTAAAAATTATAACTAGAATCGGATATTCTGGTTTTGAAATCATTTAACGCCAGATGATTTTTGTTTTACTATAAATATTATGCTTTATCGCTAGTCTCTATGCCTATGTCCTTCGCCATACTTTCAACTAAAACTTAGTAGATTAAACTTGAACTAACTTTTGAAACTAACAAACACACTAACTTTTTCATTTATAATATTATAGTTGGGAAGTTGCGATGTGGAATACCATTTGGCAATTACTCTACATCACAGTCAACTGCGCGTAGTCAGACATACAGTCAGATCAGTACAAGATACTGTAATAAAAAATGACAAATAACAAAGCAATAAAAAGCATGGTATTCTCACATTACACGCTCCTTCTCCCGTAGTGAATGTTCCGGCGCAGAACATCCGTTCATTTATAAATTTGCTGAAATAATAAATCAAAACATGTTTAATTATATTGAATTGGTGTACTAGTACCGTGAAGTACCGGCAGAATAGAATAGCACCTCCCATACTGCATCCGGTGCAGCGAAACAGTGCAGCTCGAATGAACAGGGCGGAGATGGGCAGCAACATCTCCGTAGCGAAATCCTCGCTCTGCAATTGCCAACACGCTTACCCAGAGCGACATTTAGGGGTAAAATTCTTAATATTTCGGGAAAGCTTAGGTAAGGGGAAGTCCAGCAGTTGTCTTCCAATGGCTGATAGGATAATAAGTTTTTGAGTTTATTTGACGCTAACGTACAAAAATGGAAATTCTGTTCACATATTTCCATTTTTGGTATATAGGTATAGTCCTTTAATATAAGAAAATGTAGCTTTCTATCAGTGAAAAGATTGCTGGTGAAACTGGGTCATCGCTGACACATGATGCCTACCTAAATAAAGTATATTTTGAGTTTTTGGTTTATATTATTATACAAAATATGTTTACTTACTCCCCGTACACTTCTTTACAAAATATGTTCGGATAGATGGGCAAAATCTTCCTCTGTAGGAACGTAGGTTCGTATTTGAGCCGCTGCGAGGTCTGAAACACAGGACGGCACTTTAAAATCTAGACTAGATCCCGAAGGATTCCGGGAATTGGCAGTTTTCGTTGAGTGCTCGAGGAAAACGGATATTTTTTAGAGATTTAATGTTATTTTGCATTTTTATAACAAATACTAATATTATGACGACTAAAATATATCTTTTATACTATGGTATAAAGCTGAACTAGAGAACCGGTTTTTATGATGTTATAGTAGAATAGTACACCTTGGGGTACCGGCGGAGTAGAATAGTACTTACCTCTGTACCGGTTGTCGTGCGAGGCGACTAAAGTAACAGTACCGAGATACGGCGATATATCCATCGGAAACAGCACAACTTAAATAGTACAGGGTGAGATGTCCAGCAATATCTTCGTCGCGAAGTTGTGTTCTGCGGTTGCCACCATGCCCACTCGGCAATTTTGGGCAAAAATTTCCCTACCTTGGGAAGGCCAATGTCCAAAAGTGGACTTTCTATAGCTGATATGATGATAATAGGAATAGTACGACAGAGAATGGAAATTGAAGCGCAGGAATGCGCTGAATGCAAGCGTACAACCGGTTCTATTAGAAATCACCTGAGGCTTTTATCCAGGAGTGGAAGCTATAAAATTAAAATATTAATAATGAGTATTGTTTCAGTTTCAAAAGACTGGTATCAAACTTATGATCTCGAAAGAGTTCCCGGAACATTTCCAAAGTTTTATGTGTATGAGACAGCAATGCTTTATTAAATTCGAACGGGCCTAATGGCGCAGATGTTACTGATCCTGCCTTGTGTGCCAAAGGCCGTGGGTTCAATTCCCACCCAGGCTAATAATTTATATGATGATATTTATGTTTGTTATATGTCTAGGTGTAAAATATATGAATTCAAGTAGTATATAGTAGTAGTAGTATATTTGTGATTTTTCTATTGTCTGATGTTCGTAACACAAACGCTGAAGCGACTGATCACGGAATCAAGGCAATGTGTTGTGGGAATTCATTTATTAAATTCGACGTCATTGGTAACAAGAGGAAAAATAGAGGCGGACTACTTGCTGGTATACTATACAGAATAGAGCAGTACCTCCCTCTGGTGTCACAAGAGGTGACTGAGATATCGGTACCGGCAAATGACGGTACATCAACACACCCGAGATAGTTTAGCTCAAATGCTACAGAAGGGGAGAAAAGCAGTACCATTATCATCGCAAAGTCACGCTTTGCGATTACCATCACACTAACCCAACGTGGCTATAATAGGTAACGTTTCCTCTTTCTTAAATGATATGTAAGTGATATGACCAGCATGGGATGTTCTACGGCTTGTTCTGACTACCTTCGTGACCCCCCAGCCCAGAAGTAGTACTTCAGAAGTAGCAGCTGGTGTGTTTCTTAGAGTAGAGATCTCGATTAGTTTCGGCACTCGGTGGTAGTTGAATTTGAGGTGACGCTGGAGGCGGATGAGAGCGATGTTGTTGTTCAAGGTGCGCGGGTTATACCCGGGGTGGAAATATACCTGGAGAGAAGAACTTGAAAGTTACTATATACTTATGATTTCTTTACGGTGAACTTTACTCAAGTTTTGAATCAATAAAGCTTATTAACAATAAGTATTAATGTATATGTGAGGCTAACTATACCTCAAATAACTCTTAGGGACCTAGAACTTACTTCTAATGCTCCAATAATTTCGCCACTCTGTCTGCTGTAGTTACTTCCCACTCGAACCTCGAGTACTCTCGGGTTTTCACGATAAAACCTGTTGTTATGCATCCTAAGCAAAACAAAAACTAAATTACAATATGATTTAATAATCACAATATTTATTTTATTAATATAATTTTAATGATAAAGCAATATTAGTAGGACATGTTAAAATTATCTTTGCTTTTGATATCTTTGAGTTATATAATTGGGAAAAGTTTTAACGTCAACTCTCATTTGATAAAGCGAGAAAATAAAAAAAAATATAACTCCAAGTCAAATAGAGTAAAACAAATGATTAGGATATAAAATAAAAAGGCGATTGAAAATTAATGCACCTCTATAAACAACTGGGTAATGTGACATTATATTTTCAAGGTACAAAGTTGGCAACGCGCTTATGCTACATGCTAGGCTGCAGTGGCGACCTGATCAAAATAAAAATAATAGAAAACTAAAATACTAACAGCTGCAAGCAAGCCGCTGACGTAAGGACCAAGTCGTTCCAATACAGAGACCCGCCACACCAGAACCTTCCTAACACCCTGATCGACACAACGAAGGGATAGTATTTGATCGTGGTTCTCTCCCCTTTAAAAATGCGGCGACCATCGTGTTTGTGATACTCTTTTAGTTCTTCCAACTCTGCTTGAGGATCTGTTGAAGACAATAATATTATAATCTCAAAAAGAGTTCTAATCTCAAGATAAATGTCTAGAGGAACACAACGTATTTGTCTTCTCTTTATACGTCGGGACTCACTTTTGAAATAAATATTTTTCTATTAGAATATGCATAAACTTCGATATAATTAAAGGCTTTCTTATGAGTTTTGAGCAACAGGCGTGGATGCAATCTTAGAGACAAAACTATATTGCCCATTTTTCCAAGAGGATACAGTTCCAATAGAAAATTCCGAGTAGATTGACCAAAGTAAAATTTAAATAAACAAATCCGTTATTTCCTTAGCGGAATGGTCCCTCAATTATTTATTATCAGCAAGCCATAATTTTCATAAGTAGTCACTTCTGTAGACATTCATGATGCCGCTAGGTTTTCTAGTTAGAATACAGCATAGCGAATTAAATTTGCTTTCAAATGTTCACTACTTCAGTTGACAAAAAGAGAGAGATAAAAAGACCTTGTTTTTTATATTTACATGCTTACCCCAATAGTTGCTGTCCTTCACACTTGCAGAATAGTTGTGATCATCCACCGACTTTTCAGCCAGAACCTTATCAACGATATGGTCTATTAAGTCTTCCTGTTTATCGCCACCAAGGTAATCAGGGCCCATAGCTTTCCTAGCCGATTGTGCTATATGATTCTCGTCGCCACGTTTACCCAAAATTGATAGGATATCATCTCGGTTCATCTTCTCTTTTAGCTGAAGATACAAGTTTTTTGTCTCTGTCTCTCGTAACAGTCTAAAACTGTCATCATCATTTAAAGATTTGTAGAATTGTGTCTCGTTTAAGTCTGTATCCATTGTTACATTTGTTATTAGTAACGCGAATTTTTCTTTATCTATAGCATAGCTGTTTATTTTTGCTAGTTTGTTTTTTAATTCATTTAGTCTAGCAGTATGGTTTGCGTCTAACACAAGGGTAGTTATTAATGCGTCTGTTATATCGTTCAAGTTGGCACTGTCGATTACACTTATATTTTCATTATCTCCTAAATTTGTATGAAGCACATAAAAAAATATAACAAATTCTACAAAATACGGTACATGATTCATTCTCGATACAATGTTTCACACTCAACTCTTGTTTTACGGACCATAACCTTTGATTGCTCAGTTTATAGATATTGTTTCTGTTTTCCATACCGTAAAATATATATTATCACATCGGTCGGGCGTTGATTGATTTTGATAGGAATATTCGAAATGTTTCTGTTGACTTTTCTCTTTTATAATGGCAATTATTGTAGTGCTAACGCTATATTCACTTAAGCAACATTTATTTTAACCACATCTTATACATCGACCTGACTCAGAACTGACTTTCATAAAACACTGGTGTGACGGACAACAAACAACAGAGCAATCACAATTATACATCACTTTGAACTCCATTTCTACACCATAAAGGAAGTGCAAAGTTAGTATAAAAGTTCTACAACTTAACGCGGGCAAAACCGGGGCCCTGCTAGTAAATCATGTTCAGAATACTCGAAAGAAAACTAAACGATGTTTTTCACAAATTTAATAATAACTACTTATCAATATTACAATTTAATAACAACATCACATGAAACTCAATTTTATATTGTATTTTGTCCACCACGTTCATGTTATGTGACAAGCAATAAGTTAATTTGAATATAAAAATAAATCTAATATATACTTACCAAAAATGCTTAAGAAATATTTAGTTTGTTTATTATTTTCTGTCTAAATACACTTCAGCTTATTATAATATACATAATATATTTTAATTCTAAATTAACTTTAGATCCAAAACTTTTTATTAAATTATTCTCTCCCTATCCGGTATCATCTAGAAGAGATTTCAAACATGTAAAATAGTTACAAAATAAGTATTAAAAATTGTAAAGGGATCTTACAACTCCCCATTATTGTTTGGAGAGCAAAGTTGAGCCGTTGCGAAGTTCAGCGCAGTCGAATTAAAATATTCACGAGCTCAAGTCGGAGTAAAGACAATAATGAATCGTAATTAACTAATAACAGTACATAGAAATCCTTTTTGTTTATCTTCAAAGGGTTCTTGGTATAAAACCGTACTTATGGACTATATAACTTCTAACGGCCCAGTGACTTCATAAGTATTGTATTTCATGGGATATTTTCTTTCTTGGAGTTTAAGCTATCATTCTAGCAGCCGTAAAACGTCCACAGCCGTAAATTGGGGGAATTCTTCTCCCCAAGAAAGGGGGGATTCTTCCATAATTACCGCGCTGGACAAGCATGGTGGCAATTGCAGAGCTGAAGATGTGAATGCTGCTGCTCATTCCTGCCCTGCCATTTAAGCTGGTATAGTACAACGACATCTGGTACAGGGGTAGATACTATTCTACGTCTTCAAGCTATCTTCACGGTAAATTTCAATAAACTCGGTTTTCTGGTTAAGCTGCGAAAGCGAAACAAACAAATATTTTCTCCAGATCGATGTTAAGCTGTTAAGATAAGCTTGCATATAACATTTAGAATCGTTAAGTTTTAAATACAGTGATTATGAGGCTGGACCGCAGCATCCATGTTAGGAAACTATACTTTGCTACTACCCCGATCCGCAATTATATCCAAAGTCCCCCTTATCCTGGAAGTCCAAGTCCGACGTCGGATATAGTGGATGTCCAACGGTTAATCAATCAAAAATCAGAATCGCAATATTTTTTATTCAATTAAGCCTTTCCACAGGCATTTTTAAATAGTCTACTTGTATTACGGATGTCAGAGAACAAAGGAATAACAAATAAAGTACTCAATTACATATTTTCAATACCCAGACACAGAACAAACATAAATATCATCATATAAACGATTTTCCTAGATGTAGATCGAAGCTTAGACCTTTGGCCCATAAGATACTACCATCCATTTAATACCATCATCTGCGCCATTGGGCCGTCAAATTGTCTCTGAACAATTTTTTTTTATGGAACTGTAAGAGAGTTCTGCGAGCTTATGTTTATTCCATGTCAATTTGACTGTCTCGTGATATTTCAAAGATTCCTCAAGATTATCAGGACCGTTTTGATAATAAATATAGATTGTAGGTTTTCTTTTCTATTCAAGATTTGGTAGGGATTATTAATATAAATAAAGATTTTATTAAGATATACAACTTGAACTAGTATTTCTCTGTGACGGCGGCTCATAAACAAATGTTGGGTAGCAACAAAGATTATTACGTTCAAAACATCGCTTGCTTCAGTCCTGAAATGTTTACACAGCGCAGATATCCGGGAGAACAGAGTAAACATCACCCTGTGTACACAGGCTTCTATCTTGGTTCAAGGACGGGGCAAATATACAGCGTGCTCGATTTAGGCAGGCAATACAAATTTTATTTATTTCTTTTACCCAAATCTGCCCAAAATATGCCCAACATATGTATAAAGATAAATAAAGGTTTTCCATAAATGCATTTGAAAGTTTATATAAATGTCGCAACAAATAATGTTTTTTTTCTCGACTGACTTTGTAGAGCTAGATGTCGCAGATGGTAGTGATCGTATCTTGTGTGCCACGGATCGTGGGTTCAATCCCCACACGGAATGACTATTTATATGATATATATTTATGTTTGTTTTGTGTCTATGTATAAAACATATTTTAGTATTATATTTGTGATTTCTTTCGTGTCTGATGTCCGCAATCATTATCATCATCATCATACCAGACATTAGATGTCCGCTGCTGGACATACACGTCTCCAAAAAAAGAGGATTTTCACCCACAATTGCCGCGCTAGGCAAGCGTGTTGGCAATTGCAGGGCGCAGCCTTCGCGACAGGGATGCTGCTGCCCACCCCCGTCCTGTGCATTTTAGCTGCATTGTTTAGGATAGACATACCGTTATCTGTCGACTGGAACCTTAGTCGCCTCTTATCACATCTGGTGCAGAGTCTTACTATTCTACTATGCCGGTACCTCACGGCAAAGCTTTAAGTAATTTCTTTAAGCGACTTATCTCGGAGTCATCAAATCATCATCATATCAGCCATTAGAAGTCTACTGGACATACTGCTGCTGCTCATAGGCCATAGGTCCCAGCTGAATAGGCCTCTCCGAAAAAGGGGGGAATTTTACCCATAATTGCCGCGCTGGGCTAGTAAGGGCAGTGCAGTGATCCTTAATCTATTCTAAACTAATATAATAACTCTAAATAGTTTGTTTACTTGTTCGAACGTGCTAATCTCAGAAACTACAGGTCTGATTTCAAAAATTCTTTCATATATATACACACCAATATACACCAATTTTACTATTTTAGGCCGATAAAATTGCAGGTAATGCTAATATAATTATGAATGCAATAATTTATTCATACTATTTCATAAAATCCATCCATCCAAAAAATTATAGTCCATACCATTCTATATATTCAGAGAAACAATTTGCGTTTTACTTTAAAAGTCCTAAATAAATTACATCTCAGGACGTGTGTTTGTTACTCTTTTAAGTCAGAATAGCTGGACAATTCCAAATAAAATGTGGTACAAATTTATTTGTCTGGAATAACAATATTTTCAAAGAAAATTTAAGCAAACAAAGTCAGAAGCCGTTTCTAATCATCATACCAGCCATTGGCAGTCCACTGTTGGATAAGTCCAAAGAAAAAGAGATTTTTGCCCATAATTGCCGCGCTGGGCAAGCGGGTTGACAATCACGGAGCGCAGCTTTGGCGGCAGGACTGCTGCTGCCTATCTCAGCCCTGTGCATATCAATTACATTATTACAGATGGATATACTACTGTCTGTCTGTTCATCAACCATGGGCAAAATACTCCCCATCTTGGGGAGGTATTTATTTTACAGTGGACTTCTAATGGCTGGTATGATGATTATGAGGAAAACTAGATTACCGGCACCAAGTGGGTCTTAAAATAAAGTTTATAGCACATTCATTACGCGTAGAAAAAAATAGCCCATAGAAAGATCACATCAACACGTAGTTGGTAAAGTTGTTGAAACCCTTACCGTTGAGACATATTGCCTTTATTTAAATACGAATGAAAAATGTAGACTGAAGCAAATACTCAAATAAATAATTTCCCATAACTTCTCCTACATTGGCCTGATTCTGTGATAAGTCGCTTGAAGCACTTGTGTTACGGACATCAGACCACGAAGGAATCACAAATGTACTAGTTAAATATATATATTTAACACCCAGACACAGAAAAACACAGATATTATATAAATATTTGCCCTAGGTGGGAATCGAAACCACGAATGGACCACTTCTATCTGCGCCATCAGGTTTTTCAGTATTTTTAATTATTTTAAATAATAAATATGTATTTTTAAATATAATTTAAAGTTAGACTAGTAAATAAAATGTAATCGTTAAGTAAGAAGTACTAGTAGTGTAACGTAAGTACTAACCGTAGTGTACTAGCAGAGTTAAATAGTTGTATTTCCCGCATTCATTTGTTTCGTGGAAGCGACTCAAGCACCGCAATAGACAGACAGCGGCTTATCCACCCAAAATTAAGTAGCTCAAGTGTCACAGCCGTGAGGTACCAGCAAAGTAGTACCTCCAAGTATCGTAACAGGTGACTAAGGTACCAGAACCAGCAAATGGCGGTTTATCCATCCAACACAGTGTAGCCCAAATAGAACAGGGCGAGAATGAGCAGCATCACTTTTTTGGCTGATATGATGAGTGCGGCATTTATGCCTAAAGTTTCAAGTATCTTGGGGAGGCGTATGTCCAGCAGTGGACTTCCGATGGCTGGTGTGATGAATGGCACAGGGAGGGGTTGGGCAGCAGCAATCTCATGGCAAAGCAACGCTTTACGAATGTTATTACGTCTACTCATGTGACAGTTATTATCAATATAATATATGTAATATGATCTCTTGTTTTGAAGAACTCTGAACTTACTGTAAGTCATCTGTGGAAATTCTTCGCAGGAAGCACATTCCACAAACTTAGCGTTAGCGGGAAGAAATAATTCAAAGATCGTTTGGTACGCTTCGAAAGTTATCTTTGGTTCTAAAGTTATCTTTCATTGTGATGCATTCAATTTTCGGAAGCTAAGTCATCAGCGTATTCAGAATACACTGCTGTCTTAGTTCTATTAACTTATCCTGTCTATACATTGAAAACTGAATATCTTGCTTCCTAGTAGTAAAAAATTAAAATAAAATCTTTGTAACTCAGCTTAAAAATAAACAGGAAACCGCAAGATGGCGTCTCTGCTAATAAAATAAGTGTAAGGTCACACTCATTGCTAAACAAGCCTCCCTGCCCAGCGGCTGATTCGTTCCATAATTTCCCAAGGGCGGCGCGGCCAATTCCTACCAGATACTTTCCAGGCCGCAAATAATATTATCGTTATCGATTTCCCTGAGGATTTTATACAGAAAAGAACTATAAGATACGCTCTGTTAATCCATGTTCCGGGACAGGATAAATGGTTTAAGATAATGTAAACAAGTTCGGGAACCCTTGAGGGCTTTAAGAATAAATGGTGGGAGATGATAAGATCCTGATTAATTAGGATAAAAGTCAAATGATGATAAGAACATTCCGGCAGTTTCACCGCTTTGTGTTTCAACGCAGTCCATTGTAGCAACAATACTTTAAAATTATACTACTTTATTATTAGCATACATTGTATTTCATATTATTTTTCTTAGTACAACATATATAAATAGGTTTTCAAAGAAATTGGTAATATATGAATTATCCAGTTATAACGTCGTTAATATAAATATATATTTATATACATGTACAAATATGTATATATATTTATATAAATCCGTTGTAAATAGCATATCTAAATTTTACGAACAGCGACATCTAGCGAGGAGTAGTAGAACTGAGAGAAAGTTGGTGCTTTATAGTTTCCACGCGTTTCCGAT
Organism: Heortia vitessoides; assembly: GCA_020976665.1. Lineage (NCBI taxonomy): Eukaryota > Metazoa > Arthropoda > Insecta > Lepidoptera > Crambidae > Heortia > Heortia vitessoides. The sequence goes on along the minus strand of JACJUM010003223.1, from coordinate 12,629,749 downwards.
AAGCTTTCATAGATGGCGCTAAAGAGAAAATGTTCTTGCAAGAAGTTACAGTAAAGTGAAAAACTTATTATAACAAAGACTTTTGTTTTAATACAGCCAATTATTAATATGTTTTTGTAATATCTATGTATAAATATTTATGATTTTTTGTTAAATCTATTCATATATTTAATGAACTTACGTAGTATAAAATAAAAATTTAAATTCAGGATCAAAACAACAAAGTAATTTCCCTAAATCCTCAAAGATTTATCGTGACACCCAAATCCCAAATATCTTGGAAACAATAACAACCAAAACAAAGGTTCAAGAATAAATCAAATGATTCCAGCGACTATACCAGAAGTTCTTTACGGATTAACGCGGTGAAATTAAATCGTGGCGAACAAAGCGCTTTGTTTAAGCAATCGCCGCCAATTTCATTTGGTCGAGTTATTTTTATTCAGTCGGAGCTTGGAAATCAGCGGTTATCTTTGACAATATATTTTTCGGTCACACCCAATAGTACAAAGGGACAGAGTAGAATAGTACCTCCCTCTGTTCCAGGAGTTTTAACACGCGCTTTAGGTGCTGAAACCGATTGTGTTATACCTAAAACTGTATATGGCAATTATGGAAAATCCTTTCTTATGGAGGCCTATATGCAGCTGTAGACGTCTTGCAGCTGCTACAGTGAAGATGATCATGAACAGGGCGGAGGTAGGCAACAGCATCCTTAAAAAAGGAGCCTCAACACGCCTTTCCAATTATAGGCAAGAAACTATTAAAATTTACAATGTCATTGGTTTTATAGTTTGGTCTAGGTTTCTCTCGTGAATATAAAAATAAATAAATATATAACTGTTTTAAATATATAATGCAGTTAATTGCAATTTTTCAGCAATTATTCGTAGACCACATAGAAGAATACACAGGCCAAATTTTCAATGAAATACATTAAAACAACATGTCATGTAATAGACCTGACTCCGCGATAAGTCACTTAAAACACTCGTGTGAAATGACAACAGAGCAATCACAAGCATAATACTAAATACATATTTTACACTCAGACATAGGACTAATACAAATATTTATTATATTTGAGGGGCCGGATGGTGCCGATGGTAGTGATCCTACCTTGTGCGCCAAGTTGTTGGGTTCGATTCCCACCCAAACGACAAATATTTATATGATGATATTTGTGTATATTCTCCGTCTGGATATTTGTAATTTCTCTGTTGTCTCATGTCCGAAACAAGCTTTAAGCGACTTATTTTGGAGTCAGGTCAATGTTTGAGACTGTGTGGATTTATTTATTTATTATATCATCATAAAAGCTATTGGAAGGCCTTTGCTGGGCATAGATTTCTCTAAGAAAAGAGGAGAAGAGATTTTGCCCATAACCGCCGCGCTGGGCAAGCGTGTTGGCAATCGCTGAGCGCAACTTTCGCGACGGGGATGTTGTTGTTTATGTTTCGAAAGGATATACGGCCATCTGTTGGTTGTGGTACCTGAGACGCCTCTTACGATACCTGGTACGGTGGATTGTACTATTTTTCTCTGCCAGTACTTTATGGCACGACACTTGAAGAAGTTCTGATCGCGTTTTTCAACGTTTCATGGCCTCGCCCCGCCCCGAACTGTAACCCGTTGAAACTGTACCGGTTTTTGTAATTTAAGTCAATATAATCTTGCCGACCAATTTGAGACGGAATAGGATGCCCGTTGGATTTAATTAATTTTACTCGGTGTTTATTCACTTGTATTATAGGAATTGAAAAGAGACTGTGGTGAAATGATGAACGTTATGGTGTCTTGGCATTATGTTCCATTTACCAACATCATAAAATACGTGTATTAATAAAGCTAGATTTCTGTACCAGAAGTCGTAAGAGGTGACTATGATATCACAACCGACAGATGGCGATATATCCACCTGGAATAGTATAGCCCAAATGCAAAGGGTGGGGATGGGCACTTGCCCAGCGCAACAATTATAGCCAAAATTCCCCCTTTCTTGCCTACGTCCAGCAGTTGACTTTCAATGGCTGTTCATTACAGCTAGATTTTAGTCAAAAATGGTCTGCAAATACCTCACTTATATCTACCGCCTGACATCCGCATTGCCACATTGAAGTTTCAAATATGAGTTGTGAAATTACTGGGTAAAGTGACAATAAATCTCACGGTTGGTGACACGCTAGTGATATTCTTGTGCGTAACGTCTTACATACCTACTCCATATTATTGCATGTCTGGGTGTTAAATATACGTATTTAAGTATTATATTTGTGATTCCTCTGTTATCTGATGTCCCCAACACAAGTGCTTAAAGCGACTTATGGAATCAGGTTAATGTATGAGATGTTGTAGTAATCTATAAATAATATATATATCCAGTGTTTCTAGTCACCATTAGTAAATTTTAATTAGCCCTGCCAAGTTATATAAAAATATGCAACTAACAACATAAATTCTCAAATAACTTTGTATGTCTGTAACGTTTTGTTACTACGCCCCGTTTTAAATTGAGGACGAAGGCATAATAAATATATACAGTAATTATAATGTATTCAAATATACACCTAAAGACTTGTTTAAAAACTATTTTAACTAAAAATTAAACTAATAAGTCAATCCACTTAAGGAAGAAATCTCTAAGGACAGTTTTAATCGCATGGTCTCATGCTCTTACATAGGTATACTTGAAATTATTTTATTTTCAATAGTTGCTGGTGGACTGCGGGTCTTGTTGGGGGAAGGGGGAGAGGATGACCAACCTGTTCGTTAAGGCGTAGCATCATCGTCATTATCATTGTTACAGTCAATGGAAGTCCACTGGACGTAGATCGCCCCAAGAAAGAAGGATTTTTTACCATAATTGCCGCGCTGGGCAAGCGTGTTGGCAATTGAAGAGCCCAGCTTTCTCGAAGTGGATACTGCTGCCCATCCCCACACTATACATATACCGCCACGATAGATATACCGCCATATGTCGGTTTCGGTAACTCGAGAACGGCTTGGCAAATTTTGCAATTTTTTTTTTGTGTGTTCATGAAAGTGTACGAAATTTAATTTAAAATTCTTGAACAAAACCACACTTTTCACGGCATCACACAGTTGACGGGAATTGTCAACGTTAGTTTGCACAAAACAAAATTAAATTTTGCGACGAAACGAGATCAACTGGTGGGATGATATTTGGAAAAAGTCAGGGCGCTCCGATATATTACCAAATAAATAATTTCTAACATTAACCGCAAGTATATACTTAGTAGTAAAACATTAAGCACAAACTAGTCCAGTCTAGGACTAGTCTAAATTTTCACTATTCTTGGGTTTATTTGTTCTCCAGCTTACGTTGGAGTCTTAATGGTTCACATGACAGGCTGATCTCTTGACTGATGTGACGGTAAACTAAGCTTTAAGCTCTCGTCTTTGACTTAAGCTTCACCAGTTGTAGAGAAATGAGAGTGTAATTAAAGGATGTTCTTTGGTACTAATGAATCTTTACATGGAAAATCCTTTGTTTGTACATATACTCAATATGGACTGCACACATCTTATAGAAAAACAAGATGTGTGCAGGCCATGTATTCATTTAAGAATTTGCGAAGAATTTGCGTTACCTGTCATTATCCCCATGCAGAGCAAATATTTATAAAAAGATATTTGTGTTTGTTCTGTGTCTGTATATCAAATATATTTATTTAAGTAGCATATTTGTGATTCCTCTGTTATCTGGCCTCCGCAACACAAGTATTTTAAGCGACTTACCGCAGTGTCAGGTTTATGTATGAGATGTAGTGGAACAATTTTTTTTTCTTTCGCAATTTTGTGCACCTGAAGAACTCTTGACATTCCAAAACATTAAGTCTATGTTGTTTATAGCGAGATCAACTTGTCATATCAAATACATATTCTAAGTAAAGACCACCGCACTCGTTACTTTAAGCAAATTTTCATGGTTATTAACAAACTTGAAAACCCGTCGTTTTATAAATGTAAACTCGAAACTTTGTGTATTTGTGTGCTTTTACACAAAATCGTACAAACGTAAAAAAGAGGTGTCGGAAACTGAAAAATGGAATTTATCTAGTAATATTTAAAAGGATGTGTTAATTAATGATCTTGTAAATTAGAGTAAAATCTAAGAAATCCCTGCATTTTTGTAAAACTCATCATATCAAAATATTCTAATCTAATGAAAAATCTTCTAGATTTACCCGTACTGGAGGCTAAGTGCCGAGTGAACATTTTTTGAACTCGCTCTATCCTGAGTGAAAGAGTAGCGTAGTGAGGTCTCCACACAGCTATACAATATACCTAACATGATTTTACGTATGAGTTGTAGACAAGAGACTGTTTATATTTATAAGAACTCTTTAGAGTTTCTTATAATGAAGCTCAACATCTTCGAAACTCTTTTTATAACGCTATTAATATAACAAACAAATATTAATTTCAAATCAAATCTAACACTCAAATTCCGAACCACCTGCGATTTACCTAATTTAATCTGTCGAATGTGATACTTAGAAGGCAATGCAATTCTTTTTTCTGGTAAATTTCATAAAGAAACACATTCCGTCATTCTCTCTTACTCAACGAATCAAGATCTTTTTATAGTAGCTTGGTATTTTTAATGGTATTTATAACACTAGATAATTTTAAGTCAGCTGCGAATAGATATGGAGTAGAATAGTTAAAATAAGACAGCAAGTCATTGACACGCTTTCATGCGTTTAATAACACAAGATTCAAATGGGACCCCAGTGTCACACCAGACAGGGTGCGAATAGGAGGATAATTCATTGACGACCACGTAGAAAGATCACAGATTGATATAGGAGTCAATTCACTTTAACCCGGAGAAATCGTAAATGGAGAGGTTATTAATTTTGACAGAATCTCTATCAAATGCCTTTCTGAAATCCGTTTTTATAACATCAATTTGTTTACCTTAAATCATCATTGACCTGATTTACTTATTAAAATTACAGAAAAAACATTTGCCAATTTCTCCCCTGGGGGGGAGATACGCCAATAGCTAGAAATTTTTAAAATATTTCATAAATGGCACAGAATAATTTAAAGCGTAGTTTCTGATGAATATTTGAGGTATATCAGATACAGCCCCCTAAGATATATCCAGACATTGAAAGCTACTTTGAATTATGCTATGATCTAACGATAATGTGCTGAAGCTATTTGTGCCATCAATTTGTGAGTCAGATATGCTCGTAATGTTAGTACCTTGAAAATTCACTTGTCCATAAGCACTCGCAAAGTGGGATGTAAAGAAGTTGCATATTTGTGTGCATTCTGATGATTTTGAAACACTGTTCGATATGGAAGCAGAAAAAGTGCCAGTTTTGCCGATTTAATTTTTAAAAACGTCCAAAATGATTATAGTTTTTTCTTAAATTTTGATTAATATTGACCGGGTAAAATGCGTAGCATAACTTACCAAATGTTTAACAACGTTTGGATTATAAGTGATAAGTAATCAGATCAAGAGGATTTTGTATTCTTTATAATTGAATCTATAATGATTCTATTCTCTTAATCCCTTAATCCAGCTATTAGTAAACCATGGCGGAAATTGGCAATGAAACAAAATTTAGAGATAAGAGAGCTATTTTCACAGTAGAAAATATCATCATTGCATTCACGTCGGATCTGCCTTCCAATTTATTTCAGAATTCTGAAGTCCAATTTGTGAATCTCTACAATATATGTAAAATTTTTATACAATGAATATCATAAGTAATTTTTTACTTTACAATTAATTTCAGATAAATTTTGCTATTTCCATATTGTTTGCTTTAAAATTAGGCATCTATCATGGTTGAGAAATCTTTATTGAGGGTCAATTCAACTTAATATATCCACAGCTTCTACTACTCGTATATCAGAATAGATTTATTGTGTAGCCGTAGTCACGGGATGAGCGTGTTTATAAAATAAGCGAGGATTGTAAAGTATTAAATGTTTGAAAACGAAAATAAACAGGACTTATTGAAGAAATTTCCGTAGGGGAACAAGCTTAAGTAGTTTTCAACTCCGGCTACAGTGCAATAACGTGCAGTAACTGCTATTTGAATTGGTAACTATATATTTACCTATTGTGAGGTATTGCCACACCAAATTTTGTATTATTGACCAAACACATATAGGAAAGAACCCAAAAGTTCAATTAAGTAATCTTAACATAAACACTGACTACGTTACAAAGAATATAAGTCAATTCACTTACAAAGTGCGGGTTATCCTATTATGGAACCATTTTTTATCCCCTTTTCGGGAATATTTTTAGGATAACGAAGTATGAAGTATATTACTACGATGGTCAAAGTTTAAAAACAGGCAAAGTATGAAATTCTTCTGAAAGTAAGAATATCTCATTTCATCATCATCATTATCACATCAGCTATTAGATTTCTACTGCTGGATATACCTCCCCAAAATACAGGGAGTTTGCCCATAACTACAACGCTCGGCAAGCAAGTTCGCAATCGCAGTGCACAGCTTTTATGACGGGGAAGCTGCTGCTCATCCCAGTCCTGTGCACTTGAGCAACGCTGTTTCGGATAGATATACCGCCGTCTGTCGCTTCTCCATGTATATATACTCTGCCGGTTCCCCATGGTATGATTTATTTATTTTTAATGTAGTTATAGCAATAATAACAAATTCACACAATATTTCATACGCTAACCCGATTGACAGTCTTTTAAAGCACTTGTGTTACGGATATTAGACAACAGATTAACAGATATAATACTTTTATACATATTTAATACTGGGCGGGGATTGAACCGATGACCCATAACGCAAAAATTTGAAACTACCGCATGCGTCATCGGGCCTGTCAAATATTAAGCATTCATTTCTTACTGTCCTCACCTACACTGTGTCCGGGGTGTGTATCTAACGGCTCGCGCTTGACTGAATCCAATATAAGTTGGTTCTTTGTAAGCCGATTCTGTTACCGACACCCTGTAGCGCTGAAGGCGATTTATTTCTTTCTAAATCTTCTATTGATACTTCTCAACTGATATATGACAATAAACTTTTCAAAGGGTTGTTGTATTTATTGATTATGGTCCCGCAGACTTTTTTAAGCCCCGGGTAGAAAGCTTTTCTGAATAAATCATCATGACCTTTACTATCATCATCGACCACCGTTGAACTCCCATACTGCCCCAATCCTGGCTTAATTATAAGCTATTGACCATCGTAGTAAAGCATACTTCGTTATCCTAAAAATGTTCCCGAGAAGGGGATAAAATTTGGTTCCAGAATAGGATAACCCGCACTTTGTAAGTGAATTGACTTATATTCTTTGTAACGTAGTCAGTGTTTATGTTGAGATTACTTAATTGACTTTGGGTTCTTTCCTATATGAGTTTGGTCAATAATACGAAATTTGATATGACAATACTTTACTGGGTGGTATGGTGACAACCGCAGAGAATAGCTTTCTCGGCAGAAATGCTGTTCCATCCCTGACCTTCGATACTGGTAATCCACCTGAAACAGCGTAGTTCAAATACCACAGTGTTAATGGGCAGCAGCATTCTCGTCGCCGAGCAGCATTCATCATATAAATATTTATCCTTGGTGGGGATCAAACCCCACGACACGACCACTAGACATAATTACTTCTATCTGCGTCATCGGGCTCGTCAAACCTGAACGTTGTTCTATTAGTTTTTGAGCTAAATAGTAAATAAATTGAATTTCTTAGTTATATTAGTTGAGAAGAAAGTCATAAATTGAGCCAACACAACGTGATCGATCACGCAACAGTCCCAAGTTCCCACGCGACTCCGTCAGGAAGCCATTACTCCACTATCTACCTACCTACTACCTATACCTACTAACTTCAGGCTAGCAGCTTATTTATGACCGTCCCTTTTCTGGTCAAGTGGCTCTATGAAAGGTGAGAAATTTGTGGAGTGAAAAATATTGAGGTCTCTATTTTTGTGTGCGATATGTGGCGTTTACAAATACTTTGAACTTGGTCTTAATTTACTGGCTCTTTTATCTTTATATATAAAAAACTAGCATCGCCTCGTGGTTTTGCTCTAGTTAAATTGTAGAACTTTCATACTAACTTAACGTAAGATACGTTAAAAATATGTTTCTAAATCATCCCTTAAGAGGGTAAAAGGAGAGTGTAAAGTTAGTATGAAAGTTATACAATTTAACTAGAGCAAAACCACGAGGCGATGCTAGTTAATAATTTAAAGTTTTTAACTTTGCACCCCATTCTACCCTTAAGAGGGTGAATTTTATATATTTCGATTAAGGTTGCGATATATATTTCATGATAAACATACAAATTATTAATACAGAACAACAAAATTTTTAAATCTAATAAATTAATAATGTGTCGTGTAGTACCGGTATAGTACAATAGTACCTTCCCCTGTACCAGGTGTCCTCAGAGGGGACTGAGGTACCGGAACCGAAGTATGGCGGTACATCCATCTAAACCGGGCGGAGAAGGGCAGCAGCATTGCCGTTGCGAAGTTATGCTCTGTGATTGCCACCACGCCTGCCCAGCGAGGCAGTTATGGGAAAATTTCCCCTTTTCTAGGTTTCTTTTATTTTCAAATATTTATGCCTTCACTACTCGTAATAAATTTACGTTTTAAACTGCTCTAAAACGTTTATTAGTCAAGAAAAAAAACGGTTTAAAAACGGTCGCTGTAAGGTTACCGTAACGTCGAAAAATATGTATACAAGTTAAAACCGCGATTAAGAGCCGTTAAAAAGTAGTACGATTATATGTTTTAGATTCATTTATAGATTTATTTTATATGAATGTATAGTTGTTTTTATTTAAACAGAAATATCTGAACAGATCTAGACAAAAAATTTCCTTAGGGATAAATTATATTTAAAAGGGTGACATAATATTTCCCAACTCTAGCGCTACCGCACATTAAGGATTTAAAGTAGCATTATTTATGACAAAACTGACTATTCAGCGTTGAACAGAGCGTGTTTCTCATTATATTTATTTCTTAGAAGAATATCTAGAGAGACCTTACGTATTTTCTTTTTTGCTGATGTCACCAATTAATTTACGCCCTCATTGAACCAGCAAGAATTTAGAATTATAGTGATCCCGCCAAATGTATCATACCCCCCCCCCCCCACCGCCCAGAACAAATATTTATAAAATGTTATGTGTTTATTTTGAGTCTGGGTGTTGAATAAGCATATTTAAGCATTGGTGATTCTTCTGTTGTCTGATTCCTCTCTGTCTGAGATAATAAAGTATTTTGTATTTTATACTCAGATTGTAATAATAGTTATTATTTTTAATTAATGTGTATTGCATCGCCTTGTCTCGTTTTCTGTTTTGTCTAATGGTATTATCTGTGAAGATTGGCTGACAGATAATACCATTAGACATTAAGAGCGCCATACGTGCACTGTGATTAGCTGTGCAAAAAGTTTAATAACTAAAACTTAGTTGGAGTATCTGCCAAATTGCAACAAGTGTGCCTCATATTAGATAAAGGCGTTACAAAAACTACAATAACTGGCGTCTTCAGGCAAAGATCTACAAAAATAAAACTTGTACGTGCAAATATTTATGTAGCCGTGGAATAGATGGTTACGGGCAAAAATGCGTGCGATGTGTTACGGAAAAGATTTTTTCTCTTCCATTTTATTTATTATTTATTTTTATTTCACATAACTCTCAACCATTTCTACCGCCAAATAGAAGTGTTCACTTTGCTGTGTTCCGGTTTGAAGGGCGAGAGGGGCTGTAGAATCACTTGGATAATGTGACGTAATATCTTCGAATAGGTATATTTATAGGTTGGTAAGGCGTGATATAACGTGATATAACGAGTTATTTAACGAGTGACTATACGATGCTGATACGCTTATTATCAGAACACAGACCATATGATTAGACTAAAAGAAAAGCAAAGGGATTTTGAACACTAAACTCCGATGACCTTTTAGATTGTTTATTGTGTAATGCTAGAATAACCGGGCATTTGCCCAATTTGTTAACAAACTAGGCAATGAGGTGTGGGTGGCAATTGCAGAGCATCCCTTCCCAATTGCTTCGCCATGTGTTTTACTGCCACAGTCGCCACACCTATTACAGAGTAAGGCACTATTCTACTCTCCCAGTACTCCACAGCATATTTTATAGGACCGGTTATATTTTTTTCTAATATTTACGCATTTACTACCTATAATTTGTATCTTTTTGCATTTGTATGTGTAACGTTTCGGCTACCTTGCAGCAACCGTTTTCAAGATTAACAAAAAATGTTGTCTCAAGGTCTGAAAGTTACACAACTCAACCGACACAATTTTTTATTTATTTTTAGTTTTGAATTTTAAAGGTTCGCATTCTCAGCCTCGCATGAGGTACTGACAGTATTTTATAATTTAGCAGAGTTGCGATGTTGGTCCTGGTTCCTGATCAAATGGGTGACAGGATCCTGGACAGGTGGTATTTTCTAACCACCTTCTGAATTGAAATTGGCATGTTTTTTTTTTATTTCAATAGCTTTGAGGGAAAAAAACGATATTGTTTCAATCTGTCGGTAGACTTAGTAGGAAAGTCTGAAAAAATCCTACTTTGAACAAAGAAAACTAAAATAATGCAGCTTAAATAAAATCTATTAATTTCTTTTTTAAGCAGTCACTGTGCATGCAATGCGTACACGAGCTACACTTTCTTAAAGAAAACAAAACTAACCTTTCGCATTCCTATTTTACCAACTGTCCGTATATCCCAGTAACCTAAATGCGAAGACTGACGGACGGAAGTGCCGCCATTGTGGCAGTAATGACGTATTTCCGCCGGAAGGGAAGGGGAGAGAAATGGAACGGGTTTTTCGTACCTTTGTCTATGTTTTTATAGGAGGCAGGTGAATTTAGACAGAGGTTCTAAGCAACTTAGTATATACAACTTAGTATATAGAATATCTTTTTAGCAGTAGATATAACCAACTGAGTTTTTTTTACCTGCGCTAATAATTAAAAAAATACTCTGTCTTTGTACTCACACAATGAAACTACTCTTTTAATGGCTTTATTTAATCTTATACATTTTTTGCCAGGCCCTTTTCTGTAGCTTTACAGGTAATAGCTTAGTTTTAATTAATATTTTTCTAGTATATAATATAAACTCAAGAAGAATGATATACTCTATTGTTAATTACATATTTATATTTTATATTAGTTGAAACTCTATCTGTCAATGTGTGACGTCATTTGTGGGGAAAATAGACTGAGGTGGCAATAATTATACAAATAAAATTGAGATATTAGTTTTTGATACTTCTTTGGACATTTTGCCGAAATGAAGCGTGCACTTGTAGGAATGAACTAAATTAAAAACACTAGTAATACAGTATATAGCAAAAATGTTTTTGCCATGTTTTTCTGAACAAATAGACATTGTATTTAAATACTTTCAATGAAGGCACTTCTCACTACATATATAATGTTATGCTACGCTATATAATATACTAGCAGTAAATTATAATTTTACGGGATATAATAATCTTTTTGATTTATTTAAATTTAAATCATAAAAACAATACTGCTTCTATAAATTGAGAGAAAACCTATTCTATCCTATAAGCCTATCCTATAATATATCCTATCGTAGTTAGACGTTAGAGTTCGTCCCGGACAATCATGGTTACAGGATTTTTTTATATAATAATATAGCCTTTAACGCCATTAATTCCTTTATTGCCGTCGCCTTTGTAAAGATATATATTTTTGTAGACCTGTTTTTGGTGTACAATATTACCCTAGCGTTTTTCAATGTAAGCGCAAAAAATGTATTTATCAAGGACATTACATTACAAACTTCTAAATTATCGGTGTTTTTTACTATCATCATTATCATCATTACGGTCATTGGAAGTCTACTGCTGGAAATAGGCCTCCCTAAGAAAAAGGAATTTTGTTCATAATTGCCGTGCTGAGCAAGCATGTTGGCAATCGCAGAGCACAGCTTTTGTGATGAGAATGCTGTTGCCCATCCCTACCCTCTGCATTTGTACTACACTATTTCGGATGGATATTCCCCCTAATATTGGCACTAGTACCTACTTGCCTCTTAAAACAGCTCGTAAAAAGTGAGGTACTATTCTACTCTACGGGTGCTTACGGAGCAATGACGGTACTCCACTTAATGTATCACCATAGCAGCTAAAACATGTCTACTGCTGGATAGAAGCCTTCCCAAGAAAGTGAGAGTTTTATGAATAATTGTCGCACTGGGTATGGTGTTGACCATCTAAGGCCGTAGCATCGAAACGAGGATGCTACTGCCTACTGCCCCCTGGGCTTTTAAGTTACACTGTTTCAAATGGATATACCACCAAATATCGATTCCGGTATCGTAGTCGTGTTTTCTGACAGATGGTACCAAGAAAAGGACTATTCCACTCTGTCTTAATAATTATATGAATAAAGTTAATGCAATTGTGGTTCAGTGGGATATTAACAAAACGTATTTAGATAATAAGATATTTATTCTGATATCTCTTATTCAGTATTAGTAGAATGGCTGTTCTGGGAGGCTGTTTTATTACGTCCCGGTTCACGACCCCTCTACGGTTTGTAAAGGTTTTTTAGGAACATTGGGTTCAGAAAATCTACAAAATACAATATTTAGGTGAATTCTAGAAATTTTGTAAAACATAATATTTCATGGAATTTTTGTAAATTTTCACATTTTCATTTTAGCATACTTGCGAAGATCTTCTGTTAGTGGTTCCTTACGTTCTAAAAATAATCAAGTTTTTAACCTTCTAAGTTTGTGCCAATATAATAAGTATTTCAGTCAGTCAGTCAGCTTTTCTATATATATATATATATATAAACTGCCTGCGGTAATATATAGATAAACTACCAATTAGGCAGCTTTATTTATATAGGACAGGAAAAATCGAGACTAATATTGTCAAACTGAAAATCGTTATTAATATCACAGTTGAAGCACATAACAAAATGTTATATCAATTTCGCTAAATTCCTTTTTTATGTTTTAACTTTAAAAGTTTGTGTTTATACTACACAGAAGTGTGTCTTATGATCGAGTCACAGTTTTGGATCAAATTTGTCATTTGAATGACATAACCTTAACGAAATAGGTTATTCAGTTAATAAGAAAGAAAAGAAACGCAACGATAGTTGAGATTGTGCTTTCTTTATCTTCGTGGCTTCTTAAAACACAACCGAAATTATTTGCTTAATATCGCACCTTGTAGTAATTCTTAAGAACAAAAGTACTTTTAAGAATATTATTATATATTATAATATATATAAGGTCTCAAGATTTTGACATACCAAATTTCTTTATAATAGATCTATTAAGTTGTCAAGCCGTGAAAAATCAGACAAAAAGACAGTCTAATTTGGCCAAATACACAGATTTGTGTGCATACATCTATAAATATAATAATTAAATGTTAGATGCGAGTCACATCCAATCAGTTCTAATGGCAATCACCTGACGAGAACAGTGTTCAGCAGTACACGTTTTAATAATACTAATGTTTCAAATAAATTACAAACATTTCTAATTTACAAAAAGTATTTTATTTTCAGGTAAGTACGAGGACATATTTTTAACAGTTCTTAAGAAGATATGGCGGCACACAAGTCAGATGGGGTAAGTGTCTAGTTTTACACAAACATCCCTTGAAATGTTTTGTGTGAAAATAATTACTTTGTCTCATTGTGTTTAAGCTGTAGTGAATGTCGATCTATGTTTTATCAGATAATTCTAAATACAATATTCATTGTTATATAATTATCACTAGCTGCCCCCGCGAACTTCGTTCCGCCTTAGAGGGGATACCTAAATTTTCTAAGTTTCCGCGTTCCTAAGTTCTTTATTTTTTTTCTGTCATAAGAACCTTCTCCTTCCCTCGGTTTTAAGCTACATCTCTACAAACTTTAAGCTAAATTAGTTCAGCCGTTCTTGAGTTATAAGTGTAGTAACTAACACGACTTTCTCTTATATATAGATAGCCGGTACCCGCGACTTTGTCTGCGTACTTTTAATTTGAATATTAGATATTAGATATGGATTAAAGGAACGGTATAGATTTAGATATAGCATTGAGTGGCAGAAAGTACTCAGGAAAATGTATTGGTCCCTTGTGTCCAAGAGACACAATGACCTAATGGATCGAAAAAAGTACCTAAATCTTTGTAGCGCAAATTTCTCTAATCTCATGCGTCCGATAACGTCGTCTGCCCTCACGTATCTGCCCGTTCGGGTAGGCATAGCTATGTAGATTCGTGCGCTCCCCCACCACACGACAGCGCCGTTGCCGGCCGCCACATTTCGGCGAATGTGCGCGACGACGACCGACGACCAATGACAGCGGCGGTGATGCAGAGTATTCGTTAGAAGGATTTTTTACTTCAAAGCCAATTTTTTTTTAACTTGATACACCCATAACTTCTAAATATCATGTTCCTAGGTTCAGTGCTTAAGATTTTGTATACAAAAAGTTTGGTTTCGTAGTTCCCGTTCCGAATCAGTTCCGTTCCGTTCGAATTTCGGAATTCCGTTTGTAGAAAAACTCTGCACATCCTAAGAGACCTACGTACCAAGTCTCATGGTTTTATTTTAAAAATGACGAACACCCATACAAACTTTTAACCCCTATTTCACCCCCACACTGGTAAAAAAGTGCAAATGCTAAAACAAACGATTTTTGTATCTTATTTAGTGCTTAAATACAAAATGTAATGTTTTTATCTTCAAAACTTACGAACTTCATACAAACTTTCAACCTTTATTTCATCCCCTCACAGTTCGAAATTTCAAAAACGCTAGAACAAATGTTTTATTATTTCTTATCAAGTGCTTAAATATAAAGTTTCATGGTTTTATCTTTTAAAATTAAGAAATCCCATACAAACTTCCATCCCCCTTTTCAACCCCTTACCACCCCTATTTTGCAATAAAAAGTAGCCTATGTTCTATCTCAGGGTCTAAAGATTGTCTGTGCCAAATTTCATTAAAATCGGTTGAGAGGTTTTAGCGGGAAAGCGTAACAGACAGACAGACAGACAGACAGAGTCACTTTCGCATTTATAATATTAGTAAGGATTTATAAAAATATCCATTACTTGGATTAAATTCGTTTTGTGATTGTTTGTTTTATTATCACAAACAAGTGACTTTGTTGCATCAGTTTTCATTTTTGTAGGTTCAAGTCACCGTTGCGTGGCCCTACAGCTCGTTGGACTTTATTGAGGTGGCTAATGACTTCAATAGCAAGTGACGACATTCGCCAACTTAATAATAAAAAGAAATAATAACAGAGTAGTTTACCAAGTGTATGTTAAGTATATAAGCAATTTAATATCCTTTGGGATGTAACAGCATTGATCAAGAGGAGGGAACATTAAATGGGATAAACAGGAGACCATAATTTTGTTTCAGACCGTTAGTTCTGTTTGCGTAGGTTGATAGCTTAGCGTTGTGTATTTAAGAATTTTATAATAATATATATGGAGATTAATATTTATTTTTAATTAAGTCTGATATTTAATTTGTATTCTCACTTTCTGGACTCATTAAGTTTTTTCTTTTATGCAATCCCCGTTGTTATTTTTGGTTTCTTAATTGATGTTTAGCATTAACTCACTTATTTCATAAAGTGAATAAAGAATGTAATATTTAAGTTATTAAAGATTTTATAGTAAATATTAAAATAGATCGTATTTGGAGTGAAAACGTTGGCGTATCTTTATAATGGTTTAATAAATACAATTACTATTTATTTTCGGCAGCAGTATTTTGCATTACTAAATTCTAAATGTACACTATTATTAAAACGAGGAAAGATTAGTATGTACCAAATAATGGGCCCAATGGTGCAGATGGACGTGGGTTTGATTACCAACCAGTGCAAATATTTATATAATGATGTTTGTGTTCTGTATCTGTGTATGAAAAATATGTATTTAAGTAGTACGAGTATATTTGTGATTCCTCTATTGCCTGGCGCCCGTAACACAAGTGCTTTAAGCGACTTACCATGGAGTCAGTTTAATGAACGAGATGTTGTGGGAATAAAAAAAAGAATAACCTTTTAAGTTACTGGACCGATTTCCAAAATTCTTTCAATATAAGAAAGCCACATCTATACGAATTAGTAAGACAAAGGCTATATTATATTTAATAAGATCAACACCTTAAATAGAACAATGTAAGTAAGATTTACTTTTATACAAAAAAGACTTCTAAAGAAAATCTACAAACCTATTTTAACACCACTGACTAAAGAAAAGACAAAAAGGACCAAGCAGATAAAAGCGCGGAGCATTGCTTGTAGTAAAAAAATTCATAGTTCATCTAATATATTGACCTGACTCCGAGATATGCAGCTGCAAGCACTTATCGTGCCGGGAGTTACCGGCAGAGTAGAATAGTACCTCCCCCTGTACTAGGTCTCGTAGGAGGTGACTAAGGTACCAGAACCGACAGATAGCGGTATGTACATTCAAAACAATGCAGCTCAAATGCACAGGGCGGGGAAGGGCAGCAGTATTCCCGTCGCGATAGCTGCGCTTTGCGATTGCCAACACGCTTGCCCGGCGCGGAAATTTTAGAGTTAGTATAATACTTTGCCGTTCTTAAAATTTTTCAAATAAAACTCAGTGTAAGTACTTCACTGAAAGTCATGAAAGACGTGTAAAATAATTTTATGAAAATCATCCCTTAAAGGGTTTAAATAAGGTGCACAGTTAGCATGAATGTTATTTTCAGAGTTTTTTAGTAAAATATTATGTTTGTTTTATTAGTTCCTAATAATGGTTCAGCCGACAACTGTTTTTCTGAATTCAATCTCTAACGGACCCCCGTTATGTCCCGGGGTGTTTTTTTTATTCACAGAATAACGGGAAGCATGCATGTGTTAGTTTTTTTATAAATAAGGAAGAAAGTAATTTTTTTTTGTGAGAATACTGCGGGCAAATATTTATTACTGACTGATTATTCAAAACTTCTAGCTAAGACAGCTTTTCTTTCTATATATTTACAAGCAGTGCCCCGCGGTATCACCCGCGTTTAGTTGTATAACTTCCATGTTAACTCTGCACCCTCCTTTTATCCTTAAGGGGTGATTTTCGAATAAATATTTAACTCGTATTTCATGATTTTTAATGAAGAATTTTTATACTGAATTTCATTCGAATAACTTTTAAAAAAGAAATGTTTTATTCAAATTTTTCTTTCCCCCTTTTATCCCAGCAGACGGTGAATTTTCAAAAACCCTTTCCAAGCATTCCTCAAGTATTATAAAAGCAACACCTGTGCAAACTATCAAGATTATAACGCTTATAGTTTCAACTTTGCATTCCAGTTAGTCAATCAGCTTGCCCTTTTAAATATATATACATATATAAATAAACTCCTACAACATCTTATACATTGACCTAATTTCGTGGTAAGTCGCTTAAAAATACTTATGTTACAGATATCAGACAATACAGGAATCACAAATATATTACTGAAATACATATATTTAACACGCAGACACAGATCAAACATAAATAGCATTACATAAATATTTGTGCTGGGTGGGGATCAAACCTACGACTTTTAGCGCACAAGATAGGATCACTACTATTTGCGCCATCGGGACTGTCATATAGATAGGTCACTTAGTGTCAATAACATTAATGAGCGGCCCGATGTACGGAGCCAACGAAGCCTGGCAGTGTTTCGATTTAAAAAACTAGCTATTTCACGTAACATACTTTTTGTTAAATCTTTCATTGCTATATGTAGTGGACATACTCTTAGAATTAATGATATTTATATCTATTTACGGTGAGGTACCTGCAGAGTATTCCGTGAGGTATCGGCACAGTAGAGTTCCTCTGTCTATACCAGGTGTCGTAAGAGGCGACTAAGGTACTAGAACCGACAGATGGCGGTATATCCACCCTAATTCGTTAAGCTCAAATGCATAGCTTAGGGATGGGCAACAGCATCCCTGACGCGGTAACTGCATTCTGCGATTGCCAACACGCTTGTCCAGTGCAGCAATTTTTCAGACTTCCTTTGACTGTCATGTTGATGGAGTTACCTATTTCCACCCCATTCCAATTATACAAAAATACATAAACGTTAGGTATAATAGAATAAACAAGACAGGAATTCAAATTACATATAAATGTTAGAATGACCAAAGATACCACAAACGCCCACTTTATTTTAACAAGAGTTCCTTTGAGACTATAAATTTTCACAAAATGCATTAAGACTCGCTTTCTTAATAAAGGTTTGGAAATTTGGTCCGAACATCTAGATTATTAGAGTCTAAAATTGAATACAACATTTTCAAATATCTTCGGTTTAAGTTCACATAGGTAAAAAGTGCCGAAGAATTCATGTTTCATCAAATGATTGCGTTGGCTCTAGTGGCACAGTGGCGCGTGCCGTAAGTCACGGTCCAAGATTTTATTATTAAATACAATACATAATAATGTTGTTAAAAGATGCCAAAAATCATCGCTTACAATTTCAATAAGCAAGCAAGCAATTTTATAAACGTACTTATTTTAAGGGCTTCCGGAGGAAGGCGTTTCATCACCCGCCCACATTGTTACTTCGGTTTTACTTTACGTCTTTCTCGCATTTACCTTTTGCTGTATTTAAAACAACTCATTCCCGTGATATCTTTTTAAATATGTGAAGTTATAATCGTGATTACGCGTTTAAATAGAAATAAAGAGGACCTCATGCAAAAGTCGTCTGCATTAATACGTCATCATCATGATCTCCACAGTAAGACGTCCAACATAGGCTTCTCCAAGTGATTTCTAATAGGATCGATTGTATGCGGCCTGAGTCCAGCGCGATCCTGTGGAATTCATTCGAGATTTTTTAGACCTAACCGTCATCAGTTGTATGAACTGCTACTAGCACTACACGATTTCTTCCACGCCGTTCCTATTTCCTATAAATAATTGGAATAAAATTAATCTTATGTTATTTGCTGTATTAATATAAGTTTTTAGTTATTCAAAATCGGCTTAGTAATTTTATTTTTGTTAAAGTAAGTTCATATATCACATACATTAACCAGAATCCATGGTCACACTTGCGTTACTGATATCAGACATTAGAAGAATTACGAATATATAACACCTCAATACATATTTTGAACTCCTAGCCACAGATAAAATACAAATATGATCATATAAATTTTTGTCTTGGGTGAGAATCGAACCCACGACTCGTGGCACATAAGATAGGATGACTACCATTTGTGCCATCAAGACCGTCAAACGCACAATATACAAAACGTGTTTACTTTCTTACTAGGAGAAGAAGTAGCTTTTTAATTATGTAAGAAATTTTAAAAGCGATTGGATGGTTTTTGATAAATCGTAGCAAACAACAAACCATCTTATATTCGCTCTATATAATATTAATATAGGCTATTATAATTAACTATACCCTGCTCACTAGTTATACTATTTGAACTAGTGGAGGCTAGGTTGGTAAATATGGCTCTTTAGATCTTTTCTATCCGGATTCCATCATGTAAAGATCTTTTGAACAATGTCCTCTACTCAATTAGATTAAATTGCAAATAAGGCCCATATTTAGACAACTTTTCAGTGTCATAAGTCACTTCGGAGTTGAGGAAGTGAGGCATGCCAGGATAAGATGGATTTGGGGAAAGTTAAAAAGCATTTAAAGCTTCTGGAATATTCAACATAATTCATAAATCACCGTAACGTTTTCTTACAATTAATAATAAAATATTCAAATTCGAGGTCTCCCCGGACCCCGAACATAATTATTATAATTTATTCCTTATTTATTACACTTTTACGTTTGTTCGGCAATTTCGCTAATTCCGGGTGGACGTTAATTTTGTAATGTGTTTCAGAATTAAAGGAATATTACATAAATTTATTTCAATGAGCTCCTCGCGAAATGGGCTTTTCATGTAACATTATATTTTTGCCTTTAAATAAAACATAATAATAGAAACAGGTATGATTTTTTCCATTTGGATATACTTTATATAAAAAAGATATATTTTTGTCACTAAAAGTGTTTGTGAGCGGATTTAAAATAAAATAAACAAGTAGTTACCAGCGGTTTTACTTGGATTATTATTAATAATATTAAACTAGTTCAATTGTTACAACATAATAAGACATAGATCACTCCAAGAAAGGAGGTTTTCTGCCTGTAATTGCCGCAAGCGTTGGGCAAGCGTGTTGGCAATTACAGAGCGCAACTTTCACGACAGGGATGTTGCTACCTATCCCCACCCTGGACATTTGGGCTGCATTCTTTCGGATGGATATACTGCCATCAGTCGGCTCTGGTAACTTAGTCGCCTCTTACGATACCTGGTGAAGTAGGAGTTACTGCTACTCTGCCGGTACCTCGTGGCAATTAAACGTCAATAATGGGCTAAAATCCTCACCTTTATTTTTAATAATAATAGTTATTATTTGTTGTTATTGCTGTGTTTATTAAAATTATTATATATATAGAAGAGATAGGCATAAAATAAAATATTTATTTATAAAGGAGATATTATTTTTATTGGAATGTTTAACATTGAGAAGAAAAATTGACTATAAAACTATCGCCAATTAATCGCTAAAAGATTGCTAATCTTATAACTGCTGTTGTGAAAGGTGAGGCATAATTATTGGGTTATGTGACATAATATCTTCAAGGCACAAGGTTAGCAACGCGCTAGTGATATCCTTGTGATATTACGAGCATCTAATATCGTGCTTGTTTTTTTACTTATTTGTATAAAAAATTGATTAAAATTGCGGAAGTCTCTATTTTTAAATAATCAGAGATGAAAATAAAAATCTTAAGTAAGACTAAAAGATAAGGGTTACATGCGCACGTAAGATAAAAATTCACTTGTTACTAATGCGAAGATACGAGTTGGCAGCCTCCCAAAACAACGTTTACCTACTTATCATTCCACAGAGGTAGAAACGAGTAGACAGATTTTTAAACGTAATCCCATCAACAATAAACCCAGCAAATATCCATACATAATTTAATTATTTATTTGTATGTCTAGTTCATTACTGACTGGTCTACTGTATTATTTAAAATAGTTTATATTAACATTATAACATACTAAATTAACCGAGAGACGTCTTAACCGTAAACATAGAATTCGAACCTATATATAAATAAAATAAATAAAACAATTCCTTATAAATAGTTAACAGCACTAACTATCAAACGACTTTAAAGATGTAAAGATTACTTCAGTAAATATTGTACAGCCGTGAAATTTTGTAATGTTCTTTAAAAAATTCTGTGGACAGTAAGAAAGTCAACAAAAGAATAATCAGCGAAATCGATCCAGCAGTTTACGCGCTAAGCTACTACTAAGGGCAATAGGGATAATTGTTTTAATTTTTAATTTTGATTATTTTTTTAATCGATGAGAATAAAATTGATGATGAATTAAGTCGGACAGTCACATGTATGATAAAAGTACACAGGCTTATGATATCGTAAGGGAATGCGTGACATAAATTATTACTGAAGGCCTGGTAGCGTTACTTAGTAATATTACAACATAGTATATACAAATATAATAAATTCCTACAACATTCTTATATTGACCTGACTCCGTGATAATTCGCTTAAAGCACTTGTGGTACCGATGTCAGACAACAGAGGAATCACAAATATACTACATACTTAAATACCTACATTTAACACCAATACACAGAAAATATATATGATGGTATATATATAAATATTTGTCTTGTATGGGGATCAAACCCACGACCTTTAGCGTACAAGATAGGAACACTACCATCTGCACCATCGAGGCCAATATTGCTTCTGATAAAATTCAAGAAAAAAGTAATTTCTGGTGGTAGTTTCAATTTTGGTGTCACAAGGGAAAAAGGGGAGGCCGCTCACTTATTGACCGCCTCCCACCCTACATCTTCGTACTTCTCGCTCGTCAAAAGAAATAGAAACAGCAGATGGATTGTGTCCAGCTGCACTAGTACTGTGAGGGAGGCTTTATGCACTCATCAGCAAATTAGCAGAGAGAGACCTCGATGGCATCGGGCAGGTGGAATTTGTACAGATCGCCACATGCGTGGAAACTCACGAATTATTTCTAAAACTGTGCCATAAGGTACTAGCAGAACAGAATAGCACCTTCATTTTTATAGGTTGCCATAAAAGGTGACTAGGGTAACGGAATTGACAGATGACGGTATACACATCCGAAACGCTGTAGTTAAAATGTACAGAGCGGGAATGGGCAGCAGCATCCCCGTCGCGAAGCTACACATAGCGAGCATACGTGCTTGATTATCGTGGCGATCATGGGCAACATCCCCCCATTCTTAGGGAATCCTGTATCCAACCCTGGGTAACAGTAAAGTGACTGGGGGATACTGGCATCGTAGAATAGTATCTTCCACTGCACCAGGTGTTGTAAGAGGTGACTGAGGTTCTGGTACCGAAAGATGATATAATCGAAACAGTGAAACTCAAATGCTATAGGATGGAAATCGGGAGCAGCATTCTCATCACGAAGCTACGCTCTGCGATCGACACCACGCTTATCCGGAGTGGTGATTATCGGGAAAGCTATGTTAAACATGATGATGATGATGATATTGAAAAGGACGGTATGAAACAATAATGTACCAATAGTGTTTCATACATTATATTATATCAGAGTTTCAGTTTCATACACCGATGACCATTTGCGCGGATCCAAACAGACCAGAGCGAAAAATTCTGGCATTCGACTTTTGTAACAAGACCTTAAGCAACAGCCTTCCCGTTTTCTTAAGGTCAGGTTAATTTTCTGTAGACAGGTAAATAAACTTTCTCACGAAAATTAATGGTCCCTAAAAGCCTCGGCTACTTACGAATCAAATACCAAGAAATATCGTTACCAATTTAGACAATACAAACCTAATTCCCTCTTATTAGCTCCCCCACAATAAGTTTGGCCGCAACTGAGCTAATTGAGCGCGGAAGCCTTCAAGATGGCGGGCTATTGGCCGAGGAATCAACTAATTAATCAGTGAGGTTGTTTGGTGAGAATATTTGGGATTTAGTAACTTTCCTGCCGACAAATTTATATAAAAGGTTCTTTTGAGTGCTTCTGAAAACTTCTTGGGCACTTTCTATTTATTGTGAGCATAATTTTAACGTCAAACTGAATTGTTAAATCAACAAAGTTTTCGAGGTAACATATTTAAAACATATTTTTATTTAATTAGGCCCAATCAATTTTTTTTTCAACTCTTGGCGCACCAAATAAGATCCCTGTTTCTGATGGGTGTAGACCTAGACACGACAAACGCAAATATAATAATGTTACGCTCGCCTAATCTATGAGAATCGCTGTTTCGGCGTTGACCTCAAAACAACACTGCACACGGAACACGGCACGGGGATCAGAGTCAGCAGAACCTGCAGCCCAAGACGTCCACCGACTTTTCTTTAATAATTGTTAATAGTTTGCAATTATATTTGTTTCACACTTCGAAACAGTATCTTTGTTCATAACTAGTTATAATTCTAATGTATTTTTTTCTATTTTAATTTAATATAATTATGTAAAGTTTTTTTTTTGATTCTCCGGCTGTAGCAAACGTAATTATCATAAAAATATTTGTCCTGGGTCCCCTGGCGCATGAGATAGGATGACCAACATCTGCCCCATCAGCCATTCAACAGTAACGGTACATTTTTCTTAAATCAAAGCGTCAGTTTTTGTTAAATATGTATGTATGTATAGAACCCATGGGAGCAGGGTCTGGGTTCTTGTCTTGTTAAGTAACGAAATTAACATCAATACAAACAAATCTCGCCCCAAACAAGGCGCGCTTCAAAAGGATCCGCAGCAGATATGTAATACAATATATCCTCGTCTTATTTTGTATTTAACGAATACGGGGATATTTTCCTCAATTCGCTCTTTTGCCGGGTTAGGGCTGCCGCTTGGATCTATGCGTTCACCTGTTCTTGAATGCCGTTTACTTTTATTTTGTTTTGATAGTTATCGCGGTATTTTTTTAGAGTTTGATTTGCCTCCCTAAGACCTTTCTTGAGAAGGCCTATATTCAGTAGTAGACTTCCAATGATTTATAGTTGAATTTCGGAAAAAAATGGTTTCAAAGTGTATCTTTACCGCGAACCACTTCAGATTTTCACTCAGAAGTAGACTCTACAATTATTACGTAATTGTAAGGTTCATCAAAACTAACTATCTAGTTAATGGAAATACATTGAGACAAACTTTTGCATTTACATATGGCATTAGCTTAGCTTACCAATTTACTACCATGTTCCTGGAGATACACAATTAGCGTGGGAGTTCCTTCTATCCCTAAGGGATTTTCAATTTCTTGCTCATAATTTAGTTTACATGTTATGCGTTGGCAAAGAGCAAATTGATTACCAACAATATTCAATAGATGGCGCTAATTTTTAAAACAAAGTGATTAATAGGAAAATTTTGAAGTGTCTACAACAATTGAAAGCATCTCGCTTGCACTCACTCGACTGGTAACCGTCACAGCGACGAAAACGAAAGAGCACGACTGGATGAGGTGTGTTGGTTTCAACACTAACATATGGTATTACCGTGAGGTACCGGCAGAATAGAATAGTACCTCCTACTGCACCAGGTGTTGTAAGAGGCGACTAAAATACCAGAACTGACAGATGGCGGTATATCTATCCCAAACAGTGCAGCTCAAATGCAAAGGACGCGGAAGGGCAGCAGCACCTCCGTCGCGATAGCTGCGCGCTGCGATTTCTAAGACGCTTCCCCAGAGCGGCAAATATGAGTAAAAACCTCTTTTCTTAGAGGGGCTTAATGTATACAGTTTGATCTAACTTCTAAAATGAGAAAGTTTATATCTTAATTTATCATCATCGTATCAGTCGTTGCACGACCACTGATGGACGTAAATCTCTCCAAGAAAAAGGCATGAAAGTTGATCGTGGTGGATGCTGCTGCCCATTCTCCCCTCGTGTATTTGAGTTACATTATTTTGGATGAATATACCGCCATCTGTTGGTTCCGGTACTTAAGTCACCTTTTACGACACCTGATCCAAAGAGAGGTAATTATCTGCTCTACCGGTACCCTACCTCAATTTGTAGTCGCAATTTTTCTTTCATGTGAAATGTATATAGTTGAGATAGGACAACGTCTGTCAGGTTGACTAGAAAATTGAGTATGGATGTGATAATGTGTCAGCCCTGTACGTGTATGGGTTTTTGCGCAAATATCAATTTCGCTTTCATATTAAATTCCACGGATGGTGTGCGCCGATTCTTTATTAGAATCCAGTATGTTTAATTTGACATTGCTTTAAAGCGCGTGCATGAGAGTTTAACTGTATTGCATTGAAATATGAAACCAAATATTTACTAATACCGAAGACACAAAAAAATTAAATGGAAGAAGAAAGTATACGTAAAGAAAGAGGAATCAATCTTTTTAACTAGTAAAAAAAAATGAGAAATAAAGGAATTATTTTCGCAGTTTCACAAGTAGGCCTAAATTAAAGCCTTTCACTGCCAGTGAAAGTGACTTCAAAATATATGGTACATCATATAAGTCCCAATCATTATACCAGTAATAGGAAGTCCACTGCTGGACAATAGGCCTCCCCAAAAAAGTGGCAATTCTGCTCACAATTGCCGTGCTGGACAAGCGTTTTGGCAATCGTAGAGCGCAGCTATCGCAACGGGGATACTGCTGCCCATCTCCACCCAGTGCATTTTAGCTGCACTGTTTTGGATGGATATACCTTAGCCGTCTCTTACGTCACCTAGTACAGGGGGAGGCACTATTCAACTGTGCCAGGATCTAACGTCAAAATACATTTCGTATTCATGAGAATATATAATTGGGTTAATTAATTCAACTGACGAATCTGAACTGAACTGAACTGAACTGAACTGACGAAAAATACGCAGTTTTAAACGGATAAAATAATGAATTGGCCTGATCCAATTAAAACAAAACAGTTGGCCGACACACGAACAGAAAAGTCAACAGAACTACGCGATCGCAATCAATACCTTTACATAATTATCTTCTTTCATTCCAGCTGGATGAGAGGATTTTGAGTTATTACCAACTGGTTTCATGGATATTGATTGAAGGACTCCATTTGTTGGTATTGGCGTAACCACCTTGATGTAAACTAAATAATTTAGCTCAAATAAGCTAACCACACATGAGATGGACGTGTATCATATATTTTTGATGAATCGTACTGAAAGTAAAAATTACTAAATACAATTGAATTTGAACTGCATTAAAATGCGGTGTATTTCATAATACCATAATACCAGCCATTATAATTACACTGCTGAAAATAGGCCTCCCCAAAAAGGGGGGATTTGCCCATAATTGCCGCGCTGGGCAAGCGTGATGGCAATTGGAGAGCGTAGTTTTTGCAACAGGGACGCTGCTGTCTATCCCCACACTTTGCATTTGAGCTATACTGTTTCAGATGAATATATATACCGCCATCTGTCGGTTCCGGAATCTTAGTCGCCTATACAACACCTGGTTCGGGGGAGGTACTGTTCTACTCTGCTGGTACACCACGGCAATGGCGGTGTATTAAAAATAATATTTACTAGAAAACATTTAAATTGATTCAAACTTCAGGCAAAACTCGAACCTGCAACTTTCTCTTACCACTGTTGCATCACTTTTTTGGAAAGCAGTACGCCGTCGTGTCCGCCGGCGAACGAGTGCGTTCTATAAAAGCAATAAAAAAGCAATGGTTACTTCGAAGGTTTTATGTGTTTAATTGATAAAAACTGAAATAAAGCGCATCTTCAAGCTTCTTATTAAAAGGTTTTCTACATACAATAAGTGATGAACGACGAGCGCTCGTGTTAGAGATTAGATCATTGTTCATTATTTGAATATATTTTGAGTTTGTGGTGAAACATAATCCCGCGCACTTTTAAAGTAAATACTAAATAACTTCAAAAACAGCGGTTTTATAACTCACTTTGCAAAACATTTTACCCCTCCAGAGAGTGAATTTTCAAAAATCCTTTCTTAGTTTTATCCCGTTTCGCTATAAAAGGAACCCCTCTGCTAATATTCAAGGATATAACCTGTATAGTTTAGGCCTTGTGTTGATACTTCAATCAGCTAGCTTCTCTTTTATATATATATATATATATATATATAGATATAGATATTATAATTAAATACATACATTTAACACCCAGACACAAATACAAACGTTCATCCCCTGAATGTTATGATAAAATAGGAACTCTTTCGAAGGCGTCATTAGTTGTAATGAATTAAATGTACTCAAGTGACCGATGATCCTGATGACCTTTTAAAGTGATATTATCGAAAGGAAAATTTTGAGGGAGTATAGGAAAGTAAAGGAAAAGTCAATGACGGTGCTCAAATGTGACATGACACGCGGTACATTGTTTGCTAATTTAATTATTTGCTAGATTTAATTAACTGAACAAACATTGTAATGACACCGAACTAATCAACATTCATTAATTATTGTTGTGTGGGTTGCGGTACGATCATAAATCTATGACCTGACTTTAAACAATGAGAACTATTTTGTTACACTGATAAATAAGTTTTATCGAAGTAGAATAAAACCTTCCACTGTCCCGGGTGTCGTAAGAGGTGACTTAACGACAGATGGCGATAGAAATAGGGCGGAGATGGGCCACAGCATTCCCGTCGTCAATTCAAATTTGTTAATTCCTCATTAGGGAGGCCTATGGCTAATAGTGGACGTTCCACGGCTGATAGGTAAAAACTAGATTATACAATAAAAATTCAAGTTGGATAACAGCCTAATCTTTGAATAAAGTCAAGCAATATGCTTAAGCCTATCTCTAAAGCATATTTCTAGACTTTATTAGGAGGTATAGGAGAGGTACTATTTCTACGCTGCTGATTATTACGGTAAGGTACCACACGGATTTTTTTTCAAACCTTAGTATTGATTAAATGTGTAAAAATATTATAAACGACGGAGCGCATAGCGCATTTGATAACGTCTCTACCTCGAGCTCAAATTGGACTTCCAATTGTTTTCATTGCGAGATCCAGAAAAGTCTCTATTTTTACTTACAATTTATCTATTCATTTATTTTAACTAAGGCATTTGAATATTAATATTGAATATTTTGAGTGATGGGCTCGATGGCGCAGAGGGTAGACATTCTATCTAGTGTGGCACGAGACGTAGCGAAGGTTTGAAATTTATAAAATGAATATTTGTGTTTGTTCTGTGTCTGGATGTTAAATATGTATTTAAATGTTGCATTTGTACTGCTTCTGTTGTCTGGTGTCCGTAACACGAGCATTTTGATCTATTTCAGAGTCATTTCAAGCAATCGAGATTTTGTGAAAATTTATTAATATTATGATTACTAAATAAAACAAAATATAGTATAAAATTCAACCATCAACCACGGCAGCGTCAACTCGAAATAATATATTTCCCACAGATCTAGAAAAATCATCATTTGATATCAGACAACTAATACTCAAATACGTAAAGCACCCAGACATAGAAAAATACGAATTCACATCACATGAATCTAAATGGATATCGAACCGACGACCCTCGGCACACTTCACAGGAACACTACTTTATGCGGCATTGGGCCCGTCCACAATTATGAGAATATGTTTGTCTTGCTATCCAATTTTATTTTATAATATTTTTGACTAATTTATTTGCTTTTTGAAATAATTGAAATAACACAAAACAGTTTTCTAGAGATGCTAGTAAATATATAATACTAAGATATTGCTAGCTATATAACATGAGGTAGACTAAATACAAAGGGTGGTCTGCATTGGAATCTCACTCTTACCTATTTCTTACTGCCAAATAGCTGTGTTTACATTGCTGTCTGAAGATGTACGAGAGGCAGAGAATTTACGGGCTAATGTCGCATAATATCCTCAAGTCATAAGGTTGGTATCGCGTTAATAATATCCTTGTATCACATGGACTGTAAGTTTGTTTAGTCGACCGGGTCTAATAAAAAAAAATAATAATAATACGAAAAAAAATTAAAATATTTTATCACACTTTTATTTTATTCCCTTTTTGTTCACGTCAAGTGAAACAATAACAAATAACTGCTGGAAAATTACTGCAGCAAACATTTACTTCTCTGTATTAAAGTATATTAAAGATGAAATTTGGAGCGGTGAAATTAGAATAAAATATACTCACAAAATTGACTAGTAAAATTTAACAATTTCATCCAAATAAATATACATTCTGACGCAGAATATTAAGCTAAGTTGTCAGTTCAGACACACTCAATATAGACTGAAGCCCGCTATAAACTGAAATTAAATTTTCATAATATCACTAAAGATCGTCTAAGCGTAAACGAGGCGCCAATATAATCGCTCAAAATGGAAACGTAATTAAAAACGCTAAATCTATGCTCCAATCAAAAAATGCAAGATTAATCTTCCAGCCAGATATCGGGCGACCGATCCGTCTACGCGCGTCCAGCCCGACCAGTCGGCCGATTGATCGAGCGAGCCGTCGCAGTATCCTTGCAGAAGCCGTTACCAGGGATTGTCAGTCTTGTCCGCCGCGCCATAGGGGTCGCTCGCGCCCTCTCCTATTTCCAAACTATCCTTTAAACTCACCTTACACTTTAAACTTCAACTATGACTAATTAAAAAAACATTTGTAAAGGAATCCATACCAAACGTCATTTTAAATGGATTGGAAGCTACAGGTGGTCCCACGCGGCGTATCGTCAATTTCATGTCCATTAAAAACACAATTTTGCTTAGTTATCTTAAATTATAATGTCAAGTGATACTTAACTGGGACTCAGGAATTAATTAGCGGTTATTGAAGTCCCGTAGGATTTTTAAAGATTCGTTTTGAGTGGCCTCATATACTTTGCTGTGATATTAATACTTTCAGTGTTGATTAAACTAAATGTTATGTAATTAATTGTTGTGTGTGTTTGTGTGAAGCTTATGTACAGGTAATTATTTAAATACCATATAAAAAAAATAATATTTTCACGCCCCAATGAATAAGAACTCTTTTTTCCACTTACTGCTATAGACAAGGTATTCACGTGCAATAGACAAGAATTGCTTAAAAGTTGAAATTTGAATATCAAAGGCTTTTTAATTGTCTATTGGCTGAATTTGACGAACTTTTCCCGTATTAAAAAAAGTCATTCTGGAAGAAATAATATTTATTTTCGATTGATAATTCTTACCAAGAACTCGTGGCTTAGGAGTGGCGTAAGATAATTTAATGCTAAAATTTAAATATTATTTTATTTCCTGACTTAATAACTTTTTGCTATAAATATTAATAACTGGCGAATAAAAAATTCAAGATTGCATAATCGATATTTATCTTTTTTATAAGAATTGAAACCCCTAATAAAATCTGTTTAACTAAAATAGCCTAAGTTACTTGATATATGAAGGTTTATGCTAGATAATTATCAAAATATATACAGTTGACTTAAAACTTCTAGAATAAATATACAAGTAAAAAAGATGATAAAAACTGACTAATATCACTAGTGCGAGTTTTTATCAAATGTGCCGTGAGGTACCGGCAGAGTAGAATATACCTTACTGCACTAGGCGTCATAAGAGGTGACTAAAGTACCAGAGCCAACAGATGGCGGTATATCCATTCGGAACAATACAGCTCAAATACACAGGGCGGGGATGGGCAGCATCCCCGTTGCGAAAGTTGCTCTCTGTGATAGCCAACACGCTTGCCCAGCGCGGCAATTATGGGCAAAAAATCTCGATTCGATCGAAAATCAAAAGATTTTTATATATCACTGGGCATAGGCCTAGCAGTGGACTTTCAATGGCTGGTATGATGATAATAATAACTATCTATCAATAGTTTAATACAAAGTTTGTATGTTTTGTGTTACAAACAAATATTTGAGTTATTTTTATACAGAGAAGCGATAATGTAAAATATATTAAAAAAAGTTTTTTTAGTTTCTCAGTTAGTTTTTACTTTTAGAGTTTACAAACGACCAACTGAAACATAAAAAGCGATGCTGAAAATATTAAAAAAAAATTATGTTGCCTTTATTAAAAATATTTTCAATATTCACGGGATTACACAGTATTATAAATCACCTGTATAGTGCGCGATACAATGGTCGATTTAGCCTTAAAAATTGAAGCAATGACCAGGAACCATACACTTTTTAAAACCAGGCCTTGTAAGATTAAAATCCAATACTAAGAATACGGCAAAGTCTTAAAATACCAAGACATTTTTAAGCACAAATTATAAATCATATTTGTGCCTAATATGAATTTTAAAGTGAAGTTTGTTTCAAAACTGGATGATGCCTTGATTTTCCTCTTCATCTCTTGACAACAAAAATGATACAAAAACACGTCAACATTAGTGAGTGCAGAAAATATATAATTTGATAAACTTCATCATCATATCAACGTAGCAGTTCCAACGCTAGACATGAACCACCCAACGTTATTTCCAATAGGATCCGGTTGTATGCCGCCTGCTTCCAGTACTTTCCCGCGGTTTACGTTGAAAGAATTAAACATAACATTTTATAACATTAAAAATCGGTTTTTATATAGTGGATGAAGACTGAACATACAAATTAAGAAGTGAAAATACTGCATTAGAAGAGGCTTTAGAGTAATTTTGAATAAAAGACGTCATTCAATATACCAGCCGATAGGAATCCACTGCAGGGCATACGCCTCCCCAAAAAAGCTATTTTGCCCATAATTACCGCGCTTTAGCAACGGGGATGCTGTTGCCCGCCTTTGAGCTACACTGATTCGGATGAATAAACCGTCATCTGTTAGTTTTGGTACCTTAGCCGCCTCTAACGACGTCTGATATAACTACTAGAAATTGAGGTATCAAACTGAATTTTTTTTTAAATACATATTTACAAACCAAGATTCATAGATAAAAATAAAATATCTTCAGCATTATAAAATTAATAATGCTGATGCTAAATATTTTAATTAATAAATCCATTAATAAATATAAAAAAAAATACATAACTGCCAGTTAGTAGCGGGGTCCCCGCACCGCTATAGTTAGTTAGTTTAGTTATTAACCATAATCCGCGTCGTCTAAATGCATCATAACGGGGATCATTATCATCATCAGCATCATATTATCCCACTGCGGGACATGGGTCACAAGTGATGTCCCATAGGACCGGATCGGGCGGCCTGCATCCACCGCGATGCGGTTTTATTCGGAACGTCTGTCCACCTTGAGAGTGTATGCGCCCGCAGCCTTTGATGGTGCGTGGTCTCCATTTCAGAACCTTACAGCCCCATCGGACGTCAGTTTTGCGTACCAAGTAACCCAGTTCACAGCCACTTCAACTTGTTCTTTAATTATGGCATAGAAGCAAATGATCCTATTGTAATTATCTTGAAGAAACTGTCTAACTGTAGATTTGTTATGGGTAAAATAATTTTCAGTGATAGAACACAAATGTAGGGTAGTCTCCTGTACATTATTGACGGGCCCGATGGCGCAGATGGTAGTGATCCTGTCTTGTGAACCAGGGGTCGTGGGTTCGATTCCCACCCAGAGCAAATATTTATATGATGATATTTGTGTTTACTCTGTGTATGGATGTAAAATATATGTATTTAAGTAGTATATTTGTGATTCCTCTGTTGTCTGGCGTCCGTAACACAAGTGCTTTAAGCGACTTACCACGGAGTCAGGTCAATGTATGAGATGTTGTGGGAATTTTATTATTATAATGCTGTTCCATAATGTATGTGTCTCCATGAATTTAAAATTTAATTAGGAGCAGGACTCGTTTCCGAGTTCCTTTATGTTTAATTTAATATCCAGCTTTCGGGTTGTTTGAAGGATGTGATATGTAAATTAGTTTATGCTAGTCTTGCCTACGACGTCGCTTACTAATAAGTTGATGTTCTTATATCAAGGAACCAGTACTGACAGATGGAAGTATATCCATCTAAGATAGTGTAGCTCAAATGCATAGGGTGGGGATGGGCAGTGGAATCCCGGCTGAAAAAAAGCTGAGCTCTGCGATTGCCAACACGCTTGTCCAGCGCGGCAATTATGGGTAAAGTTCCCCCTTTCTTGGGGAAGCCTATGTCCTATGTGAACTTACAATGGCTGTTATGATAATGATGACATAAATCA
Organism: Heortia vitessoides; assembly: GCA_020976665.1. Taxonomy (NCBI): domain Eukaryota; kingdom Metazoa; phylum Arthropoda; class Insecta; order Lepidoptera; family Crambidae; genus Heortia; species Heortia vitessoides. Next base: position 12,596,491 of record JACJUM010003223.1, on the reverse strand, counting down.
AGTTATCGTTCTAATTCGTTTCAGGTCCTAATAATAAACAATTAGTTTACACTACATCTTATACTTGAAATGACTTTGAAATAAATCGCTTAAAGCACTTGTGTCTCGGAGATCACACAACAGAGGAATCACAAATATTTTACTTAAACAAATATATTGAACACCCAGACACAGAAAAAACACAAATATCAACATATAAATATTTGTCCTGGGTGGGGATTGAACCCACGACAATTTAATAATTAAACTACACATTGACTGCCCAAAGCTTTCCGCATTCAAATTTAGCTGCGAGGCCTTTATAGTACTCCTGAGGACCTCTTGTTCTTCTAAAAAAAATAGCATGATACCTAAGCTATGTCAAAAAGTTGTTCTCATTCCACCGAGAACAATAAAACACCTTAAGTATCCTACAAGAGTTTAAGGTTTTTGGATACAACTAATTAATATGTTATTCCAGACTACCAATAATCTCTGTGCCAAATTTCATCTAAATTTATTTTACTACTAGCTGTGCCCACGTATTTTTCCGCGTAGAATTGTGACTTTGAGCAGCATATTTTCTTGCAAACTTCAAATTTCTACGCAGCGCACGCAACGAATGTACATTTTTAATCAATGCTTCGTTGCTTCCGGACGTAGCGTGATGTAATATAGCCTTAGCTACTAATAATATTACGTAAACTATCTGCCAGTGAAAGTCCCGTCCAAATCGGTCTAGCCGTTCCCGAGATTAGCCGGAACAAACAGACGGACAAATATTGTAAGAAAATATATTTTGGTATATAAATTCATATGTATGTTGTAGTAAACGGTTATTTTAATATTACAAACAGACACTCCAATTATATTTATTTGTATGTATATTCATACATATATAGATTTAGATTCCGGGGTGAAAGAGTTACAAACCGATATCTGCACTCACAAACTATTGCCTAATAACATAAGTATGGATATTCATTAAAAGTTGCCTGGAAGAGGTACCATTGGCGGGCTTATCGCTCGCTAAAGCTATAAGCCCGCCAATTGTATTGTGAAATACTAAATTACTCTTATCATATTATTTTTCACTGTAATTTATGGCTAACAATAAAGAGTATTACCATTATGTTCTAATTTCTAGCCGGCAGAGTAGAATATTACCTCCCCCTGTACCAGGTTTTATAAGAGTCCGCAAATCCACCCGCAAAAGTGTATCTGGGTGTACACGGTGGGGAAGGACAGCAGCATCCCCGTCGCGCTGATTACTAAATTTATTATTTTTCACTGTAATTTATAGTTAACAATAAAGATTATTACTATTATGTTCTAAGTTTCTAGCCGGCAGAGTAGAATAGTACCTCCCCTTGTAGCAGGTGTCGTAAGAGGTTACTAAGGTACGAGAACTAATAGAAGGTAGTATATCCAATCAAAATAGTGTAGCTACAATGCACAGAGTGAGGATGGGCAACAGCATCCCCATCGCTAAAGCTGCGCTCTGCGATTGCCAGCACGCTTGCCCAGCGCGGCAATTATGGGCAAAATTTCTAATTTCTTAGGAAGGCCTGGACTTACAATAGCGGTGACGATAATAATTATGATGATCATAATATTTTACTATTTCGGATACCATTTACTTACAATAGTGTAGCGCAAATGCAAGGGGTGGGATTGGGCGATAGTATCCTCGACACGACGCTATGCTCTGCGATTATTATCAACACTCACCCTTTTTTGGGGAAGCCTAGTTTTAATATTAAACTACTAACGGCCGATGTGAAAAAAAAATATAGATAAAAAACTTTTATATTGAGCTCTTTAAAAAATTGTACATGCCAAATTTCAACATGTATTTTATACATGTTTTCCATCAAAAGGTTACCCAGAAAATATTGCTGCAAGCAATAAGTATATAATGTATTATTTTAATATTTAAATATTCTGTATTTATTTTGGAACAAAAAAGTAAATAATACGTATTTCTGAATGTCGTAACATTATAAGGATTGTTGTATAGTCCTAATTTTGCCTTTACACGTATACACAATGTTCCTTGTTCCTAGCTCGCACACGGGTACGCAGGAACAATTAAAAGCCGTTTTACGACGTTAATATATCAGGCTGTTGCCTACAAAATTTCCAATTGTTTCCTTATTAGGCTTCTATTCTTGCTTGTTTAGGTTCCATTTTGTATTACACACAAAAGGTAAATGTTGTTTTATATATTAAATATAGATTTTTGGATGAAAAAAAAATGTCGAAGAGATCATACATAGGTCGCCTACATTGCTACCTCACTCTCGCTTATTTCTACCGCCAAATAGAAGTGCTCGCATTGTTGTGTTCTGGTTTAAAGGATAGAAGTGGTGGTGAACATTTTGTGTATTGTGATATAATGTCTTCAAGTCACAAGGTCGACAATGTGCTTGTGCGACTCTCATGCGGACTGCATGCTTGTTTGTTTACCTGGCCTAATAAAATAAAACAGTCAAAATAATCTGACGTGGTGGCAATAGCAGGGCGTAGCTTTGCGACGGGAATGCTAATGCCCATTTCGACCTACAGATTCTGTACCGAAACGCATTTTATGTATGTGTAAATTTCTACTTCTTATATTTAAAAGAAATAATTATTAACTTAATACCTTGATGTTATTTTTAGTTTACTTGGCTTTATATTATTAATTTTTGTCTCTAGGAATGCAGTACCAGGATACCAGCATCATAGTGCCAAAAAAATTGAGAACATCCCAGTAATATTAAATATATACTTATTTCATTTTAAGGTTGCCCAGTAACGAGGTTTAAATTGTCAGCTGCGAGGAACATGTAATATGCCAAAGGCAAAATCCTAAGGCTTTTAATTATTAAACGCCATTTTTTTATCATTAATTAATGCCATAAACCCTATTTATCTCTAGACAAAAATAAGAATTCGCTAAAAACTAAAAGGCGACTTAATTGCTATACACATAGTCATTGATTAAACCTGCCAATACATTTTGTTTGCAGCCTATAGAGCTTTTTATCTATAAAAAAAGCTTTTTATCTAATAGGTTCCTTTGATCATCGTTTGTTATTTTGTAAACAAATTCTGCTATAATTGTCTGTTTGTTTATAAAAACACAATATACACAATCATTTTTGATTTCAAAACCGAAAGCTGGTTTATGATGAACACAATTTCAGAGGTTTAATTACATCAAATTGATGAATTGTTTAGATTTCTGTATTCATTTATACTATAGGTTTAAAAATCCCACAGAAGACTAGTAGATCCAAGGTAAAAATGAGTTTTTTGCAGATTTAAACAAATAGTGTTTCCAAATATTAAAAAACCATCTGATTTCCATGTGATTTTTATTTAGATAATATTGTTTCACAATTTATTAAGGGTCTTGGCAATTTTGTCTTATATTTTCAATTATCGTTTTTATAAAATCCCAATTATTCCTTCATATATCACATCAAAGAGTCGATATGTTACTCTAAAATGTTTTAAGCATACAGACAATTTAGTTTCCTTGACCCCTGAAAGCAACTATAAAGCTGATATCTGCAAAAAAGTTTACAACCGAGTAAGAATCATCATTGCAATTATCATCATCATCACAGCCGTAGATCCGTGATAACTAATTTTTTTTTAAATAAATTGCTATATATTGCATAGTACCGGACTACATTTTAATTAAAAGGATCAATCAGTAAAGAACTTACTCGAAAGAGATTAAAAAGATTTACAATTCTCCACCGGAAGAGAACCCTTCTGAGTATTAGGTGAGCAATGGATTATTACGTTAAGCCTGCTGAAAATTCAGGTTAAGAGTTCATATCGAACTCCAAGGTAGAAACTGTACCTTTCCAAATTACACAAATATATAAAGTTCATGTTCCGCATACTTATTCATCTCTATCTAAAGAAATTTGACATTAGCAAAAAAAAGCTTTTATTATCACTCGGAGTTTTCCAAAAATTTCTAAATTTTTTTTGTTCAGTGTTATACTTTTTAGTTTTCTGGACTTGATAAGGGCTCAAGTTTAAGACTACCTATCATAAAAATCTGTCAGTATCATCGTAGCAGCCGCAACGTCCACTGCTGGATATAGGCTTCCTCAAGGTAGGGGGAATTTTACCCGTAATTACCACGCTAAGCAGACATGGTGGCAATGCAGAGCGTAGCTTCGCGCCGGGAAGGCTGCTGCCATACCCACCCTATTAAATTAGAGCTTGGATGGATATACCAACATGTGTCGGTTTCGGAACTTCAGTTACCTGTTACGACACGCGGTATAGGGGCAGGTACTATTATACTCTGTCTGACTCCACGGCTTTAAACATCATGAATGCAATAAATAATTTTGATTGAACCTTGTAACAGGAAGATATTATGCCATATTACCCAGCAATTTTACTGCCTCACTTTTCTAGTGTTTGACAGTAGTTATTTGTATTTTGCACAAAAATTGTATTTAAATAGAACAACATATGATCTTTCATTACATATGACTTCAATGACAACTACATTGTACGATGTTGTAACAGTCGTGGAAGCACGCTAATTACGTGAAAAGGGTATTTTAACCTATGGAGTCTAATCGTACTCATTATTCTAAAGTCAAAGAGACAAGTTGATATTTTCACGCTTGCTCAGCGTGGCAATCATGAGCCAAATTCCCCATTACTCGGGTGGCCCATATCCAGCAGTTAACATCAAATGACTGATATGATGATGTGGTATATAGTAATAATAATAATAACTTTTTCAACAACAAAAGGAAACATAAACTAAAATACATTTTGATACTTAGGTACCTAAACTAGGTCTCGCCTGTTCTTATAGGCACCTATATAGTAACCATTAAATGTCAAAGATTTCATGGGATCTTTGAGCTTTTGAAACTGTTAATGAGATTAACACTTTGTTTTAGGCTGACTTTAGTGTAGTTTCTGGTTAGTTGTGACGTTATTTTTTGTAAACGCAGACTTTTATTAGTTACTAGCATTTGATAGCTTTTTTAATTAGACTAGGTCGGCAAACATGCATACAGTCCACGTGATAATTAGCATCACTGCAGCCTAAAGACGCTCGTAATATCATAAGGATATCACTAACGCGTTGCCAACCTTGTGACTTGAGGATATTATGCCACATTACCCAGTAAATTGACTACCTCTCTCCCCTTCAGACTGGAACACAGAAATGTGAACTCGGCTATTTAGCGGTAGAAATAGGTGAACCAATGCAGACTACCTTTTGTATGAAGTCTATATCATACAAAATGTTACTTTTGTTTGTTTTATCTTCATATATTTGAGCCTATATTATCTCCTCCTCCTTATTTTTAACTTTCACAAATGTTCGTGTTTTAAGGAACCGAAACTTTCTTGAGGACTTTAAACTGTGCCAAGGATTTGTGAACAAATCTGAAATTTTCAAATATGTAGTTATTTTAATTGGATTTCTTAATTGGTCTGCACACTTACAATAGCATTTAATGCTTACCCGACCACACTGTACACATGAAAACATATACATCCTTAATTTACGCGTAAGTAAGACGAGCTCAAACTTCTCCCACTTCATCTAAGTAAATCCATCGTAAATAAGCTTCCTAGATCTAAGAGTCTAACTTAAGCCGCGTTCAGATGTACGGATGAAACTAAACTTGCCTAAAGCCTCTTGTGGACTGCAAAACTCAAAATATAATATGATATTTAATCTTGAATTATATGATAATGATGATGATATTTCACCATCATATTAGCCATATGACGTCCACTGCTGGACATATGTCTTCCTAATTAATTTCCAATACCGGTTGTGTGCGGCCTGTGTCCAGCAATGTTCGGAGTCTATTTACGCAAACGAATCAGGAATGAGGAGATTCGTAACAGAATAAGTTGAAGTGGCAGTGCTCAGGGCATTTGGTACGCAGAACCGATGACCGATGGAGTCGTAAGGTTCTGGAATGGAGACCAAGCACCGGCAAGCGCAGCGTAGAGCGTCCACCCGCAATATGGACAGACGATCTGACTAAAACTACAGGATATTTGAATGCGGGTAGAGTAGAGTTTTAACAACTTCAGTACTAAGTGTCTTAAAAAGAGAAGCTAAGGGTAATATATTCGAAACCTCAACAGAGTCGGGATGGGCTACATTATTATCAACGTGAAGCTACGCTCTGAGATTCTCACCAATTGCCAATAAAATTATAAACTGAATTTCAGCCTAAATGATTCTACGGGAACACGTATATCCAACAGTAGACCAATTTAGGTAAATAGTAATTTACCAAATCTGGCGGTCTGACGACGCAGATGTTAGCGACCCTATCTTATACGCCAAAGGTCGTGGTACAATCCCCGACCAGGACAAATATTTATATCTGTATTTATTCTGTGTCTAGGTGTTACAATCTATTTTTTATTTTCTGATATCCGTAAAATAAGTGTTTCAACCAACTTATCTCGGGGTCACGTAGACTATAATTACATTTACACGATTTTATTGAAAATACGTTCATAATTCATATGAATTGGATGACAGAGCTTGTGTTTCATATGGATATCTTGTTCACATATAAAATCACAATTCTGTGAAATAAAAACCCTCAATATAAAGCCTGCAGTCAAATGCATCGCGCATAGATGAATATTTTACGAAGCGGTCGGCGCAAACACCAAACCATTTTCTTAGCAATTTTGGTTCAATTTATTGCATTAGATACGCGGTTGTGTGTGGCGTGGAGGAACTCATTTTGAACTGTGGAATGTAACTCGTGCTTTGAAAATAGTTTTTGTAAAATAAAATAATTTTGAACATGATAATTTAGGAGTGTATCAAATCGTGATTTTTCATAAATCTTTAAAAAACACGAGAGCCGTGAGGTACCGGCAGAATACTATAGTACCTCCCTCTGCACCAGTGGTCGTAAGAGGCGACTAAGGTATTAGAACCGATAGATAGCGGTATATCCATCCAAAACAGTGTAGCTCAAATACAAAAGGTAGGGATGGGCAGCAGCTCTGTGATTGCCAAAACACTTGCCCAGCATGGCAATTATGGGCAAAATTCGCTGTTTCTAGGGGCTTATGTCCAGTAGTGGACTTGTAATGACTGTAATGCTGATGATGAAAAAAACCAATAGCACAGCTCTCACACGGGCTCGTTTAGTTTAGACCGCATAGTTTATTTCCCTTAAAATGATTAAACAAAATGAAGGTCATTTTATATTACTAATTAGATCAACAAGCATACGGTACGCTCTCGTATTATCAACTTTCCAACTTTGTGACTTGAGGATATTATGTCGCATTACCCAGTTATTTCAATGCCGCCCACACCCTTCAAACCGGATCAGAGTAATGCGATCACTGCTGTTGGGCGGTAGAAACAGATAGAATGAGAGCAGTTTTATCTAGGCAGACGACATTTATATGAGACATATCTCAAATGAAAGTCTTCGAAATATGCTGATAAAATAATGCTTTTTTAAAAGGTCTTTGTAGTTTTAGTTTCAGCAGTAGAAGTTTTAGTTGTGCCTATTTGTTACAATCGTATGAAATCCGTGTGATATTACAAACGTCTATACGCTACAACGTCAAATGTTTCCATGTAACATATCGAAACACATTTATTATGACTCTCAACAAGTGATTCTAAATCTAAATAGTGAATTACATTATCTACAGTAATCTGTTGTGGATGATTTGTTAAATATTCGTAATTTAATATGGCCCGATATATACCGGTTATTTCTATTTTTATCTAGCAGATTAGTAGTACCTCCCCCTGTACCAGTTGTCGTAAGAGGCGACTAAGGTACACACCGACAGATGGTTTAAATTATGACTAAACTATTTCTAGTTTTTGAAATATCGTCGACAGGTAAAACCGTCAACAGGTTTGCACTCCTCCATATTTATTTGGTGAAGTTGTGGCTTTATGCTGGCAGGAGCATTCTTATGGGTTCAATACTTTTTAATTTCAATTTACAAACAAATAACTTAAATTTTTAAACAAATAAACTTTCCTCCATTTTGTATTAGTTTTGATACATTTAGTAGGCTGTTTGTGAATATTTAAAGTTTCTACGCTAATTTTGTCGCGGGACAACGTTGACAGCTAATTATATGTCCGCGGAGCGCGATTAATCCAAGCCCTATCTCACTTAATAAAGGTTACGCACAAATTTACGTTACACATAAATAACGTATTTTTTTCAGTTACGTTTAATTTTGGCAAAACGCCTTAGCGCGATATTCTATTAACAGTTATAATTAGCATAGATTCATATCTAATCCTATGCATACAAAGTGAGGTTTTACGTCAAACAAAGGGGCTCCATTTACAGCGACCATAAAACTGTAAACGCAACTGGATAGTTTTGGTTTAAGCGCCTTTCAACTATTAACGGCAACTTTGTAGGTAATGCCGGTTGCCCTGAGTTGTTCGAACAGGCGTTTTATATTAAAATTTGTCAAACTCAAACACCAAATGTAAACAATTTACTGATAAATAATAATTCATCTAAATGAAAGACATCACATATTTTTGCTTATTATTTATTCTTAAAAAGAACTTGTAGTAAAATGAAGAGGTAAAGTTCAAGTGAAGTTAAAAAATATTTTACAATTTGATATATTTTGTATTATTAGACCAGGTTGACAAACAGTCCGACGGACAAGGATCTAGTCTTGAAGATATTAAGTCACATTACCCAGTAATTTTCATCGTTTCCTTCAAACCGGCACACAGTAATGCGAACACTGCTATTTGTCGGTAACATAATATTGATCTGTTCTATTGTGTACATTCAGACGTTAAGATAAGCAACTTATCCCTGTTTCGTATATTACAGTAAACCTATATTACTATCTATATCTACTATAATAGTCATACAGAAGCAAATAAACACTAAAGTTTAGTGTTTACTTGCTTCGCTACTTTAGTGACTATATTGTAATAATATCACTAACACTTCTTTATGAAGCACTTTGCCTGCGAGAAACTGCATGAAAATCCGTAGTAACTTGTTCCCTAATTCAAACTGCAAACAAATCCTTTGGAAAAATACGTCGTAGATTCTAGGATTATCGTAAACTATCATCGCTCTGCAATTTCTCCCGCATAATTCTCTTTCCCTAACTAAGGCTAGGATAAAATATAGTTTAAGGTAGGTGCTAACAATGTAGTCTTTCATTAATGATTGAAGGTTTGAAATCGGTGGAGTTGTTTTTGAGTGAATTCGTCACGAAAGTACAATGTTTAAATCTTGTTTAAATTTTTGTCATCTGGGCTCATGCTCCCCAAGAGAGAGGGTATTTGCCCATAATTGCCCTGCTGGGCAAGCGTGGTGGTTAACACAGAGCGTAGCTCCACAATGCTGCTGCTGCCCCTCCACGTTCTGTTGCAAGATGTCAGAAATGTATAAAATCGGTCAACTGGTTTTAAAAAAAATTGCAACAAACAAACAATGAACTATAATGTACTTCTTTGTAATATTAGTTTAAACTAGTGTGCTAGTGGATTTTAAAACTAAAATACTAATAGCGGCGTTACAACGTGTACCATCACAATTTAACTGGCTAGAAATTCTATCGCCTGCAATAATGTAGTGAGTGATATTACTTAGCGTCTCCTAAATCTTGGAGCAGTAACAAAGGGTGTTACAAAATTGTAAACAGTTTAAGGCAAACATTAACAACAGTTATCTGTACAGTTACAGTAGTGTGTAAAATCTCTTACTTTGTCTTGTTTGGGTATAGTGCAAGTGAAAACTTCAATACTATTCTTGACTTATTCCAAGTTGGTTTAATATATACTAATATTGTAAAGGTAACAATTCTGTTTATTTGTTTGAAGGCGGTATTTTCAGGAACTACTGGTCTGATTTTAAAAATTCTTTCTGTGTTGGATAGCCCATTTACCGGCAAAGGCTACTATATCCCCTTAAGTAACAATTCTACGTGGATAATGTCGCAGGCACTTCTAGGAAAAGGATATGTAGTATGATGTTCATTGTCGCACTTCGTTACCAACTTCAAATTATTCATATTTTATTTTTTAATATTTGAGTTAGCCGCGTAGTACCGGCAGAGTGAAATAGTACCTCTCCCAGTAACAGGTGTCGTAAGAGACAACTGAGGTACCGGAACCGACAGATTGCGGTATATCCTAACGGGCGGCAATGGTCAGCAGCATTTTCGTTGCGAAGTTTCGCTCTGCGATTGCTACCACGCTTGCCCAGTGAGGTAAATATGGGAAAAATTCCCCCTTCTTTTTGTGGAGGCTTTTTTCTAGCAGTGGACTTCCAATAGCTGGAGTAATGATGAAAATAAAAAAGCTTGTTTGTTAACAAAAGAAAGTATATATACTGCTAAAGCCAG
>JACJUM010003223.1:12535538-12585720 GCA_020976665.1 Heortia vitessoides | reverse complement strand
TTTATATTATTAAGGTTTTAAAAACCGAAATTTAATGGAAGGTAATAGGAAGATTGGAATGTTAATGATTAAACATTGATCTGCCTTTGCAATTGGTTAATTATAGTCAAGGTCGTATTAAGGTCAAATATTGAAAGCTCGTTATAAACTACTCTTTAACAGCTTTATAGCTCGCTTTAATTTGCATATACAGTATATCTTTTATTTTCCGGACAAATTTATCACTGTACGTCGTTGCTTAAAATTTATTACGACATAAAAATTAATTGTTAACCCATTTTTGGATATTGGATAAATATTTTGTCCTTTCGATTTAACTTCTTTAGTACCCGTGGCTTGGTGTTATTTTATCTGTTACTATCAGTAGTTTCAAACTAGCTTTGCACTTCTGTTTGATTCCTATAGGGGGGGGGGGGGGGGGAGTTTAAAAAAAAATCTTAGTACTATGGTCGGCTTGGTAGTTTTAAGATTCGGTCTGTTTCAACTACGTTTGTATGGATATGAGATAACGGAAACTTTGTTGCAGAATGTATATTTGTGATTCCTCAGTACTTTTATATCTGTGACACAAGTACTTTAAGCGACCTACCACGGAGTCAGGTCAGGTGAAGTTGTGTGAATTTATTATTTATTCATTATATATCCAATAATATGGCACATTTCAAATATAACAAAACACTACACTTTGCTCTCTTTTCACTCGCACCATCGACTTCGTTTCGCCAACACACAATGGCCGCCATAACTTGTTCATACATTCAATCTGAATATAATACATATATATTTACACGTACCATTTGAATTACTGCCGAATAATCGGGCCGGAATTTTACTACGCACTCATGTTAATGACTGTGATTAAATATTACGAAATGTGCTGCGTGTAAAGTAGAATGGCACAACCTCAATGATGTATTTATAGCGATTTATTGCTAACTAGATTTTATTCTTCTATCTATATTTATTTGACTGGACTTACAGTAGAGGGGATATGGCACTATATGCCGTAACACAGGCTTACGCCTATTTCAGTGTCAGATGCATAGTCCTTAGTTTTATCACCAAAACTGTTATTATATGGAAAAGACAAAGTATTATAGATACTCCTGTGCCCTATTGGGGTAGGTAGAGCCTACAGATCTCCATTTGTTACAATCTTGGCATACCTCTCTCGCTTTCCTTACTTGCATTAGTCCTTTCATACACATTCGTTTATTCTTACCTGGTACTTCTGACCTGGTATATTTTTAATATCTCTTCTACCTGGTTAAGACATGTTCACCTCGGTCGTCCTATATCAACCTTTTCATTCACTTCCGCTCTATATATTTGTGCAGTCATTTTACTTTCATCCATCCTTCCTACATGTCCAAACCATCTCAACATTCCTTTCTCTATTTTTGTCACAACATCATCTTTTACACCACATCGATCTCTTATGAGTATTATTATTAGTTTTGGTTTTGTCCGGGAGGACCTTACTGTCGCATCTTTCGGTATCTTTTCTTTTTCCAGTATCAAAAGTCACCTTTAACAACTAACTATCACTGTAAGTATAACGAAGTAGTTCTACTAGGTAGGCTTACTAGAGTTAGAACTCTTACAAAGGTCGTCTGCGAAATAGGTGAATGTGATATACCAATAACCTCACTCTCACCTATTTCTACCTCCAAATAGCAGTGTTTGCATTGCTATGTTCCAGTTTGAAGGGTAAAAGAGGCTGTAAAAAACGTGACATGTAAACGTAAGATACAAATCTTCCGTTTACAAGGTTAGCGACACACTAGATGTGTTTATTATCAAGGGTACCGTATGCTTTGTTTCCGATTTTATAACTTAGAAATATAACAAATTAATTCGCACATCTATCTAGTATCATCTGTACTACATTGACTTGACTCCGAGATAAATAGCTTTAAGAGCTGTGCTACAGATATCAAAGGACAGAGTTATAAAAATAATACATGTATTTGAAACATACAAACATGTATCACGTTAATATTAGCTTTTGGGTGGAGATCGAACTTTCCACCTTTATGGCAAAAAATAGGGACACTACCAAACGCACCCTCGGGCCAGTTGTTTTACTCTAAAATATAAACTCTCCAAAACTGAAGCTTTTTTTCAGCATATTTTTTTAATGTAAGTCCTACTATAAACATTCCTAAGCTCAATCTGTCAGTGGGAAAAATTCACATTTAACGTTTGCATCCAACTCTCACTAATCCGGACCGACGTGAAAATACATTCCCATTTGGAGTGCAAAACTACGTTCATATTTCAGAGCGAAATGAAAAATCTGCAACAAACGCTCATAAATCGTCTCATGGGAGACAGCTTCAATTTCGCAAATTCAATAGCATCTCGATGGCATTTGAATAAAGATATCAAAACAAATATTATTTGTTGAAAAAAAACTGCAAATTAGAATAGAAAGTCTCGTGGTAAATTTGCATTTCAATTCCATTATTTGTGGTAAATGACAGTGAAGGAGCTTACTTTAGATTAGAAATTGAAATATGCTATCAGAAAAGTGCAAAGGATCAGGAGTTACACTGCATACGACATCCAAGGTTTCCTATAATTTCTTCAAGAGAAAAAGAAAATAATTGAGAAGAAACTACTGTTAAGTTCTTGAAAGTCTATTGCATTGCTGATGTAAGAACAGAAGCATGCTCTTGATAAAGTTTCAGTTAGACACTGAATAAATACTCATTTCTTCTCTGCAGTTAAACAGTATCGTGATATAAAGGAATATTTCGACTTGAAATATATTTGTCTTTTAATACACTCGAGGAAAATGTAGGAAACCGCTGCAGTATGAGTTTTGAACGTGTTACTTTCCTGTTTCCTTTGTCTTTTCTCACACGTCTCGCATCAATTTTGTAGACAACCTATAGTGTTTTTTTTTCTTTTTGAGGACCTGTAGAGGTAAAATTAGTGTCTACAGTACAGAAGTCAAGCTAAATAGGTGTATAGTTTCGGATTACTTGAACTACTCTGTACGTATTACAGAATATACGTGTAATGTAAAAAATATAATGATTGATTGATGTTTATGAGAAAAATTTAAAACAAAAAAGGTTTAAGCATTGTAGAGAAAGTTTATATGCACAAGGAATATGGTTAAAGTTAAAACATTAAAATAGAATATTGTAATGTGAAAACTATTTACATAAAGTCACCCCTATTGTAGATCGATGAGATAAGGGGACTCCTAAAATTGGGCCTAAAACAATTGTTCTAATTATATTGTTTTGAGTATATGTGATAACGAGTTATCCCTGCAAAATACAGTTGTCCTGTCATAACTATATGTTTAAATATATAAAGCACGCCTGTATCCCGTCCGGATAGGCAGAGACTATGAATTTCTACTTGTTACGATCGCGACATACCTCTTTCGCCTCCCTTACTCGCATTAGTCCTTTGCTAGTAGCCCTGGCACTTCTTTAATACCTCTTCTACCTGTCGGTCTCGGTCGTCCTATACCAACACTTCTAATCATTTGCGCTATTTGTGCAGCTATTCTACTTTATTCCATCCTATGTACATTTTTTTTTTTTATAATAATAATAAATTCCCATATCTCATACATTGACCTGACTCCGTGGTAAGTTGCTTAAAGCGAAGCGCTTAAAGCGTGTTACGAATGCTAGACAACAGAGGAATCACAAATATACTACTTAAATACATATATTTTACACCCTTACACAGAGCAAACACAAATATCATTATATAAATATTTGCTCTGGGTGGGAATCTAACCCACGACCCCTGGTGCACAAGACAGGATCACTACCATCTGCGCCATCGGGCCCGTCACATTACTAAACCATCTCAACATTCTTTTCTCTATTGTTCTAACAACATCATCTTTTACAACATTTTGATTTCTTATCACGGCTATTCTTTAATCTATCTCTCAAATTCACACCATATATTCGAAGTGCTCTCATTTCAACAGCATGTATTCTACTCGCGTGCTTCTTCTGCTATACCTCTGCACTGCCATGCCTTGCCATGTCAGTGCTGGAACCAACACACCTCTATGAAGAGCTTCTAAAAGAGTCGTGCCCTTTTTGACACATTTTGGCTGCACTTGAAAGCATGTTTTTTATGAAAAAATATTGCGATTGTAAATTGAGTTACGAACTATACTAATTCTTAAGTTGTATTAAACTGTACACAGAAAATTAAACTTAAATGAATGAAATAGGCATCGCAAAACTGTATGTAAAAATCTTTTTAAATTAGCAAAAGTTCCGATAAAATTTTAAATTAATTCGATGTTTTATTAAAAAAATATTTTAAAAAACATGAAATTTAAAACTTGTTTCGTGGTTTAAAAAGTTGCTATAGAAAATATTTAAAATCTACTCCAATTTATATACAATAAAAAAAATATTGTGTAATAAGATATTACACTTTTTAAAGCCGTGAGGTCCGGCAGAGTAAAATAATATCTCCCTTTTTATCAAATGTCGTAAAAGGTGATTAAGGTACCAGAACCGACAGTTGGTGGTATATCCATTCGAATTAGTGGGTTGCCGTAATGTAGCCGAAACGTCGAATAAACAATGTAAAAAGTCAAATAAACCGCGATTAAAGCCGTTAATAATATTTTTTTAGAATCCACATCTTCAAGCAATATTTCTATCAAATGTCTGAAAGATTCGTCAGACAAAAGTGTAGGCGTCCGATAAAGCAATCAGTTTGAGCGTGATATAATCTAATCTCGCCAGCTGAATCCGGGAGTTGTGCTTCGTATTTGTCTTGGCTGGACACCAAAACTAACTGGTTATCTGGTAGGAAAGGCTTAGAGAAGCTTTGGAAGCTTTGGAATTCGTAAAGCACCGCTCGATAGCAGATATAATGTTTTATTGGAAATACGATATTTTATAATCTTTCAGCCGAGGTAACTGCAGAGTAGAATAGTACCTCCCGCTGTACCAGGTGTCGTATGAGGCGACTAAGATACCAAAACCTACTGATGGCAGTATATCCATCTGAAATAGTGTAGCTCAAACGCAGAGGGTGGGGATAGGCAGCATTCTCTTTGCGAAAGCTGGAGGCAAAATTGCCCAGCACGGCAATTATGGGCAAAATTCCCCACTTATTGGGGAGGCTTATGTCCAGCAGTGGATTTTCAATAGCTGTGATGATGATTTTACAATTTGCTAGACTTCTGTATTCAGAGAAGATATGTGGTCTGTGATCTAGCGTCTAGTGGTCTGACCCGCGTATTTACCATACCCGTTGCAATAAAAAATGATAAACTTAGCTAACATTAGCCTCAGTTACTCGTTATAACCTTCTTAATTCAAAAATTATTAATATTGCTACTTGAAAGATTATATCATTGATGAAACTCCTTGGGATTGAATAGAATTGCTCTAACTTCTACTATCAACGGTTTGGCAGCACCGACGCCGGTATAGGTTCCAATAATACCTACCATTAGGTGTTATTGGAACCTATATCACCATCGGTTTTTCTTGCAGGTTAAATTATGCATAAAGATTTTGTGTAGTTTGATCGCACTTGAGAGATAGGATAGCTTATATCTCAATTTATAGGTATTTAAACTTACATTGTTTAGACAGGACAATGTCTGTCGGGTCTAAACATTGTCGGGTACAAATACATAATAGGCAGTTTTATTTCAGAATAGATAAATCGTAATGCAAATTCTAGGCAGACAACAATTTTATTTTAGTAGAAGTATATTTTATGTGAGGTACCGGTAAAGAACAATAGTACCTAAGCCTACCAAGTGTCATAATAGGCAACTAAAGTACCAGAACCGACAGATGGCGGTATATCCATCAGAAACAATGCAGTTTAAATGCACAGGGCGGGGATAGGCAGCAGCATCCCCGTCGCGAAAGCTAAGCTCTGCGATTGCCAACATGCTTGCTCAGCGCGGTATTCATGGCTGATATTTCCCCTTTCTTGGGGAGGTCTATATCCAGCAGTGGACTTGGAATGGCTGGTATAATATGATGATGTTTCATGTATATTTTTTACGACCAGAAAATAATATTTTTAATCAAAATAAATCTCTTCATTGCTCTTTAGACACAGTAATACATGTAAATAAGAACAATACAAAGTATGAAAAAAGAAAAGTAAAGAAAAGTATCAGAGATAGCTATGATGTTGTGACAATAATAGAGAAAGGAATGTTGAGACGGTTTGGACATGAAGAAAGGATGGATGAAAGTAGAATGACTGCAAAAATATATAGAGCGGGAGTGGATGGAAGAGTTTGTATCGGATAACCGAGGCAAACATATCTTACCCAGGTAGAGGAGGTCTTAAAAAAGGGGCAGATCAGAAGTACCAAGAAAAAAACGAGCATGTATGAATAGACTAATGCGAGTAAGGGAAGCGAGAGAAGTATACCAAGATCGTAACAAGTAGAGATCCATAGTATCTGCTTACCCCGATGGGACACAGGCGTGTGTATACATATAAGAACAAAAATTGGGAGGTACAAGCGATTTTTAAAACTAAGAGATAGCAAGAAGTGTATATAAAATAGGTTCCCATTCTAGTTTATTGTCAAAATATACCTACCCATTACTGTGCAACTACTTATTTAAACTTTAGTTTTTGGAACACAGCCCAAGGGGCATCGATTATGCAGTCTATGCAGCCTATTGTCGCATTATTCCAAGGTGAACAAACTATAAGTGAAACAATAACATTCGCCACAACTTAAGCAAAAACAGTATTTCAGAATATGACAACTGCGATCGCGTGATCCATTACAAATTGCTGTATGTTAATTCAACTTTTAATATTCGACTGTACGAATATAGACTCTGTGAGCTTTGAACATGGTTATTAATATCGATGCGTTTAATTCCAAAAATATATTTGGGTTAATAGGTCATTTTAAATCTATGTTAGAAATATGACGTGTGATTTACTGCTAAATGGAAACAAAAGAGTATTTAAATTAATAGTATTTTAATTCATGCTTTTTTTTAAATCCATACTAAAATGTTAAATTTTAACCTCACTGTCTCGGATGTACATATAGCCATCTATTTTCGCCTCTTACGACACCTGGTACAGAGATTGGTATTATTCTACTCTGCCGGTACCTCACGGCATTTAAATACTTGCTGTGATTTTAATAAAACAGATGTTATGATTTAATTCTTACAAAAAACAAATGAAAGAAAACAATGCATGCTCTCATCTCATGGGAACAGTGGCTTATAGTCTAGTCTAGCCTAGAGCTTCTTAGCCTAGAAAGTAGGAATAACCGCGGGCGTTGACTTGGGGAACACAGACGTAAATAACGCCTTAGGGAGAAAAGGGTAATGTTGATTCAGGCAAATCCCTATTTCTTTAAACAACTATTCATGTAACTCCTCAATTATTCGTCCATGTTTATTAAGAAACAATATTATATAGGTATATTTTTTATTTATTACTTGAGGCAATGAACGGTCATGAAGGACGACAGTAATATGGGTGACGTGAATAGGTGTGATTGAAGGCTTGTAGTGCCTAAGAGGCACCGCAGCTTACGCGAAAGCTACGCTCTGCGATTGCCAACACGCTTGTCCCGTGCGGTAATTATGGGCGAAATTCCACCTCTTTTTCGCGGATGCTGTGACGATAATGATGATAAAAAACACGTGTCTGCACACAATATGTGAAATAAAGTAAAGTCAATGCGGACAAAGTCGCCGGCGAAAAGCTACTCTATATCTATAGAGTATGTAGAGTATCTATAGATATATATAGAGTAGAAATAAACATATATTATAAAGAGACAAGATTTTATTCTTATGGTTATAATAAATAGGCAAAAAAATAATGCACCGATTTTGGGGATTCTTTTACAAAAAGAAAACTAGATTTCCGTGAAGTAACATTGGCTGTATCAGCGAAATAATTAAAAATTCCTACCTGAAATAAAAATATGTAAACGCAATTCAAATTTTGTACGCTTTTTTAAAAACAAAACTTGTTCACTACATGACCGATTCTAAAAAAATCCAAAATTATTTCATATATAGAAAGTTACATTATCAGCTGGTAACAAAATCTAAATTTGATCTTCATTTTCTTACGGGAACCATATGGCACCCGGTTAGAATGTTGTCAATACGAAACGAACTCTGTCTCTTTATCAATGTGATGCTTCTAGTTCTAAAGCGGTGAATTGATTTTGATGTATCTTGATTCCTATGGAACATATTAATTAACATATTATATTTACTTATAATCATAGTAAAAATGCGGAAGACCTCGGTATAAAGTGCTCTCAGAAGAAAAGTCAATAACTTTATAAATATCTATAAGAATTTATTGCCTAAAGCAGTTGTTTGAGAAAACCAATCTATTTGTGTTATGCTCTACAGTCAGTGCAATCGTCCCAATTCCCAGAACGCAGCAATCCCTGTTACGTTGCGTCTCCAATCAGACATTTCAATTAATATCATTTGCAGGATCGACTGAGCTATCGAACATTTTACCGATTTTGCTTCGGAGTCGTTAGCACTTCGAGTTGCAAAGTTTTGGCGTATAATTCCGGTGGACGAATGAGGCACAAGGAAATGGGTTGATTGGCCTCTTTGGATAAATTGGGGATTAGCGAGGGTTGGAAGAATTGGTGCGCAGAAAGCGGACTGAATTTTTTTACTAAGATAATGCGTCAATGTAGCTTATGAGTGCGTCTGCTCGTCTTAAGTGAGGTGTATTTTGTTTAAGACTATAAAAATAGTTTACAAAAGGCATTGCCTTTACAGGTACGCTGTTAGATGAATATACCGCCGTCTCAGTTTAGATACCTCAGTCGCTTCTCATGACATCCCGCGACGTTAGTCAATCGTTAAGTATAATCTAAAGAATATTTTTTTTTAATTACAGTTAATTGAGCATCTAGTAGCGAAATATATAAATATTATGTAACTAGTAACTTTGACCATAAAATGTCTAATAAAAAATCATCTTTTTAGTTGTTGAGAGTGTATTTACAAAAGAACCAGTCTATTCCAGTCCTGTATTTATAAAAATAACAAGAACTTTTAAATTTTTTATATACCGTGAGATACCGGCAGAACAGTACCTCCCTCTGTACCAGGTATCGTAAGAGAAGAATGAGGTACCGGAACAGATGGCCGAATATATACCCGATACAGCGTAGCTCATATGCAACAGGCTGCATACGGAGCAACGCTCTGCTATTGCTACCAAGCTTGCCCAGCGTGGCAATTATGGGTAAATTCCCCATTTCTCGGGGGAGGGGGGGCAAGGGAAGTTTTTCGGATGCTATGATAAACGAGTATTTTTCGTGTACCATAAGAAATAGTACACATTACTATCATGTCGTGGGGTACCGGTATTGTCGAATAGTACCTAATGTAACAGATGCCGTAAAGGCTATTGAGATGCCAGAAACGACAGATGGTAGTATCTCGATCCGAAACAGCTTAGCGTACTCAGTTGTATCATTCCCGTCGCGAAGCTGCGCTCTGCGATTGCCGCCACGCTTGTCCAGCGCGGCAATTATGGGCAAAATGTATTAAAGAAGTATCTTTGTAATTCCTCTGTTGTCTGATGTCCGTAACACAAGTGCTTTAAGCGACTTATCACGGAATCAGGTCAATGTTTGAGATGTTGTGGGTAATTATTATTATTTATCAATTATTATTAGGATAATAAAAAAATCTTGCTCTTTTTAAATAAAAACAATCAGAATTAATGTAACTGTAAACTACAATTGCGGTGGACAAATATCGCTAAGACTAACTTTCACACGGATTACGAGTATGTCGCAGGCACCCGCAAGTTTTAAATACAAGTACTTCTGGAAACTTCAAAGAGCTGTGTAAAACTATTATGGGCGACTGCGAACTTTTTAAATCTCCATTCCCATCTCGAAAAGTGTCCTTCCCGATAAGTCGAATGCATTACTTTAAATTAAAAGCTTATCTTATCCAAGGACATTAGTTTGTGAAGTTTTCAGCTTGGGGAAGCTTAAAGGAGATCCTTATAGATTTTTGATTAAGGTTGGATATTAACTGAAACTTCAATTAATCTACTGTGCTAAAAGACCCAGAGACGTGAAAAAGAATCAATTAATTCTAGTACTCCCAGCTAATGATCAATACAAGCCTATGCATGTTTATCAAGAACAGTTCACAAATTCTAAAATTTATGTTTGACATTATCTCATAACCAATTACAAAGCACAGTAGAATAATTCCTGTCCCTATACCAGATATCGCAAGAAGTGACTGAGGTACCAAAAGCGACAATTGGCGGCATATCCACTAAAAACAGCATAGCTCAAATGCAAAATGGTGGGAATAGACATCAGCAGCGTCCCCGCAATTCCACCTTTGAGGTGGCCTCTATCCCGCAGTGGAGGTTTTACGGCTTCTTTGATGAAATTGATATCCTGGCCTAGATTCACTTATCAAGTAATACTATAATATTATTCTTGGAGGCGTGAAAATAGTTTTTCTTTTGTTATTTGTTACCAAAAATAAGCTAAATGTTGAATTTTCAGGATCGGTGTTCAGAATCTTCGTAAAATCGGTGTTAAAATTTAAATGTGACTTTAAAATTTCTAAACTTTGAACACATTCAATTCAGTGCTGTGAACAAAGAATGAAGAACAGTGCCTAAACGTAGTGAAATTGTCCATTTAAAGTAGACGGGGTTTAGAAATATAGTTGTCATTATTTTAAAGTTAAATTCTTTTTGAATGAAGTGATAAATGTTATATGGGAGAATTTAGTGTTTTTACTGATAGTGTGTGTGAGGTTTTAAGATTTGTTGTTAATTGTTAAGTGTTAAGATGAACACGGTACAGAGCACAGGTGGCCATGGGGGCTCCATGAAAAAGGATCACAAGCATGAGGTAAGTATTTTTATTATAATAAAAAAACGATAGGGCATTGACTTACAGTTTTTGAATGGGTTAACTAGTGGAGTTACTTGAAGTATACGTATATAATTTTGGAACTGATCTTAAAACCTTCAAAACTTTTATTATAAATAAAACACCACAAAACAGTAGTGTTTCGGTTCGAAGACAGAGAGAGATAGTAAAACAAACTTATTATGCTATTTTTAGGTTATGAATAAAGCACATTCCATCAGGTTAATGCAACATCCCAAATTTTTTGACCAGATCGGCAAAAGTCCGCGTGATCCGCACGTTTACAAGCGTCTCTCCGCAAGCCGGACGTCCTAAAGAATATAGCCTTGACGCTATATTCTATGAAACGATTCATGACTTGCTCCGTAGATTCCCCTCCGGAAACGGTGACAATGGTAGACTGGAAGAAGCTCGGAAAGATACTCGCAGCTACTGACGCTCCTCTATTGAATTCGATCCCGGAAACGATAGTCTCCAGTCAGGTCACAGACGTGGCAATCGATGCTCTGACGAGCCACTCGAGGGAAGCCGTCAGAGGTGCGTCCAAGAAGGTTCCGGCGGTCAATCATCACCATCTGATCCTGCCCAATGAAGTCAAGAAGAGCGGGCATACTCCGTCTACCGCACCGAGGAAAACCGCCTTCGCGTGCGCTCTCTTCAGAACGCTGTAAGGGCGCGCATCAACAAGGTGTGGGATTCGCGCTGGGGAGATCTATTCGAGGAACTCTCGCCATTTTACTAAGCCTATTGGAAACTGGCGAGATACCTCAAGTCGGAAAAGACGGCCAGTATGCCCGCTTTCAGTCAACCCGATACGTCCACCGTTGCGTTTACGGACGAGAAAAAAGCCGAATGATTGGTTGTCAGTTTAGAGTCTCAAGCTATATGAGCGCCTACTCTTCTCACGACTGTTTGGGTTCGTCTCTGATAATAACCAACAGTGATGAACTGCTCAGTTTTCGTAACCGACATTCGTGTGTCCATCAACTTCACCGCCTACCGGAACACGTCCTTTCGCGCCTCAACCGACCAAGTCGACTGCACGAGACGACCGTTGGTCTTTGATGTCCCGAAAGCCTTCGACAAAATCAGCACAACGACTTGGTATTCAAGCTCTATCTTCAAGGAGTGCCGGACAGACTCTGTCTCATTATTAACGACTTCTTATCGAACCAACCTTCTGGTATCGCGTCGAAGGTTCTTACTCCTAAACCCACCCGATCTCGGTAGGCGTCCCCCAAGGATCCGTGCTCTTACCCCTCCTATTCACGGTCAACGAAAAAGACATGCCTAGGACACCCGGCGTATAGGTAGCTCTATTCGCGAACGATACGGCCCTCTTACTCGGGCTTCTGATGCGACCCTTCCTTCATATATAAACTCCTTCAACTCGCGGTGAACCCCGAGAAGAGTGCCGCTATGCACATCTCGAGGTTCTCTTGATGAGATGTGGACAATATGCGTCGCGAGATAGGGGAGGTTTAAAATGTTCGCCAGACCTATTCGATACTTAATCTAGTAGAAATAAAGGCAACGTTATAATAGAGCCTCCTTCATTTTAGGTAGGTTAAATTACTATAGGTTCAAGTAAGATGTCCCTTCGACAAGAGAGGACAAGGCCTGCATCCACCCCACAAGCGAGCCCGAGCCCCGTGTTCGCTTACGCGGCCCCGTTCCCCCTCAAAACGCTCCAGATAGTTTCAAACGTGGTCAAGTCCGTGTACGAGATGTTGCTGAAATTTATAAAAAAAGCTAGTTGTTTTCAAATAACAAAATAAACAAAAATACCGTACTAAAGCAGTTTGGTAAAATGTAAATAGTATTTGCGTGCTATTAAAATTGTTGTAAGCAGAGTTGATAAATAATTCATACATTTGTAACGGATAGCGACAGTGTGTGGGATTTATTGCCGAGTTGACAGACACGCGAATAAACTATTATTAAAGTGGTATTAAGGTCGGTTCGTTGATAAATTAATATGTTTTTGGGGATGCCTAACGAGGTATGGGAATCCTGAATTCTAGTCTTGCGGTACCGGTGGAGTATAATAGCACCTCCCCTTGTACCAAGTGTCGTAAGGCGGCTAAAGTACCAAAACCAACAGATAGCTGTAAACACACGCGAGAAAGTGCAGCTCAAATGCACAGGGTGGAGATGGCCAGCAGCATCTCTGTCGCTAAGGCTTTGTTACACAACTGCCAATATGCTTGCGCGGCAATTATGGGCAAATCTTACCCTTTTCTTAGAGAGGAGAGAGAGGTGTTAGAAGTGGACTTCCAATAAATTTAAACATGATGCTCATTCGTTATCAGAAATGTTTGCGATTGAGAACTGCTGGGCTAGATTTAGGTTCCAATGTGTGAAAGGCTTAGAGGGGGTGAATGCGCCCGGACGTACTAGTGCGGTCGGTATGTGCTATTTGAGAAGGGATATCATGCAATCACTGGCGAGTGCGGTGTAATAATCTAAGCCTATGCTAATGTGTTGTGTGAGGCGTATGAGGTGGACCGTGGAGGGCTTTAATTATGCAATTGGCAAAAAGGTTCGCTGAGTAAAGGTGATTTGAAGGAGGTACAATTCTACTTCTTCGAAACCCACGGAGTGCACAAAATGTTCAATTTTAAAGTAAAAACATAGTTAGCCTGGATAAACTATGAATAATTCTAGACACAGGCAAACAAATTCCCCGACTAGCTCCCAATTTCACGCCTCAACCGATCCGGGAGCGATCGTTACCTGGGTGACAGTCAGCCGGGACCTAGACAGTATTTTACAGATTAATTACTATTCTCTTATTTGACAGTCGACCAAATTTTGTATGGGCTTACTGATGCCCGTAATTTTATCATCATTATACCAGCCATTAGAAGTCCTCTGCTGGATATAAGCCCTATCCCCGCCCTCTGCATTTGAGCTGCACTGTTTCGAATGGATATACCGCATTTTGTCAGATCTGGTACCTTAGTCGCCTCGTATGACACCTGGTGCATTGGGAGGTACTATTTTATTCTGCCGGCACCTCACGGCACATGATTTTGTTTACGGGGAAATAGCTGCTTATTTTAGCTGGATATTGTGTGTGATAAAGATTACTTCCCGGGAAAATCTTAATTGATCTCCTCTCATCGAGTAGACTTTGCTAATAAAAAACGTTTGACAAATCCATGTTGGTTAAGTTGCGTTACTTTCTTGCTAGCTTTTGTTCTCGTTTGTATCTTCATATATCATCATCATCATCATTAACATAGCTGTCGTAGAACATCCAATGCTGGATACAGGCGTTCCTAAAAAAGCTTTGCCACGGGAATGCTGCTGCCCATCTCTGCCAGGCCGGGTACTACGGGTGGAGTCCCTCTCCTTCTCCCATGATTGAAATCCGCGGCGATTGCACTGTGATAGCTGTGGTTGTAGAGGCCAGGATCAACCCTGTCACCTCCGTCAGCCTGATTTGAGGTGACTTTGCGACAAGCCAATGCCACATATGGCCATATGAGCTTAAAATTTTCGAGCCAAGCAGTTGCAGCTAATTAATTTTGACGATTTACTTTCTTGTATATAGTTTCGTAGCTTGGTTTCAAAGATAAACAGAGTCAAGAAATCACTCTGCGATTGCTAATACGTTTGCCCAGCACGGCAATAATAGGCAAAATCCCCCTTTTTTTGGGAGGCTTATGTCCAGCTGTGGACTTCCAATGGCTGTAATGATGATAAAGAACGGGATAAAATGTCATTCTGTGCCTGAAAGAATTCAGTGCGAACCGCTAGTATGTTACATTTATTTGTTACTCTGTTTTGGATATACTTACATTATCGGTTTTGTTAATGCAGCAGCCTTCTACCACAGTGAGGTAGAAGGTAGGTGAGGTACTCTGCCATTATATTAAAGTAAAATAAATGTTTGTTTATCAAACAAAATATGTTTATTAACGAAATTAATCAATATATTTGTAACAAGACCAATTAAAACAATATTATGGAAACATTTTGGCGTTTTTTTGGAGTTTTCCTCTTATATCATTATTAGCATTTTCCTTTATGACGTAGCGAAGTGTTTGAAGTACATTTTAGTCTGAAAGAAATAATACATTATAAATAAGCCTTTATGTAAATGTAAATAATAATTGAAATAATATATATTTCTAGTTTTAATTATTTCACACCTAACACCGAGTTAAGTCTTGAGGCAATTGTGTTATGGACGTCAGATGACAGAAGAATCACGATTTTAATACTTAAATATTTTTGCCATCCAGATACAGAACACACACGGATATTTGTCATGGATGGATCGAACTCACGACCCTTCGTGCAAAAATAGGATCATTATCGTATGCGCCATCGATCAGTCAAATGTTTCATATTATGCAACATTTTTTCCCGGATGAAACTCATGCTATAACTACGCTGATACAATTTCAGTGCCACAGGAGAGATAAGCGAGGCTGGTTGTTGATGAGAAACCCTATGCCTAATTGTTTCCACGTTTTCTATGGGCCTTGGGCTATGCGGCTCGCGTTGACCTTTTACATTTTTCATCCTGTTACTTAGTAATTTTGGTCCCGTTCTTAGATATGTAATCTGTGAACTACGAACCTCCATAAAAAAGAGATAATACATTTTTTTTTTATAAAAACACCTGAATTCCGTCAATCTATCCTTATATTATAAAGCTGAAGTTGCCGAAACTGTAGTCCATTTATTGAGGAAGGCAACAGGCTAGGTTTGTTTTATAATTTAACGTGAGTGAAACCGCGCGGTTCTTCTAGTACTGTATAAACCTTACAACAATATGTCTTAACAATTACATAAATAAAAGAAAGAAAATTATAAAACTATGCGTACAAACATTTTGACATTCATATTTCATATTCGGAATGTGTTTTAATCTATATAAAAAAAAATGAATACATAAAGTTTATTCATCATACTTACAGGCACAAATTAGTGTATGTCTTTCCGTTGTTACCGCAGACGGGATCGTAGGTGCTAAGACAGCTGCATGCACTCACCAGGCTCTGCATCATCAGGGATCCTACCAGGAGGATTAGGGTCAAGGCTGGAAAAAGCAAACGTTCGTTTACATAAGAAAAAAAATAAGGAAAATTTTAATTATCCACTTTAAAATCATATATATTTATATATATGTTAATACGTATAATATAGGGTATATTCTATTTATTCCTTATCCGATTTAGAAGGGTAATTATGTTTATTTATTTATTTGATATTGAATTACCAACATAAGTAACAGTAAATTATGAACTATAATTATGTTTTCAAAAGAAAATTACAGGCAATCACATCATGCATATTTGTTAATATTTAAAAAAGATAATAATCACTTAATAAGGATGTATAATAAATAACAAAATACATAGACTTTAAAAGTCAAAAATCAGCAATCTAACGGTGCGCCATCTAACGATTATTTCAATGACTAAGGTCTTTGACCTCTAAAATGTAATTATGAAAAAAAAGCCCGACCATCATCAATATGTAAAAACAAATGTATCATGTACCGTACATTTGCAGAGAGGACTTGCAGAGAGGAGTAGTCGCTTCCTCTGTGCCAGGTGTTGTGAGAGGGGACAAGCTTCCGCGACCTACAGATGGTGGTATATCTATCTATCCATACTGCCATAGCTTAAATGCAATTAGGTGAATATTGACAGCAATATCCCCAGTTAGTTAGTTTATTATTAGTTATCCCCAAGATACGGCTGATATGATGATGATGATATAGCTATCAACGTATAGTGTAGTTACAGACATAAAATAAATAGATAAATTTCAATAACATCCCTTGTTACGGACGCCAAATAATAGAGGAATCACAAATATACTACTGAAATACATGTATTTAACACCCAGACACAGAACAAACACAAATATTGTCATATAAATATTTGCCCTTGGTGGTAATCCAACCCACGATTCTGGGTGCATAAGATCACCAGCATCTGCACCATCCAGCTTGTAAAAGATATAATTATTGAGTATCTCACCATATAAAAATTTCATCTTGTATAAGGAAAAGATGATCTTGACCGGTCACTGCGGATTCGTGACTGGAGAACAACGCCAGCCTCTTTTATATTAAATGTAGAGGAAAATCTACGTTATATTATGTGACTTAGAAAACCCTTGAGGAAAATCGCGTATTGTTATTATTCCATCAAAATAAACAAACTTGTTTACAATTCTATAGGATACAGGAAGAACTCATTTGTAATATACACAATTCATTCAAACATTAAGATAATTCGTTATTATTTTCTGATTTTATTAATGAATTAACATAAATCATAAATAATTTGACGGGCCTGAAGACGCAGTTGGTAGTCAACGTCAAATATACTTTATTCAAGAAGGCCCATTACAAGCACTTATTAATCGTCAATAAGATAACAATGATAAAAGTAATAATAATAAAATTAATATTCCAAATAAGGAAATTGTCATATGCGTATTTATAGATAATACAGACGACCCTGATGACCAAAGGAATCATAAAAGACATCTCACCTTAAAATAGTCTGCATGCACCAGGAGAGTCTTAAAACTTAGATTAACTTTCCTGCAGATTAATTATGCAAACACCAGAAAGGGATCTGCAAGAAAGACTGGTGGTGGTGAAGGCTCCACCAACACCACCTATATAGTAGTTGGTGCAAATGAAATCTCTATCGGCGTCGGCGCCAACGAGCTAGTAGTTATAGCAGTTTTAACCCTGACATGATATGCAGCGCAGTAGTAAGTTTTGGAGATAAGCTTATATTTCTTGTGACAGGGCTGTTATCCTAATTGGGATTTTATTATACAATGAAAGTCCCACCCACACTTAAGGCGAAGACAAAATGTTTTTTTATATTTTTGTTTATTCTTTTCAGTATTATATATGTATATATGTATTATACTTGTTATTCCTGTTACTTGATGTCCAGCTGTATTGCTTTAAGCAACTCATCTCGGAGTCAGGTTAAAGTTGAGTGAATTATTTTGTAATAATTAACAAGAAGATAAAATTATATTCTAGAAATAAATTGATTTAAACTACATACTTTAGAGGCTTTTTAAAGGCAATTTATTTTATACTTATTTTCACCTATGGTAGAGGTTTCGGTTACTTTGGGGCAACTGTTTTCAAAATTTATTTATTTAAAAAGTTGTTTTTTCAAAGAACAAACGTGTTAGCCTTCCTTGATAAATAAGATCCCCAGAAAGTTTATCAAATCGGGCCAGAAGATTTTAGAGTTAAATTAAGTAGAAGTAAAATAAATCTAATAATAACAATAAATTAAAAATAAAGATAATAAATCTCGCTTTATCACCATTATTTATTTTGTTCTTTAACGTCCGGTATTTGACAACCAGAGATTCAAGGAAATAAAATAACTAGATTATTGCATTTTTTACCGTGAGATACCTCCCACAGCACTCGTAAGAGGCATCTAAGGTTCCAAAGCTGACAGATGGCGGTATATCCATCCGAAACAGTGCAGTTTAAATGCACAGGGTGGAAATAGGCAGCGGCATCACTAACGCGAAAGCTGCGCTCCGCAATTACCAACACGCTTGCCCAGCGCGGCTATTACAGGCAAAAAACCTCTTGGAGAGGCTTATGTCCAGCAGTGAATTACCAATGGCTGGTACGATGAATATTACATTTCTGGATATATGTTAATATAAAAAAATAGGTTAACAATTTTTTTATGATTTTAAATTTTATAATACATGAAAAAGAATAGAAATGAAAACTCAATTTGTTGACTGTGTGTTCAAAACAATATTGTAGTATAGATTTGAGGTATGTACAGAACCGGTTGTAGGAACTCATACCTACTGTACTATTCATGGCACTCTGCCTAAGTTTCTACATAATGAGATAGAAATTTGAGACTAAGAAGTTACAATGTTCTGCGGATTCTGTATGATATTTACCATAATCAAGTAATGTCCCGGTTGATACGTACTTGTAGCCCGTCTGATGTGTTCGTTTATGCGAACGTAGATGTAGTCACTCTCGGTGAGTACTACATCGGCATAATAGGCATTGAAATTAATTAATAGGCAATTTCAATAGGAAAGATAATTGGAAAATGCCACATACCTAAGATTAAGTTGTAACTTGGATAAAAAAGCTAACAGCATAGCACTGGCAGAAAACAAAACACAATTAGCACCTTCGCTGCTGGTAATTAGAATATTCAATATTAATTTCAAATTTATAAGAGATCAATGTATTGTAAAATATGATGTTGTAATACAATAGACATAGGAATATTGAGATGGTGTAGACATTTAAAAAGGATGGATGAAAGAAGAATGACTTCACAAATATATGAGCGGAAGTGAATGAAAGAGTTAGCAGGTAGAAAAGGTATTAAAGAAAGGCCAGGTCAGAAGTACAGACAAAAACGAGCGTGTATAAAAGGACTAATGCGAGTAAGGGAAGCGAGAGATGTATACCAAGATCGTAACATAGTCTCTGTATACCCCGATGGGATACAGGCGTGATGTATGTATGTATATCACGTGAAACATTCTGACATAACATCTGTCACTGTTGAGATAGAGTGCCGTAAGGGTATCGAAACATCCAAAATGTATATATACGAGATATGAACAGTTTAAAGGTGTATAATATAAATCTATATACATATATAAAAGAGAAGATGACTAACTGAATGACTGAATGAACGACTGACTTACATATTAACACAGGGTCTAAACTATAAGAAACTTAAAATTTTACACAATAACGCAGACAATACCTGTCGGTGGTTTACTTCTAGTCATAAAGGTTTTTATACTAACAGAAATGGAAAACTTTGTTTTTTATACAAAAAAAGGTGCAATTATCTTCCTAGTTATTTTTGTAATGCACAATGATAGCTAAAAGGCATAGAGCTTGGCTGATGATAAATAGGTACAGCAACATAGGGTTGACGACCTTTTAAAATTCTGTTTGTGTGATTTTTCTTTTTTGAGGTTTTTAATTTTCAAAAAGAATAAACGGCCCTTATAGGATCACTTCGCGCTTCTGTCTGACAAGACTACTATTTTCATTTCATGTTTAACTTGACTGACTTCAACCACATACTCTTATCTTAATCTACTTTTATTTTTATTTTATTTATATTTATTCTTAAATCTATAGCTAAAAAAGCTGCTAAATAAAATCAATAATCTATTTTGAACTGAAAATAAAGACGTAATTTTCAAATAAACACAGAATTAATAACGCACTTCTCGCGTTTTGGTAAGGTATATCGTCTTACAGAGGAATATCGAAAAACTGTACATTTGAAAAGGAATCTTTAAACAAATTTCTTTTAAAAGTACGTAAAATTTATGTTCTTATATACCTACAGAACCTTCGGTGGATTCGCTCAGCTTGTCTAGTTTTTTATTCATTTGCGCTATTATGAGAATCTCTCGGCTAATCGACTGACCTCTATACAACCTGGATTTCATCCCGGTCATAGTTCCAATATAGCCTCATCAATAGAACAGATAGTAAGACCTGAAACTCACTGTATCAGTATAGGCACTGCTAGATTTTAGCAACGCAATTGATTGCTGCTGCGTTTCGGCTGCTGTTGACTGCGATTTCATACTTGGCGTGTAAGCCACACGGTAAGTATGAAATCGCTTTTCATGTATTTTGCGAAGGTTATGAAAATACAGCACCGTTAGATGCCTACTATCCTTGGCGCTTTCTTAGTGCGTTGTGTCTGCTGGTAAATCTCATCATCGTTACAGCCACTGGAAGTCTTCTGCTGGATAGTCCTCCTTAAGAAATTTCTTCAATAATTGCCGCGCTAGACAAGCGTATTGGCAATCGCAGGGCGCAGTTTTCGCGACGTGGGTGCTGCTGCTCAATCCCACCCTATGCATTTGAGCTACACTGTCTCGGATAGATATACAACTGTCGGTTCTGGTACCTTAGTCGCCTCTTACGACACCTAATATAGAGGACGTTATTATTCTGTTCTGCCGGTACCTCACGTCATCACTGAATCTCGAAGGTGGTGTTTAACTTTATTATTTTATTAGTTATTTATCATTCCTCCTTCTACCTATGTACTTACCGTTGTTAATAGCGTCAATCTGACCTGTAGTTGTTTAGGATGTTTGGTTTCGAGGTTTTATATAAAACAAGATTATGAAAAATTCCGTGAGGTACCCGCAGGGTAGAATAGTACCTTCCACTGCAACAGGTGTCATAAGAGGTGACTAATTTACCAACGCCGACGGTATATCCATCCGAAACAGTGCAGATCAAAATGCACAGATTGGGGATGGGCAGCAGCATTGCCGTCGCGAAAACTGCCCACTGCGTTTGCCAACACGCAACCCAGCATGGCAATTATGGGAAAAAAAACTCCTTGCTTGGAGAGACCTATATCCACTGTCCAGCAGTGGGCTTCCAATAGCTATTATAATGATAACAAACAACAGTTTAGGATTAATTTGAAAAGTATTGCTATCAAAACTTGTGGGTACTTAGGCATGAATTTAAGAATTCCCATTTTGTTGTTCAGGTTGAGAGTGAGATCCTAAGACTGACATTGTCCTGGCGTATCATTTCATAACCAATATTTGACTATGCTGATGCCCCACTTCCCTCTCAGGAAACGCTTAAAGTGATAGAAGTTTAAAGATCTTTAAAATACCTGTACCTAACTTAGTATTGCATTTCAAAAATACAACTTAAAATTCTCGATTAGCTTGTGCCTGTCTCTTCAATATAACAACAGGAGTTCTTTTATACCACTCCCCCTTGTTTACTTAAAACATGTTATATATTCTTAAGTGACAGCCATGTGAAATCTTGAAAGTCATCAGTAAATATTTTACAAAATGTTTGCTACATCAAGGGTTAATGTGTTTCAGCCTATATTTACAAATGAAGAAAAACGGTATTTGGATTCAGTTAAAAAAAATGATATCTGCTATTTATGTGTGTATTAATATAGATAATATTTATTTTTAAAAACAATTCTATATCAAATATTTACTTTCACACTAAAGTTGCCTGATACACATTTTAAAGTTGTGATAACGTATAATTATTTTTTTTAATTAATTACGTCCTTTTTGTCTTAGTGTACATCAAATTATGAAATAAACTAATAATAATAAATTACCACAACATCTAATACATTGACCTGACTACGCCGTAGTAAGGTGCTTAAAGCACTTGTGCTACGAACGCAAGATAACAGAGGAATCACTTTACTTAAATAAAAAATCTGTTATTTTCCTTGTTCTGTAAATATATGTCTTATATGTATTTGAATGTATATGTTTCTATAATGTATGTATGTGTGTATGTATGTATATATATATATGTGTGTGTGTGTCTATGTATATGTATATATGTATGTATGTTTGTTTGTTAATTCACCTCTAACTTCCACCAGCATTAACATTATTTCTATCCAAAGGTTGCCTGTAAGTAATTGCATTTAGCGATGAGGCCGCCTCTTGTACCTACAATTTTATGTTTTGTTGATGTTTTTGTGTTGTTTTTATTGGTGTACAATAAAGAATATATTATTATAATTATTAAATACATATATTTAACACCCATGCACAGAATAAACTCAAATATCATCATAAAAATATTAGCTCTGGGTGACAATCAAACCCACAACCCTTGACACACAGGATAGCATCGCTGCCATCTACGCCATCACCTATAATAAAAAATGAATATATATAATAAAAGTTGAATTTCAAGCAGAAAATTTAAATAACACTCTAGGAGATCTGTTGTGAGTACATTAATGTGCAGTAATGAAGTCTTACAATACAAAAATACTGCTTGGTACTTATCAGAGTGCCCCAATACTAATTATATAATGTTTTAGGTTATACGTGTTCGTGGTTATTGTTTATATAAATTACAAGAGGTAGTCCTCACACATCACAAGATCGTCCGGATTGGTACCTCACTCTCAACTAAGTGAGAAAGGCAGTGAAATTACTGGGAAATGTGACGTATTATCTTAAACTCACAAGGTTGGCAGCATGCTAGTAACATCCTTGTGATATTGCGAGCATCTATAGGCTGCGGTGTCGATATGGTCAAATAAAAATGAAACAATGAAAACATGTGGTGACTAAACATAATTTATTTATTACAGAATAAATTGTTTTTAGCTACATATTGGTTGTTTCTGCAGTTATCCAGTATTGAAAGGATTAACAACGTCCTCTATGGCGTAATTTTGTGATCCCCTGGCACGATAAGCTAAAAAAGAAACATAAGTGATTTCATATTAGATATATACTTTATATCGTAATGTAAAAAAAGTCGTGCGGTACCGGCGGAGTAGAATAGTACCTCTCTCTGTGCAAGGTGTCGTAAGAGACAGTTGTAAGACGGGTACCGTCATCGACATGGTGAAATATCCATTCTAAACAGCGCAGTTTAAAAAGTAAAGAGTGAGGGTAGGCACCAGCTTCCTCGTCGCGAAGTTGCGTTCTGCGATTAACACCGCGCCTGCCCAGCGCTGCATTACGGGATAATAATCTTCTATCTAGAGGGAGGACTATGTCCAACAGTGAACTTAATATAGCTGATATGATGATGATAATGCATAAAAATACTTGACACTGTGATTGCGATATATATATACTAATAGTGATAAACTTCAAAACTACTGAATTTTTTGCTTTTTGTAAACAGTTAGCTAGAGAGACTATTTCAATTACATAATTGCCGCGCTGGGCAAGCTAGTTGGCAATCGCAGAGCGTATCGTTTGAAACGGGGAAGCTGCTGCCCATCCCAGCCCTGAGTGTTTAAGCTGTACTTTTTTGTATGGATATACCGCCATCTGTCGGTTCTGGTACTTTAGTGGCCTCTTATGACACCTGGTAGTGGGAGGTACTATTCTATCCTCACATCACATCTTATCTCAGACTAGTGTACCTGACTTAAAGAGAAGGCGCTGAAAAAAACTGTATAACGGACATCAGACAATAGAAGTGTTAAAAATATATTACTTAAATACATGTTTTTAACACTCAGATACAGAACAAACACAAATGTTCTGTGTGATGTTTATCTAGGGTGGATATTGAGCTTGCGACTCTTAATGCATTAGATAGGGATACAACCGAATACGTCACCGGGTCCGCCAGAACAGCAATGTCTCGAAACGTGTTAGGGAATCCATCCATTAGTGCAATTTTTTATATTACTATCTGTCAAACAAGCGTGCGGCCCGCAAGATGGCAAGCGATTATCGCAGCCTGAACGTTTACAATATCGATAATATCATTCACGGATTGTTACCCTTTTTAAAAACCCCTTTACTCTTTTTTTGATAAATCTCAGCGCACGTGGGCTCAAGCAAGTATTATGTAACTTTGCAGTGTTCCATATTATTAGTTATATTATTCCCACAACATCTCTTACGTTGACCTCATACCGACCCGATGGGCAAATATTTATATGATGATATTTGTGTTTTTTCTGTGTCTGGGTGTTAAATACATGTATTTAAATAACATATTTGTGATTCCTCTGTTGTCTGACGTTCGTAACACAAGTGCTTTAAACGACTTACCTTGCCAGCAGGTCAATGTATGAGATGTTGTGGGAAAAACATATACATTCATCATACTTACTCGCATGCACTCAAATATGTGACTCCATTAGCGCCGCAGACAGGTCCACCAAATGTGGCACACTTGCATAGACGACTTTGCACCATCTGGGATCCCAGCAGGAGGATCAGAGTCAGGACTGCAGAAGCGGTAACATCAAAAATTTTGAAAACGTTTCATACTGTGCGTTAATTTTTTTTTATTATTGTATAAATTATTGGCACCGAGATAAGAGACAATAAATACAAAAAAAAACAACTCAATTGGTTAGTAGTGTCAAAGCTACAAAAAGCCCTTGAAACAACTGTTGCGGCGGACAGTCTTTGTTTCAAACCTTATCACTTGTACTTCTTTGTATTGTATTACATTGTTTAGAAAACATACTTTAGTGTATTATGTCAAAAGTTTTCGACCAATGAAAAAAAACCAGCGATTATTATCTATGGCAGCGAAACGTGGTCTCTTACCATTGGCTTTGATTATCCAACTTAAAAAATAGTTGAACGAGCTATGGAGAGGGCAATGCTCAGGGTTTCTTTGTGCGATCGAATCAGGAATGAGGAGATTTGTAACAGAACTAAAGCTACAGACATTGCCCGGCGGATTAGTAAGTTAGGATTAGTAAGTGGCAGTGGGCAGGGCATTTGGTACGCAGAACCAATGGCGGATGGAGTCGTAAGGTTCTGGAATGGAGTCCACGTACTGGCAAGCGCAATGTAAGGCGTCTATCCGCCAGATGGACAGACAACCTGACTAAAACCGCAGGATTGCGCTGGACACCGGCCGCATACAACCGGTCCTATTGGAGATTACTTGTGGAGGCCTGTATCCAGCATTGGACGTCTTGTGGCTGATATGATAATGATGATTAGAAAACTGCAACACATCTAATCGTCTGACATACCTCAGTGTCTTCGATCGATGAGAGATGTATATTATAATATAATTTACATATGTAAAATCCTTTATTGGCAATCCACCCAAAAAAAAGAACCAAAGTTATCGACATAGCCCGGTGGATTTGTGAGTTAAAGTTAAAATTGGAATGACTCTTCCATTTTTTAATTCAGGGGGTGCAGAAAGAGCGTTGGCATATGGCCTCTTTTCCCGGAAAGACTAGGACTGAAGTCCGAGTAAACCAGTATTAAATACGTCTAAAGAAGTGAGCAGGGCTCATAGTACGTCTATGGTTGATAATGTCGTAGGGTTCTAGAATGGAGACAATGTACTAAGAAGAGCAACGTAGGACACCCATCCATAAGGTGGACAGACGATCTGACTTAAGCAGATTGCGCTGGACGAAGTCCGAGGTCCTTTTAGAAATCACTTGACTTGGCGTATATTCAGTTGTGGACGGCTTAAGGCCTAATGTAACCATGATGATTGTATCAATCAGTGAGAAGTAATTATTGTTCATCTTACCATATAAGATTTTCATCTTGAACAACATTGAATTATGTCGGTTGCTGCAGGTTTGCGGTTCTAAAACTAGTCTAACTGTTTTATACAACATTAATAGGAAAACATGCATTTTCCGTCTCAGAAAACCCAATTAATAAACCACTTAAGGATATTTCTGCAACGATTTATTTCATATGTCTTGTTTCCTTTTGTTAAGTATGTATCATTATTATCACAGAAACCGTAGTGTCCACCGCTGGATATCAGGATCTATAACAACGGCAATTTTTGCCTGTAATTGCCGTTCTCGGTAAACGTAGAGGGAGTGTGCTTAGCTGTTTGCATCAAGATACTGCCATCTGTCGGAAATGACCTCAATCCTTTAACGTCATTTCGTCATAGTAATAGGTACTATATCTTATGGTAGCAAAAAGCATTACATTAGGACTACCGACAAAAAACGGCTTTCAAATATTTTATTACTTCTTATTCTCTATTAAACTTATATGTATGCCTTGAGATATATAGATATCTATATGTATTCCAGAGTAGAATAGTATCTCCCTCTGTATCGGGTGTTGTAAGAGGTGACTAAGGTATCAGAACTCACAGAAGGCGGTATATCCATCTGAATCAATGCAGCTTTCCCAACGTGAAAGTTGCGCTCTGCCATTGCCAACACGGTTACCCAGAGCGGCAGTTATGGGCAAAGTTCCATCTTACTTGGGGGGGTCTTTGTCCCCATTATCTTTTTTTTTTTTTGGGGGGGGGGGGGGGGGCAGTGAACTTACTGGGTTATTTGATATACAATAAAAGGAAGTTTGTTAGCACAATGTCTTTACACTTATACTAGTGGTCAGGCTGCTTGTGGTATATATATTTTTAGTGTCTGATAATAATGAACAAGATAACTCAATTCTATTTATTATCACCAGTGTTCTCTACATGAAGCAGCTCTAGATTGACATTATTTAATACGTAATTAACTTAGCCGTGTCCGAGCGAGTTGATTACTGAATACGATACACGTGTGATTACACCTTGTTGTATGGAGTATGGCAATTCGTCAATTATAGGTAAGTGGTTTCAAGTGTGTTGCGTATAAAATATATATTTACACAAGACTTCATGCAATGACCTGACTCGGTGATAAGTCGTTTAGTAAAGCACTTGGTATATGGATATCAGACATCAAAGAATAGACACAAACACTGGACAAACACATTTGTTAAAATTAGTTTGAAAGTGGTTTAAAATTACTTTAAATATAATTAAAAATTAGTTTATGAGAGATTGCATTAAGTAATTTATAAATAAGTGAACGAATAATTCGTAGTAACTGATATATTGATGATACTACTGAATATGAACTGCTACTGCCAAACTGCTATGCAGTTATAGATAATGGTTCATTAATTTACTATATTGAAAATAAATAAAGAAAGAAAGTACAAATATTTGTACTATGTGGGGATCGAACCCACAACTCCTGGCGCATAATAATATACAAACACTATATATAAGCCAAGCACGTTTTTAGGGCTAACTAGTTTTTTTCTAGAATCAAACACTTCATCCTTTAAGCGTTAGTCCTTAATTGGTTCATCCTATGGGTGATAAGAGAAATACTTAATCTAGGCTAAGTAACATTCAGCTTTGATTTCGATTACTACTCCAGGACCTTATGCTTGTATGGAAAGTTATTAAACTAAAAGGAAGGTACCGGCAGAGTAGAATACCTCCCTCTGTACCAGGTGCCGTAAGATGTGTCTAAGATACCAAAACCGACAGATGGCAATATATGCAATATATCCAAAATAGTGTACCTCAAATGCAGAGGAGAGGATGGGCAGCAGCATCTTTATCGTGAAAGCTGCAATTGTTCGCTTGCCCAGCGTGGAAATTTTGTTCACAATCCCCCCTTTCTTGAAGAGGCCTATGTTGTAGGGGACTTCCTATGGCTGTAATAATGATGATAGTGAAGTTTGAGAAATGGTCTAGTGTGTCATATTTTATCTAATACATTGGTAACAATATTTTGGGGAGACTCGATTATCGGTCACCGATGCTCTGTGCGGTCATGATTCAGCACTTGATTAACATAATTTAATACGTAATTAACTCAGCCGTCTCTGAGCGAGTTGATTACTGAATACAATACATGAGTGATTACACCTTGTTGTATGAAATATGGCAATTTACTAAACACAATTGACCACAAAGTTAATAATTATAAAATTAAAGAAAATAATAATTTAACCAAAATAATAAAAAAAATATATATAAATTTTTAGCTTCTATGGCTTGGCCGTGGCCAGCGACTCTTTAGAGTAGAGACAAAAAGAATTAAAAAAATAATTACAATAATAAATTGACGCAACATCTCAGACATTGACCTAATATACATATTTAACACCTAGACATAGGACAAATGCAAATATATGTCGTATTAGTAATCATTATGATGATTAGAAAAATAATGTTTTAATATGTGTTGAGTTCTTGCGCAAATCTGTTAACATTTTCAAATGCATATGTTTTATAATTATAATAATTTAGCTTGATGATCGCATTATTCAAGAGTACTCCCCACACAAGGATGTAGATCTCATACAAAGATCGTCAGCATTGGTACGTTACTCTCACCTGTTTCTATCGCCAAATAGCAGTGTAAGCATTGCTGCGTTCCGGCTTGAAGGTTGAGAGAGGCAATGAAATTGTTAGATAATGTGACGTAAAATCTTTAATTCACAAGGTTGGTAACACGCTTGGATATCCTTGTAATATTACGAGTGTTTATAGCAGCAATGGCGCTTACTATCATATAGACTACATACTTATTTGTCGACCTACGACAAAACCCAAAAACAGATAAAAAGGGCAATTGTTTTCTTAAAAAAAGTCATGCTTATACAGTGGTATGCCGTGAGGTAGCGGCAGAGTAGAATAGTATCTTCCTTTGTATCGGGTGTCATGAGAGGCGACTAGGGTACTAGAACTACAGATGGTGGTATATCCATCCGAATCAGTGTAGCTCAAATGCGGGGATGGGCAGCAGCACTCCCACCGTGAAGGCTGCACTCTGTGAATGCCAACACGCTTGCCCAACGCGGTCATTATGGGCACAATTCCCTCTTACTTGGGGAGGCCAGCAGTGGACTTTTAATAGCTGATAAATATAGTGGTTAATATTCATCGGAGATGACTAGTGATATCCTTGTGACGAGTAACACTATCACGCGAACTGTACGTAGTTAGACGACGTTTGTCTTTAAAAAAAATCTCTTGTGTGTCCGAAAAAATATCTATGTGGCTCCCTAGCAGTTAAGCCGTTTAAAAATCGTACTTATTTTGCAAAGATAAATAAAAAAGCCAGAAATATCCCACGAAAAATATTTTTGTATATAAAAGATAACATATGTGTTACTCCAGTATCTAATACTTACTAATATTATACTATCAACTATCACTGTGCCAAGTATGTATATATATATATATATATATTTATATCTATGTGATATTTCTTTGCAGAAACTCCTTAAACTTACTAAGGTAGAGATGGCTCGATTCCGCGCAGAATCCAGGTCTGAATCAGGCTTTAAATAATTCCTACAAGCTATCATGGAGTCAGGTCACTATATGAGAAGTTGAGGGAATTTATTTTTTATCACAAAATACAATCAATTCAATGGTTTTTGTACGTTCATTCATTTATAAATATATATTTTAATATTTACACATTTAGCTTAACACTACGTTTAGCTTTTCCCACTGGTCTACAAATTAATTTTTTTATAGATGGATTAATTTTTACGTGAATTACCTAATTTTATCCCATTCATTAAACCAGCCATTAAAAGTCCACAGCTGGACATGCCTTCAAGAAAGCAGGTATTTTGCCCATAATTGCCGCGCTGGGCAAGCGTGTTGGCAATCGCAGAGCGCAGCTTTTGCGACGGGGATACTACCACCCATTCCCGCCCTATGCATTTAAGCTGCATTGTTCCGGATGGATATACCGCCATCTATCGGTTCTGGTACCTTAGCAGCCTCTTACGATACCTAGTACAGTGGGAGGTACTATTCTACTCTGCCGGTACCTCACGGCAATCTGCCGGTAGCTCACGGCATTGTTCCATTAATATTTACAAAATACTTCAAGAGTTGACACAATACAGAATTATGTAAAGCTACCAATAACTACATTATCTTTAAAGTAACTTTAACGTGACGTTATAAATAGGCAAGCTCCATGGCTAATTCTCTGTCGTGTCCGGCGATGTAATTAATGGTGCAAATGGATCGTGTGAAAGGGCACGTTTACCTTCCACGTAGCCAGTCTAGATAGAAGGCAGTAGTTCAATTAATTAAAATACAAGACTCGATTACACGGCACGGATACTTCGCTGTCAGATCTACCAGCCATCATGCAGCTGTATTTACATTAAAAAGAGGTGTTTTGTTTATTATTGCCGCGCTGGACAAGCGTGTTGGCAATCGCAAAGTGCAGCTTTTATGACTAAGATGCTGCTGCCCATCCCCACCCTCTGTATTTGAGGCACACTGTTTCGGATAGAACCGCCATAGATACCGCCATCTGTCGGTTCTGATGTCTTAGTTGCCTCTTACAACACTTGATACAGAGGGAGCTACTATTTTACTCTACCGGTACTTCTCGGTTAAGACTCGATTACACAGCGCAGATACTTCGCTGTCAGATCTTCCAGTCATCATGCAACCGTGTTTGCATTGCTGTGTCTCTAGGGTCACACCATATATTATACCTTAATATTGAAGTCATAAATATACTACTTAAATACATATATTAAACACCCAGACACAGAACAAACATCAATATCATCATATATATCTGTTCTAGGTGGGGATTGAACCCACGACTTTTGTCGCACAAGACAATTAAACTACCATCTGGACCGTCAAATATAACTATTATCAACAGTTCAATACTTAAAAATAGTGTAAGAAACTTTCTTTTATCTTATAAGCTCCCGGATTAGATTCTTCAGGTGAAACAACTATTTACGGTACTATGGAATACGTTAAGGGGCGATTCGGGACTAGATATCTAGTCGCAGCTATGTAGTAAATCATTTTTAGTACAATCTAATTATTTTAATTATTTCTCACCTGCAACTGTTGCTGTAAATTCTACCACCTTCAGAGCACACAGGCTGGTATACGGCAGAGCAGTTGCGATACCCTTTTAGAGCACGAGAATTCACCATAAGTGAACCCATGAGTGAAATAAAGGTTAATACTGAAATATAAATAAAATCATTGAATAATATCAAAAATTTCGTAAGGCGTCCACTGTTGGACTAGAACTTTCCACCATTTGGTGTTACCATCACACCTGATGCTGATCCCCATTTTGTTATATTTAAGCCACCTACATTATTATTGTCGGATGCAGTGTCAGCAGTCACTTTGCAAAATATTTAGAGAGTAATACTAATATATATACTAATAGAAATAACTAATATTATAAAAATAAAATATTTGTATACTTTTTTGTTACAAGTCAACTTAATACTAATACATTTATTATTAAGTACAATTTTTGAAGTTCTCTGCTTACTACATATTACATTCATCTGAAAAAACATTGGTTATTTTATATTCACAAACAATTTAGACATTCTTACCTAAAAAAGATACTTGTAAAAAGAATTTGTATTGTAAGTCCACTCTAAGTCCACTGTCTAACATAGGCTTCTCGAAAAAGGAGGAATGGATCCATGCTGGGTAAAAGTGTTGGTAATAGAAGAGTATAACTTCGCGATGGGGACGCTGCCCATCCCCGCCCTGTGCTTATGTGCTTGACTGTTACGGATGGATAAGCCGCCGTCTGTCGGTTATGGTACCTTAGTAGCTTCATACGATACCTGCTACAGAGGGAAGAACTATTGTGCTCCCGCGGTACCGCACGGATAATTTTTATACGTTTACAACAAATTAGCAGTGCCCGTGACTTGGTCTGCGTTGATTTTGGGGGTTAAGTGACTTTTAAGATTTATTTATTTATTTTAAAATGGATACCAAAATATGAAATATATATATATAATATAAATGGACTATACAACACTTAAAGTAGTTTTTTAACCAAACCAGCTGTTCAAGAGATTAGCGCGTTCAAACAAACAAACAAACTCTTCCGTTTTATAAAATTAGTACAAATGAACTGAAAACTCAAGCGATTTTAAAAACTCTTTGCTAAATACAAGTTACATTATCATCGAGTTAAATAAGCTATATTTTATCCAGATATTCCTATGGGAGTAAGATGTACTCGGTTCAAACCGCGGAGCGGTGCTAGTTTATTTATGAAAGTTTGTAACTATATGCGTAGCTCTGAACGTAGACTGATATCTGAAATTAATGAACCCATTTCGAAATTGTTTACATGAATTAATAGGTGGGTAATGGAAGGCAATATTATCACGAGTGTTATATTTGATACATTTTGAAGGCGCAACGGTTGGTAATTTTCACTTTGCACTGGCGACAGTATACCATCTGTACGACGACATAATCTTCTGACTGCACGCCAGGTATCAGATCTTAATAATACTATTCTCGCGATTTGATTATCTAGCCGTG
The DNA here is from genome assembly GCA_020976665.1 of Heortia vitessoides. Classification (NCBI taxonomy): domain Eukaryota; kingdom Metazoa; phylum Arthropoda; class Insecta; order Lepidoptera; family Crambidae; genus Heortia; species Heortia vitessoides. The sequence continues at coordinate 12,553,159 of JACJUM010003223.1, read as the reverse complement.
AGGTACCGGCAGAGAAGAATAGTACCTCCCTCCTGTAGCAGGTGTTGTAAGAGGCGACTGAAACACTGGAACCGACAGATGCCGGTATATTGCGAAGAATCCTAGCTCAAATACAATAGGGTGGGAATGATACCCTGTAATTATCATCACGACTGTCCTGCGCAATAATTTTGGACAAAATACCAGCAGTTTTTTTTTTTATTTGGCTACAATTCCTATCTTTCTCTCACGAACGTAATCTCCGTTCTTCTAATACTCTTTCGCTCTTAACTCCTTCTCATCACTCTAGTTTTTTGACAAACTCTTTTACAGTGACAGCTATACGACTCTGGAACGAGCTTCCGTTGAATATTAAGCAATCCCCAAACAAATTTAACCTGAAACGCTGTCTCCGTACTTTATTTACTGATGCTGCTTCTCTAACTTTATAACCCTATTTCTGATGTACGTTATTTTATGTATATATATATTTATATCATATCCATTTATTGCGTTTTTTTATACAAATATGTATGCCACGTTTATTTATTTTGTATATATATTGCCCGCACCACTATGTATATATATTTTTCAGTTTTGTGTAATGGTTGACTGGGAGATAATGCCATCTGGCATTATGTCCGCCATTTGTACATTTTGTATCATTTTGTGCAATAAAGTAAAATAAAAAAAAATAATAATAATAATCATAGTGATTATTTGTTGTTGACTATTCTTTCTTTCTTATGAACTATTAGTCTTATCGTAAACATGTGTTATGCTGGAGAAGAGAACTAAATTGTTAATCTTTTTTGTTTATTCTCACTCTATCTCGCCTCAAATACACAGCCAAGATACATAAAATTAGTTAAACACACACAGCAAAAAAGATAAATCCTAACGGGAAGGATAAATAAAACAAAACCACGGGTCAATACTAGTTATAACCATAAATAAATTGATATAAGGTATAAAATGGCATAAGGACAAGCCGATACTCACCGCAAACAATCTTCATGCTCTTTGTGAAATTCATATGTACTAATATATTCGTCGAGTTTTCCTTTAAGTAGTGCGCACAAGGAAAGAAAATCCGATTTATATAGGTATCATATATACATATACAAGCAATTATTATTTACATGAAAAAAAAACAACATGTCTCAGGTCTCAACATATAGTCAGGCACGAACACGTGGCCTTTTCTTGCCTAAAAATTAACTTCCAATTAAGGAACGGCACGAGGAACCTTAGCCGGCACGAGGGTTCTTTCTAGTGCTCCTTTAGTAGAAAGAGTCAACGCAATATGTTAAATTTTTGAAGTGACGCTTCTGGAGAATGAAATAGAATTTATACAACGAAGTTTTTTTTTAATTACAACAGGTCGACAAACAAGCATACCGTCAGACAATCGTATAACACAAGAATATCAATATGGCGTTGCCGACCTTGTGACTTGAAGATATGTCACATTACCAAGTAATTTCACTGCCTCTCTCATCTTTCAAACCGCAAATAGCAATGCAAACTAGCAGTGCTAGAAGTGTTAAGGCGGTAGAATTAAGTTAATCGTACCTTCAGAACGATCAATTGGTGCAGCGACTTTTGTTTTTAAATATGGAAGTTAATAAACTGTTATTTCTTTAATTTATAGATCTGCCGATATCATTATCATTATCAGATCAGCCATAAGACGTCCACTGCTAGACATAGGCCTCCCCAAGTAATTTAAAATAGGACCGGTTGTATGCGGCCAGTGTCCGGTGCGAGCTTGCGGTTTTAGTCAGATCGTCAGTCCATCTTGCCCGTCGCTGCGCTTGCCGATACGTGGTCTCCATTCTAGAACCATTCATTTATATAATTTAAATGTATCGTCTAAAATTAACACATTTATCAAACCATAATGGTTTGGAACTAAATACTAAGTCTAAATGTACAATCATTAGCACAGCACAGTACACACAAAACAAGTTGTTTTATCTAATTTTAAATCGCAGTTTAACATAAAAAAGCGTAAAGTCAAGCTCAAAAATCAAGTAAATTTAACGTATTTAATTTTTGAGTGCACGAGATGGAGCAATCATCGACGTTAAAATATTAGCAATTGTCAATAAACAGTGCTAGTCCTGGCCACATGCGAGTTGGCACCCAATACAGTTCTCCTGAACGGAGGCTTAAGAACAGGTATCGGATGGCGGGGGGGGCGTGCGGGAACACGAAAAATATTTTCTCTAGTAAAATTGGACAGTAGACGTGATAATTAATGATCTTGTAAAGCAATAAATGTAAGAATTCTCTACGTTTTATCCGTACTAAGAGAATGAAAATAGGCGTAGCTCTCTAGGCACAGTGAGGTATATTAGAAAAAAAAGTAAAAGACTTCTAGTAATTTTCGACATCTGGTAGGAATAAACTGTCCAATTTGTATAATACTATAAGATATATTTTAAATCATCAAATTAGTAATTATTACTAACCAAGTCCCTTAGGAATTTGCAATTCCATCAAGTAAATCTTATATTATCTTTATTTTAGTTAAGAGCTTAAAAAGTGTGCTACGTTTGGTAAAATCAATCTTGTTTGATTTCAATATTTCATTATTCCAGTGCAAATACTTTTTTTTTAATTTATTTTATTATTTATATTAAATATTTCTATTTTAAGTTTACGACTATTCATTTATTGATGCATTTTTAACACGCTTTTATTAGCTTCACTTGTAGCTATTTTTATTTTTATTGATAACATCCTTGTAATCAAGTTTTGTTCCCATTTCTATTGTCCATTTCCATTATCATAATAATAATTATTATATTTCTGGATAGAGACTACAACTACTAAACCTACTACTTCATCTAATAAAAACTATTTATTTGTATTACAACTTTTATTAATATGTATATATGTGGGTTAGAAAATTTGACTTCGCTTGTGCCACCTTAATTTTGTTTGAAGAAAATATTTAGTTCATGATACATCAAGGAGGTCCATATATCGTCTTTTACATTCAAAAAGTTTTTAGAAAATTTAAATTTTAGAGAAAGGTAGGCTTACCTAACTTATAAATGTAATGAAAACAATGTTTTATCAAAAAGTATATTTCAGATATGTAATTAATTCTTGAGGTATAATTGAATGGAAACCCGATAAGTATAGGTATGTTAAAGTTAGTTTTCACATACTTTTCGGCATAACATATTTAAGTTACAAAAAAAAATCACATATAGATAACTGATGCTTCTAAAAGTATTTGATATAAATCATCGGAATTCAGAAAAAAATCAGCTTGAGTTGCAGTTGGAACAGATCTTAAGATTCCTCACCACATGCGCCTCTATGATCTAAAGATGCGCCAGCGCATGACATTCTGAAATGAAAAAAGTATGTGTTAAACATTAAAAGGTAGTTTTAAATAATCATAATCATAACAACTATAGGACGGCCACTGCTAGACATAGACCTCCCTAAGTGACTTCTAATAGGACCGGTTGTGTGCGGCCAGCGTCCAGCGCGATCCCGCGGTTTTGGTCAGATTGTCTGTCCACCTTGTGGGTGGGCATCGTACGCTGCATTAGCTGTTACGTGATTACAATTTTAAAATGTTTATTTTAAAATAATTTACACTGCTGATTTTCCCGACAATAGATATTAATGTATATATGTCAAATGAAACATTTTAATGATTACAATATACAAAGTAACATATCTGATAGATGTCCAAACCATCTTAACATGCTTTTCTCTGTTATTTATTATTAGATATATAGGAAGGATGGATGAAAATAGAATGACTGCATAAATGCATAGAGTAGTAGTATAAGACGAACTAGGCGAACATTTATTAACCAGGTAGAGGAGGTATTAAAAAAGGGCCTGGTCAGTAGTACCGAGAATAAACGAATATGTATGAAAGGACTAATGCGAGTAAGGGAAGCGAGAGAGGTATGCCAAGATCGTAGCAAGTGAAAATCTATAGTGTCTGCCTACCCCGATGTGACACAGGCGTGACATGTGATTTATGTAAATCAGATTTAATTTGTCTTTCTTTGGAAATATACAGATAAAATAATGTTATTTATCAAAACCGTGAGGTACCGGCAGAGCAGAATAGTACCTCCCTCTGTACCAGGTATCGTAAGACGCAACTAAGTACCAGAATCGACAGAGGGCTTTATATCTATATGAAACGGTGTAGCTTAAATGCACAGGGTTGATATGGGCAGCAGCATCCTCATCGCGAAAGCTGCGCTCTGCAATTGTCAACACTACAGAGCTTGCCCAGCGTGGCAATTATGAGCAAATTTTCCCCTACTTTGAGGAGGCGTGTCCAACAGTGGACTTCCAATGGCTGTAATGATGATGATGATTTAAAATATACTGACTGGCAACTGTTGATGTAGGTTTGTCCCGATTTGGAACATACGGGATCGTACACGGCAGGGCAGATGCAGTTGCTTCTTTGGGCGTTAGTGCCCATCATAAGGGCACCAATGATGCAAAGAAACGCTAGCACTGAAAAAAAAAATCTTAATTAAATCTCACTGACAATATTGTTTTTATAATACCAGGTCGAAGTAAACTGGCATACAGTTTGCGTGATAGCGTGACCGCAGTCTATAAATACTCATAATATCACAAGGATATCAAAAACGCATTGTCAACCTTGACTTGAAGATATTATGTCAAATTATCCTGTAATTTCACTGTCTCTCTCAGTCTTCAAATCGAAACACAGAGTGAGGTACCAATGCCAACCTTTTGTACGAGATTTAAGTCATTTGAAAAATATATGGATTGGACGTACCGTTATTTCAAGAACTATTGTAAAACAAAACAAAAATAAACAGTTTTTATCTTACGGCCGTGTGAAAAAAGTGAAATGGCCAATCCATATTTTTTGACATGAGCACTCTAGGCGTCGTAACGCTTCTCATAGTTCGTCTAGGCAGAGGTAACACCATCCCAGATAAATACGATTTGTGTTTGTTTTTATTACGTCATCGTAATTATAGTAAATTAATGAATAATTATGTGGTCATTAAGCTAAACGGCACATTAACTAATAAAAGCATAATGGCTTAAAAATTTAAATGAAACGTAAGCTAGTTTTGACCTAGTGGAAATTACTTCAAGACAATAAAAAAGAAAGCCATCGAGTATCAAGTCTTGTTTTACATAAAAATATTAACATATTAGTTTAGGATCAGTATTTCTATTTGTTGTCGTTTCTAAACTACTCCATATTCGGATTAATTCATATCAGTTATGGAATGTCCACTGTTGAACATGAGAGTCCATAGATATAAAGATTTTTACCCATAATTACCGCGCTGGGTAGGCGTGGTGGCAATTGCAACGCACCGTTTCGGATGGATATACCGCCATCTGCCTATTCCGGTACCTCAGTCGCCTCTTACCTCACCTGGTACAGGGAAGGTACTATTCTACTCCGCCGGTAACCCATGGCTTATTTAGCTTTACCTTCCATGTATGCTTTTTTATTTCAAATACATACGTAATACAGGTAATATTAATATTGGAAAACATTCTGGTCTCAGATTTCCGACGGGACTCGAACCCTTCTCTTGCCGGACAAGCATACTAATAATTATACAACTAATACATGTAAGAATCTATGCTAGATTTCCTTTTATACTGAGTTATAGCCATCTTTTAAATGTTGATCTTAATGTACCTACATACACTCAATTTGGTTTTAGTCACGACACCCTATTTATGGTTGTACCGATTGCACTAAACATTTTTTAATCGAGTTTGTTATTAAAAGGAAATGGTTTTTTTAAAAGAACAAATACAACAGTAATTTTAAAAACCTAAACCTTTTAAAGACGATAATACCCGTCTAAACCAGATCTATCAAATCAGAACGAAGTTTTCTTAATATACTAAAAATAAACCATTGGGTACCGGGGTAGAACAATACTTTTTAGTATCAGGTATCGTAAGAGGCGACTGAAGTACCGGAACGAACAAATGGCGGTATATGGCGGATAAAACGCAGCTAAAACACTACGGCGGGGATGGGCGGTAGCATCCTCGTACTGAAGTTGCGCTCTGCGATTGCCACCAACACGGCAACTATGGGCAAAAATCCCCTTAACTTGGGGAGGCCAATGTCCAACAGTGGAATTACGAAGGCTGATATGAACGCTGATAATAATTCATTGTTAATAAATTAAGTCACGGTATTTAAGTATTTTTATCAACGTAAAACATTTGATGAGGATGGAATATTAAAAAATACTAGTAACGTAGTTCGCATGGAGTAGTGACTTTGGGGGGTATAAAAGCCTTCCTCGTGGAATAGACTATCCGACACTTAAATAATTATTAAAATCGCGCAGCGGTTCCTCAGAATAGCGCGTTCAAACCAACAAATAAAGAAACTCTCCAGCTGAAATATGATTATATAGATTATAGGATATTTATGTTTTGGTGAACATAAATATATATAAAAAATATTTGTTACTAAAAAGGAACCGTTTTAAGAACATAATTCTCGTTAATATTAAATTTCTGGGACAAAATATAGCGTATGTTATACATAGACAGTGCCACTTTCCACTAGAAAAATATTTTTTTAGATCAATAGAGTAGCTATTAAGTTTATCCGTTCACAATAATATAAATTAGGAAATAAAAGGAATGGAATGTAAGGAGGTACCTACTTACATCCCATTTTAGATGGTATAGTTTTATTTTATAATAATATTAAATATCCTATGTTATTCGGTGTAGTTGTCTGATGATGAAACAATTATATTATTTAAACTGGTGACGTAAATTTTGTGTTCAATTGTCACAAACAAACAATGAGATATTTCCTCTTTAGAATATTTACATAGAATCAATAATAATATATTGTCTTAAATATGTCACGAGAAATATTTATTTCAATAATTCTTTTTAAAAGGGTTCTTTTTTTAATGTTTATTACCCACTTTTGACGTCTTGTCTAAACTATTGAGCCTAATTGATGGACCATATCAAAAAATAAACAAAGCACTTGCACAAATACACGACTCAAAACCGAAATTTATAATCAACGTTTAATTTCCTTTATAATTATTGTTATTAAGATTATAACTTACCGTAGAAAAACTTCATCTTGTCTCGTATCGCGTGTCTTAGTGACTGCATACAAAACGCGCGGGGTCTTCTTTAAATACGACGCGTTGAGGAAAACCAACGAAAATATACAAGTTTGACGGAAATACCCGTTTAGGGCTGCTCCATCGCTACTTCCTAAAGTGCTTGAGTCCATCCAACTATTTACTAGTACAATTCTTTTAAACTGTATTTAAAAGAAATGTTAGATACCCAGCTGTATTAATTCTGTCTAAAAAGGTCTGACTAATTATCATCATCACCATACCAGCCATTAAAACTCTACTGTTGGGCAAAGGCCTTCCCCAAAAAGGGGGTATGTTGCCCATAATTGCCGCGCTGGGCAAGCGTGGGCAGAGTGCAGCTTTCGCGACGGGGAAGCTGCTGCCCATCCCCGCCCTCACATTTGAGCTGATTTTTTGCATTGATATACCGCCATCTTAGTCGCCTCTTACGACACCTGGTACAGGGGAAGGTAGGTACTATTCTACTCTGCCGTTACATCACGACCGACTCATCAATTCCAGCTAATCTGTACAGAAAAATCATAAAGAGACTAATATACATTGTTCTGTTATAATTTTTATACCTAACTTTAACATAATTTTATGGACGATGAACAAGAATCTATCCTAGATTCTTGTTCCGGGACTAAGTCGATCGTCCCTGATAATTAAACTGTACCCATAGTCATGTTGACTCTATAGACATAAATAAAGAGCTAAATCATCCTATAAATCTCTCTGATAAGTTTCATCCCAATCTGTTCAAGTGTAAAAGAGTAACAAACAAACGCAATCATTTTCGCGTTTGTATTATTTGTAAGGATTAATTTATGTCATAACCAATCCACTCTACCGTAACATTAATGTAATGTTTCATTTTATTATATTTTACTCGAAGATAATGCCAGTTGGCATTTAATACTTCCTTTTATTAATTCCTTGACGGGCCCGATGGCGTAGATGGTAGTGGTCCTATCTTGTGCGTCAAGGGTCGTAGGTTTGATCCCCAACCAAGACAAATATTTATATGATAGGGCAATAGCTGCGCTCTTGCCGCTTTTACCACGATGGCCAACACGCTTGCCAAGCGCGGCAATTATGATCAACATTCGTTCTTCCTTAAGGAGGCTTGTGCCAGGAGCATGGCTGTTATGGTAATGAAAAAATTTAGTTGTAAAACATGCCATCAAGTTTGATAAATAAAATATTTGTTTTTATAAATGATGATCAGTTAACTAATTAACGAATGGAAACGTGACAAGCAATCATTTGTTGGGAATTGGCTTTTATCGGACTTAATGAGTTCATAAACGTTTAGAAGATTATATTGTAGAACTATATGCAACTTTATCTATATTGATACAACTTCAAATTTAATTATGGTACTCTGATGTAATGTTTGCTGTGAGGTACCTGCAGAGTAGAATAGTACCTCCCTTGAACCTAAAGTCGTAAAAGGCAACTAAGGTACCGGAACCGACAGACAGCGCTATCATCATCATCATATCTGCCATAGAAAATCCAGTTTTGCACATCCTCCCCATGATAGGGGGATTTATGCTCATGATTGCCGCGCTGGGCAGTTGTGGTACCACTCGCAGAGCGCAACTTCACGACTAGATTCATCTGCCGATCCTCACATTGTAGCTATATTTAAGCTGCGCTATTTTGGATGGGTATACCACCATCTTTCGGTTTCGGTATCTAAGTCGCTTCCTACGATACCTGGTATAGAGGAAGGTACTATTCTTCTCTACTACTACTCCGCTGGTATCCCACGGCTAAATCTACCTGAAATGTTGTAGAAACAGAGTATAGCAGCACTCCAGTTGCGAAGGTATGACTGCCACGACGATTGCTCAGTGCGGTAATTATGGGCAAATTACCACCTTCCTTGGGGAGGCTTATGTCCAGTAGTGGACGTACTATGGCTGTTAAGTGATGATGATGACTCTTATGTACGTTTAAAATTCGGGTAAAAGACGAAAATTATTTATTTATTTATTTAACTTTATTGCACAAAATGTTACAAAATGTACAAATGGCGGACTTAATGCCAGGTGGCATTATCTCCCAGTCAACCATTACACAAAACAGAAAAAATATATATATATAGTGGTGCAGGCAATATATATACCAAATAGATAAAAATGGCATGCATATTTGTATAAATAAGTGCATATGATAATATATATATATATAATAACGTACATCAGAAATAGGGTTATAAAGTTAGAGAAGCAGCATCAGTAAATAAAGTACGGAGACAGCGTTTCAGGTTAAATGTGTTTGGGGATTGCTTAATATTCAACGAAAGCTCGTTCCAGAGTCGTATAGCTGTCACTGTAAAAGAGTTTGTCAAAAAACTAGAGTGATGAGAAGGAGTTAAGAGCGAGAGAGTATTAGAAGAACGGAGATTACGTTCGTGAGAGGAAGATTTGAATTGGAATCTGTCTGTAAAAATTATGTGATAATTATTCCTATATTTATCTGTAGCGACAGGTGGGTGAACGGACGGATCTCAGGAACTATTGGGTCGAATTAAATATTCTTTATGTGTTGTATTAGCCGTTTAACAAGGAAGGAATAATAGTAGGTATGTTTCTCAAATTAATGTATATATGTTACGATTAAAACTAGATTTTAGATACAACGCGTCTTTTCTAGTGAGTATTAAAAGTGTCGGAACTAAGGTGCCGGAACCGACAGATGGCAGTATATCCATCTGAGACTGATATCCATCTGAGAGACATCTGAGAGAATGCACAGGGCAGGGATGAGCAGCAGCATCCCCGTCGCGAAAGCTGCGTTCTGCATTTGCCAACACGCCTGCCCAACGCGGCAATTATGGGCAAAAAAACCCTGTTTCTTGAAGAGGCCCATGCCTTACAGTGGACTTTCAATAGCTGATATGATGATAACGATGATGATTTAGTGTATGCCGTTATTAATACTAGAATTAACTAATGATCAATTCGAATATCATTTAAAACTAGTAGCGCAATTAGTATTGAATTTCACCGTTTCTTCAATGAGAACTAGCTACGAAGGAAATTGAACTTTACTGTCTTACCACTAGGTATGTTACCTTATATAGATTTTAATGAACAATATAAGATCTATTTATTATTGGCATTTAATGATTGGTCTTGTGGTTTTTTTAATTACAATAACTATAAAATGAGATAATCATAAGGATTACAAACATCAACATCATAGCAGAACGTGTACCTATTTACTTTTCTTGAAGAGTCCTCTCTCCGAGTAGGAAGAGTTTGCCCATAATTGGGACGCTGGGAAGGTGTAGTCATCGTAGAGCGTAACTAACGGGCACAGTCAGCAATACTTAATATATGCCTTATTAACAACAAGAAGATAAATGCCGATTCCGGTATCTCTATCACCTCTTAAGCTATCTGAAGCAGGAAAAGTAGTAGATGTACTTCCACTTTCCAATATCCTGATACATTTCTTAATCTATTTTTTTCTAAGTATATTATTTTATTAATAAAGACTTCTTAAAAGGTATGTATACGCGATATGCGCATTTACATCGATTCAACAAAATTTTCATTATAATTATATTTCTTTTATTGGAATAAGTCGACGAACAAGAATAGATACGTGATAGCAAGTGCCACTGCAGTCTATAGACACTCGTATAACTCGCTAACCTTGTGAATTAAATTGCTATGTCACATTTACCCAGTAATTTCAGTGCTTCTCTTACCCTAGAAACCGGAAAACAGCACAGGTAAAACTACTATTTGGCGAGAGAAATAGGTGAAATTTAACATTATTCACACATAATATTTGATACCTACCTCCTCATTCTCATTAAAAATTACCTACGCAGGTATAACAGCAGGGCGCTGTTAAAATCTAATATGTTCAATACTTATCAATTAGTTGTTTTACTTTATTTTTAATTAGTAAATTAGTAGTACACATCTAACTGCCCTATCATATTAACTTCTTATATATCCGTCCGAAGGTTTCCTGGAAGAGATCGCCCTGAGCAATAAGGTTGTCTGCTGTATTAGAACTTATAATTTTTTATTCTTTCTAATTATGTAATTTTTTGTGTATAATAAAGAGTACCATTATTATTATTAGTTACTACTATGAATTATTATTTTGTATTTATATTAAACGGTATATATAAATAATTTAAATTTAGAGGATTGAACATAACATACAATAGTTCTTTATCAACCTCCTCTGATTCTTATATTTTTTATAAATTTTAATTTCCATATATTAACTCCGTTATTTAGGACGGACCCGATGGTGCAAATGGTAGTGATCCTGTCTTGTGCGCCCAAAGTCATGGGTTTGGTCTCCACCCAGGTCAAATATTTATATGATGATATATAGGTTTGTTTTGTGTCTGGGTGTTAAAACAATCTATGTCAGTAGTATATTTGTGATTTCTCTGTTGTCTGATGTCTGTAATACAAGTGATTTTAGTGATTTATATCAAAATGAGGGCAATTTGCAAGATTTTGTGGGAATTATTTATAATTTGTTGCAATTTAAGATATTTGTTCACAACAAAATATAAGCTGTAAAGTTAAATATATTTAAGACGTTTCTATTATTAATGTTTTATAACATCATTAATATATTTTATTTTAGATACGCTTCTAAGTGTTATTCTATCAAAAATTTTAAACAAATTTGAGTTATGTCCTGGAGGCAGCCCTGAAACGTGAGAAACATTATTATGAAATAAAAACAAGATCTGCAGGTTCGACAACCTACATATTTATAGATTTCTAGTTCCCTTGCACTAGTTAATGTACGCGTCTTTGTTTGACCTCGTATATTACATGGTCTGTTCCAGTCTACTGGTGGCCCCATGGGCCTGGGCTAGCCCCACAAGAAAGCTTAGTGGATCTCCGCAACCTAGAAGTATCATCATCGTCATCATTATACCATCTATTGCAAGTCCACTGCTAGATATAGGTTTTTCCAAAAAAGGAGGTATTTAGTCCACAATTGCCGCACTGGGCAAGCGCGCTGGCAATCACAGAGTGCAGATTTCACCATGGAGATCTCCATCTTGTTTATTTAAGCTACACTTTAGATGGATATACCGCCATCTGACAGTTCTGGTAGCTTAGTCGCCTGTTACGACACCTGGTGCAGTGGTACTATTTACTACTTTGCCCAGTACTTTACTTTTATTTATGTGTGTGTATATGTATGTATATATATTATTTCTACTGCCAAATAGCAGTATTCACATTGTTGTATTCCGATCTGAAAGGTGAAGAGAGGCAGTGAATGCAGAGGTAATGTGGCATAGTATCAAGTCACAAGATTGGCAAAGCGTTAGTGATATCCTTATGATATTACGAGCGTCTATAGGCTGCAGTGACGCTTACTAAAACGCGGAATGTATGATTTTTTGTTGACCTGGTGAAATAAAATAAAAATAAAGATTTATTCTACTTACCTGCCTACCTAAGCTACCTTCTTCATCTTAACACACCTACACGCACAGAAGAATCTATTATTCTGCTCCGCCCCTGCTTCAACATAACAGCTTTAAATAAGCATAAACATTTTCATCATTCTTCCCTTAATTGCATCATAAAATGTATTACCTCCTAAAATTGGTCGCGTTATATAGCATTTTCACAGAGAATTACCATCTTACGTAATATATATTTCGAGTGAAGTCAGGGCGATGTCGTTGTCACTAATAAAACAATAAGACTATTTAATATAATTTATTTATTTATTTTTGATTATTTTCTACTGGTCGCTCCCACAAAAAGAGGCAAAGGTTTGGCCGGCACATTCCAAGCTGTAGACAAAGGTAGAATTCAGTTCACAATTTTAGTGCCTTTCATTTATGTCAACGAAGATTTTGTATTATTTTATTAACTATTAAACGTTCACGATTCCTTTAAATTATACTTTTAATGGCTTAAAACCGTGGCTTGTATAGTAAAAAATATTTTATTATCAATTATGGATACCGAATAAGTATTTTTACAATAATAAATGGTGTCTGTGTTTGATTCAAGGTTAAAACAATAATCGAACAAAAAATAACTCAATATGGGTTACTGACGGCAAAAAATAAGTACCTCATTCTGTACCAGGCGACTGAAGTACCGGAACCAACAGTTAGCGGTATATCCATCCGAAACAGCACAGCTTAATTACTACAGAGCGAGGATGGGCAGCAGAATTCTTGTCGCGATGTTACGTTCTGAGATTGCCATCACGCCTGCCCAGCGCGGCAATTATGGGCATAAATCCTCCTATCTTGCGGCGGCCTAAGTGTAACAGTGGACTTTATATAGCTGATAAGAGATGATTACTCAACTGATGTTACACGAGCGTAAGACTTAAACTCAAGCACATTCCAATTGAAAGTTAGTTATTATTGGAAGGTTTTTTATGGGTAATAAAAATGTTTGGTATCAGAAAAAGATCCAAAATTGTCCAAATAACTGCCCTTAACAAACTGATGCTGGAAGTTTTATCGTCGTTATCATATTTATACGTCAACTGCCAGACACAGGCGTACCCAAGAAAGAGAAAATGTTGCCCATGATTGCCGCGCAAAGCAAGCGTGGTACCCAATGCAGAGCGTAGCATTGCGATGGGAATGTTGCTGCCTTTTCCCACTCCGTGCATTTGAGCTAGATATCTGACGATTCCGGTACCTTAGTTACCTCTTATAGGATCTGTTAGAATAAGAGATATTATTCTAGTTTGTCAGTACCCTGTAGCAAACGTGGAAATTTACTGCTGCACATTGGCCTCCCCAAGAAAGGGGATATTTTGTTCTATAAGAGCCGTGCGTGAAGGTAATCGTAGAACGCAGTTTTAGCGACGGAGACACCCTGTGAATTCTAGCTATACCGCCTTCTCGGTTTTAGTCCCTTAGCTGCCTCTTACGACACCTGGTACAGGGGGAGGTACTATTCCACTCTGTCGGTTTTTACTACATACTCGTAAACTGTTACAAAATATCTAAAGGCTCGAGTTTAAAAGTTTCATAGTAATTGATTTATTTAACTTACACGCATCTGTTGCTGTATTGACAACCTGTTGTTGAGCATGCCGGTTCGTATTGGTCTGTGCAAATGCAGTCAGGTTTCGGTTCTGGACAGTTCTTGGCTGCGAAGACCAGCGCAGCCAGGGTGAGGAATATTGTTATAACTGCGGTATTTTAAGATATAATAGTAATATACTTTTTGATTTAATAGAAAGACTTTACTCCTAAATATATATATATATAATTATTTTTTTTGTCAACATCGGTATACAAGGCAAAAATTAATTAAATGTCACTATGTTTAGCCATTAGCAAACATTGGTACAAATTCATGAGATTAGGTAGAAAATTACAGCCAATAAAAGTTATGGAATATCAACAAAATTAAATGATTAAGTAGAAAATAAAATGTGAAATTAATAACACTGCTATTGTACCTAAATTATCATTTTGAAAATGTTAAAGATAAATAACAATATAATAAATATCAAAGAATTTATGTAATCTCAATGAACGACTAACAATCATCGATTTTAAATATCTTCGCATTCAAATATAATATAGTCATAATAAACACTTATACTTAGAAAATAGTAAAATAAATTCAAATCGAAAGGATATCAATGTTGTACACGACAGTCAAATGATGTATATAAATCAAATAAACATGAATAAGATAAATTATAATTTCCCAATAAACAATCTGTTAAGTTATTATATTTGTTGGTAATTCTACCAACTATTTTTTAAATGTAGACAAGTTATTTATCGCCTTACGGATATTAGACAATAATGGAATCACCCACTACAATACTTAAATACATACTTAAAACCCAGTCACAGAATAAACAGAAATATTCATTATATGTTTGTTGTGGGTGGTGAAGGAAAGGAACGCTCACCCCTTAACGTCCAAGTGTTCTTAACACTACTGAATGCACCATCGGACCCGTCGAGGTTTTTACTAATCTTTATATTTATAATTCTGCTGTACGTGTGTTTTAAAACGTGGTGGGTAACCCTGGATGGTTCTGATTCTAATCTGTTTTGCAGATGGCGCTGCATTCGATATCTAGGTCATTTATCAGGATGACTGTCGGGACCGCTAGTATTATATATATAAGTTATAAATAATGTTTATGTGTAAATGACTTGTTTTATTATTGTTATATTATGTTCAATTTATCTGATCATTATGAAATATATTTAATTATTATTTAAAAATAAAATACTTACGAGCAAAGAACTTCATGTTGTCGACCAACTTGCGCGGTGACTGTTTGCCGAGTCTGTTTTATTCGGCCGCATTGTTGGATTTATATGGACATGTACACGTGTTTTCAGTTTTCGGTTTTCGGTCAAGGGTGCCTCTTTTAGTAGTTTTATTTTATATTTCCTGAAGTATTATTGATACCATGAGTTTGAAGAATAGTTTAAAGAATAGTTGTGATAAGAGATCAATATGGTTTTAAAAAAATGTGACCACAATATAGAAAGGAATGTTGAGGTGGTTTGTTCTGTGTCTGGGTGTTAAATGTGTTTAAATAGTATTTTTTGTGATTGCTCTGTTGTCTGAAGCTTGTAACACAAATATAAGTGCTTTAGGTGACTTAGCACTGAGTCAATGTATGAGATGTTGTGGGAATTTATTTATTTATATAACAGAAAAATGATACAAAGTGGCTTCGCGAGCATTCTCTGTACAAACAAAAATACAAAAGCTTTGTCTCTTTATTATACACACGTCATTATTCTAGCCCATGGAAGTCCACTGCTCAACATAAACGTCACCTGAAAAGCGAGAGTTTAGCCCATAATTTCCGCACTGGTGAAGCGTGCTGCCAATCATAGAGCGTTGCTTTCTCAATGTGAATGCTGCTGCCCATCCCTGCCCTATGTATTTGAACTGCACTATTTCGAATGGATATACCGTCATATATCGGCTCTGATACCCTTGTCTTTTACGATACCTGTTACAGGGGGAGTTACTGATCTACTCTGCCGGTACCTCACGGCCATATTATAAGCAATGTTTATTATCAACGAACATACACACTGATGGCGTTTCACTTCACATTTCTCCGAGGATCTCTTAAAAAGATTGACACAAGTGTTTTAAATTTCGTTTGCGTCAATTTATTTCCACATACCTTTGATTAATGAAAAGTTTATTTTTTTTAAGAACTGTCACGTTATGCTTTTTAAGTTTTATTTGAACAATGGTGTCTTACAAAAGTATGTTTTTTATTGATTCATGGAGTTTTATTGAATAACATACCATTGAAACCTCCCCCCAACATCCCAAAGTTTGACCGGACATCGAACTGACTCCGTGATAAGTAAGTACCTGTGCTACGGATATCAGGTCTTGGTGCCATAACAAATATATCTTCACCGCAAAGTATGAATGTTCATATCCATGTGTTTTGGTATAAAGGGTAAGAGAGAGGCTGTAAAATTACTGGTCCAATCCTACGCCAGGGATCGTGGCTTTGATCCCCACCTTGGACAAATATTTATGTGTCTGGGTGTTAAAAATATGTATTTAAGTGGTGTATTTGTGATTTTTTTGTTGCCTTACGTGATTTATCGCTTTAAGTGATTTATCAAGAAGCCAAGTCAATGTATGTGATGTTTTAGGAATCTACATTATATTATATTATATCAGCCATTGGAAGTCTTCTGTTGAACGTAGTCCTCCCTAAGAAAGAGGAATTTTGCCGATGTCTTGCCGCGCTGGGCAAGCGTGTTGGCAATCGCAGATCGCAGTTTTCGTGACAGGATACCGTTGTCCATCCCCACCCTGTGCATTTGAGGACACTGTATGATGTATATACCATCTGTCGGTTCTGGTCTGTCTGGTCTGGTTAGTCGCCACTTACGACACCTGGTACAGAGGGAGGTACTATTCTACTGTGCTGGTACGTCACCGCAATGGAAATTACTGGCCAAACCTAATATCTTTAGGACTCAAGGCAACCCACTAGTAATGCTATGATATTAAAACTTGCTGTGACGCTGACTAGATAATGGCACACTTAAGACTTTGGCTAAAAATTTTAGTTCAATCTATGTTACAAATAAGTTTTTGTTTACCCTTCTTTATAGTTGCAACAGGAAAAAAACACTATCAGGGACAAAATTATTTATTTTTCATTGAAATTCATGGAACACGTATGAAATATTAAAAATATATATCCCCGAATGTTAAAAAGGGGGGGGGGGGGTTATATTTAACACCCAAACCGTACAAATATAAATATCATCGTTTGAATATTTGTCCTATGTCGAGATCGAACCCATGACCTTTGGCGTACAAGACAGGCTCACTACTATCTTCGCCATCGGGCCCGTCGATATATATGTGCTCGTATAATACTTCAAATGTAAATATTGACGGGCCCGATGGCGCAGATGGTAGTGATCCTGTCTTGTGCACCAGGGGTCGTGGGTTCGATTCCCACCCAGAGCAAATATTTATATGATGA
>JACJUM010003223.1:12317544-12535438 GCA_020976665.1 Heortia vitessoides | reverse complement strand
GGTCAATGTATGAGATGTTGCGGGAATTTATTATTATTATTATTAAATATTAATTATAATACTTAATATCTTAATGCCTAACTGGATATAACTTTGTGTCTTTAATGTTTGTATGCTTTACTGAACTTGAATATTTGTATCGCATTTAATGTATGCCTATAATTGATTGTGTATTTAGACTTTTATATACTGCAAATATAATTTTTTAGTTTAATGTAACAATCGTTGGTGTGGTAAATTAATAAATAATTCCAATAAAATAAACTTGTGTGACGTTACTTCATTGTTATATGTCAATCTAATCAGTGTGAGCTGATCACTGAGAGTGTATCACAACTGCTTTTGTAAGCATTTAACGCAAGATAATGTAATTTTGGCGTAAAAAAAACTTATTATCAGTACATAAAAATTATTAATATATAAATGTTGACCAAATATTACTTTACAAATTCCTACATTAGAAAATATCTCTCAGCGCACAGCGCATTAAAACTATTTTTGTTAATAATCTCCTCTATAGGAGGTTAGGTTATTGTCTTGACTACTAATTAATTATGGACTTAATCATATTATCTATTATGTCTACTGCTAGACATAGGCCGCCCCAAGAAAACAAGAATTTTGCTCACAATCGCCACTTTGAGCAAGCTTGTTGGCATTCGCAAAGTGCAGCTTTCGTAACATGCTGCCTATCCCTTTGAGCTGCACTGTTACTTTTTACGACACCTGGTACAGAGGTAGGTAGGTAGGTACCTGGCAGGTACTACTCTACTCTGCTGGATCTTCACGGCGTGTATTACATTACAGCATTATGGACTTGTATAGTTTTAAAAGCTGTTTTCCAAACCCGCGGACCTCTAATAAGGCAAATTAAATCCATTGCTTAGAAGGTCAAGGCACTATCGACCATGAACTGATGTAATGAAAACTGAAAACGTGCTAGCAGTGAACTGATCCGATTAATCAAACTGAGCACACGAATCACGTAAGATGAGTTTCAGCACATTTTATAGATTGTATCGGGAAGCGTTCTTGACATCTAACAAAGGCTTCGTGTGGAGATAGTACTTGACAATCTCATGAATACTTCAGAGCGAGACAGATATAATCCAGCAATAAAGTCTACATGTAAGGATATTTCTAGGAAATCGATAATTAAGAGGCAATAAATATTTTATTTGAAAATCGTCCATATTCTGAATTGCTTTTCTTACACCCGTGACAAGCACTGTCAAGTTTTTTTTATTAGCACAAACGTATCACACATGCGATCCGCGAGCATTGATAGTAGGCGGTTAAAGTAGGCTATGGAAGTTGACAACACCGAGGAATTATGCAAGTGCCAAACCTTTAACTTCCTTTTGAAAAACCCTATACTAAATAGTAATATAATAGTGTTCTAGAAAAATTTCCGCAAAGATCTACAATCTCAGTTAAAAAATTATAATAGAAGGTTAAGGGCAAATTATGGTACAAACAATATATATAATACTTATACGCAAGGGTTGCCAGTGGTAGATTGCCCTGGGAATCAGCTCCTAAAGTCAGCAGGAAGACAACCAGAACAATAAACACTGGAAAAAAATATGGTTTCTTGAAGTAGACTTCTTGTAAAGGTTATTTTCTCGCGAACTTTTCATATCATAGGACGTCCACTGTTGGACTTAGTTTATCCCAATTTTCCAATTGGATCACCTCTATGCGGTTAGCCATATACAGTTCTCTCTGACACCTTCCAGGTAGAAGAAGATATGAAAAGTAATTACTAGATTTAGAAATTCTTACATACATACATACATCACTCCTGTGTCCCATCGGGGTAGGCAGAGACTATGGATCTCCACTTACTACGATCTTGGCATAGCTCCTACGTTCTCCTTACTCGCATAAATCCTTTTAAATATGCTCATTTATTCTTGGTACTACTGATATGGCCATTCTTTAATACCTCTTCTACCTGTTTAATATATGTTCGCTTACTTCGTCTTATACCAACTCTTCCATTTACTTCCACCGTATGTATTTGTGCATTCATTGGATCTTTGATCCATCCTTTCTACATTTACAAGCCACCTTGAACCCTCTATTTTCTATTGTTCTTTCTAGAACTTTAAAATTAAGGCACTACTGATGTTTCTGGGGATGTTGCTCGCTTCTGATTTTAATAATGGTTATGTTCCCACCTGTTTCGTAATCAAATATACCAATAGATACAAATAAACTATTATTTCTATTTTATTGAACTGTAATTAATGTTGATACTAATTTATTTATTCAATTTATCAACACTGTTATATGGCGTAAAAATCCTTACTAGGTTCAGGTTTGGTACACAATTTATTTTTGTTTAATTATTAAATCAAGCTTTATAATACAATTAGGTTTCTTTAGTAAAATACACAGGAACTAACTGATTATTGACTTCATGTTATTCTACGATACACTGAACGACAACTCAAAAACTTTTCTTATTTTATACTTTGAGAATACGGTGTGCGGTGGGCAGGGTATGTGTAGACATATGTTTAAACTAGATCTGCCCTTCCATTTATTCATTTTTAGCGAAATATGTCAGATTATTAATAATGTCAAGCAAGTGCCGAGCGTTTCAAATTAAAATTATACGAACGACATTTATATACATTATATTAAAAATATACATTTTTTAAAATAACATGTCACTGTGCTTGTCCGGAATGAACTTTTAATTTACTGAACCGATTTGAATATTTTATTTACTATACTACAGTTTATATATGTTTTTATAATAAACATAGGTCATGCTAGAACAACTTTAGTTAGATCAGCTGGTATACGTATATTGCTACAATATTATCACTGACAACTGACTGATTCTTTTTTAATTTCTCAAAAATTCTCACAAGTGTTTTGACAGAAGTGTTTAAGACTACGTTTAAGTCACTTTTATTCGGAAAAAATGTAGTTGTTTATAATACCAATCGAATAAATTTCGAAATGTTAAATACTTAATGTTATTTAAAAGATGATGTCATAAAAAAAAACATCCGAACTACCGCTTTTGATCTGATAAAAAATCAGGATAAATTAGACCATTTCCAAGTACACCGGAAAAAAAAATCCTCATTAAAAGTTTGTGATCAATTTTTATTATATTTATATATATGCATGTACATTATATATATAAAAATAATAATAATTGATCACAAACTTATTATTATATATTTTATTTTGTCTGATGCGTACGACACGCATTAGACAAAATAAAATATTATCGCCATCAATTATTTAAAACGCCTTTTAATAATAAGTTAATGATGACTGGCCCGATGGCGTAATCAATAGAGTTCTTATCTTGTGCGCTAATGGTAAAGACATGTATGATTTGAATTTGTTCGTCTACGTTACGTATACGTCTTTAAGTAGTCTATTTGTGATTTTTTGGTTGCCTGATGTTTATAACACAAGTGGTTTTAGCGACTTATCTCGGAGTCAGATCAATGTATCTTATATGCATATATAATTATGATCGTCAAATTTTCTTTAATTTTTTTTTAAATATGAAATTTCCCTTATAATTACAATTACTACAAAAGAATCAGAGGAACTGGTCGAGGCGTTTCGGCGCGATGAGGTCATCAAGGGAAATAGAGCGTTATTTTAACGTCAATATGTTTTATTTAATGAAGACAGTATTTTAAATATACCTTGTACTGCGATGTCATTATCACTCTAAACATTGAACAGCCAAATAAGTATTGCACACAATACATCACCCAACGAAAGGTCCATTCTATTCCTTTCCTTACCATTTCCACGATCATCAATTCCTAGCTGTCATTTGTTTTTATTAATTACGAACAATCGATGGGATCTTACCAGGTTGCATTATTAATTTGAAAGGAGTACCAATAAATATGCAGAATATTTATTAGTCAATGAAAAACATAAGTACGTCATTAGAAAATCAGTATCTTTAGGATTTCTTGCAGTTCCCTTTGTAAGCTAATTTACCGCCGGCACAGCTTAACCTGTAAATAAAGATAATGTACAGTGTAAAAGGCTAATAGAGAAATGTATTTGTAACTAACATAATTAAATTACTTTGGAAGATACATAGAAAAATGCTGAAATTAATATTGAAGATAATTTTTACTAGAAAAAAAACAATTTATCTCAAGTTTCAAGCGCGATTCGAACCTGTATCTTTCCGGGTTGCACTACTTGATTTGACTTAACTTGACTGCACTACTTAGCTTGACCAACTATAACACGTCGAATTTTTCCTAGTTTTAATTTTGTGCTGTGGAAAACACCACTTCTTCAATCTAATTTTAAATTTTTTGGCAATCAATAAAAAAAGATAACTTTATGATTTACCTTACTAAAAACAACATCAATTTATCTCAGGATTTATAACGGTAGTATTTTTTTTTGTCAAGACAAAGATGCAGGTTACATTATTTTCAAGTAAATATTGAATTTTTTAAACACATTTTAACGAGTGAAACTAAATGTAAGAATAGTAAGTCAATTTATTTATGTTTATATTTTTAGTTGGCATTTAGGAGAAATTACCCTACCGAACATATTACAACTAGGTAGAAGAGGTATTGAAGGAGGGCCGGGTCAGAATTACCAAGAATAAATGAGCGTCTATGAAAAGACTAATGCCAGTAAAGGAACACAGAGAGGTATACCAAGATCGAAACAAGTGAAGATCCATGGTCTCTACCTATAGAGCTAGGACAAAGGCGTGATATATGTATAATTAGAACTTCTTGAGAATGCATATCACGGAAATAGTAGAACTATTTCGAATCTTATCACTTCTCTGACTAGTAGCTAGTAGTTTTCATACACGCTTGTTTATTCTTGATACTTCTGATCTGGCCCTTCTTTAATACCCCTTCTGACTGATTAAGATATGTTAGCCTAGGTGGTCCTATACCAACTTCTTCAAGTAGTTCAAAAAAAAACAAACTCTAAATTATATTGCTACTTACTTGCAAGAGTTGCCGTATGTACACCCAGTGGTAGAACACACCGGGTCCACATACTCAGGACAAAAGCATCCTGCCCGTTCCGGAGGACATCGTTTATTGCCCTGGGCATCAGCTCCCAAAGTCACCAGGAAGACAACCAGAATTGACAGCACTAGAAAAAAAGTGGTTGAAGTAGAAAAAGGTTATTTCGTCTTTTAGTCTTCTAAAGGTTAATGGTTTGTGACCGTTCATCATCAGCCACAAGACGTCCAATGCTGGACATAGTCCTCCCTAATATCTATCATCTATTTTTGAATCAGTTGTACGTGGCTCGCATCATACACCTGACCCGATTGGAAAATTGTATTGCGCATCGCGGTCCCTAGTTAGAAACTTTGCTCTTCCTTTTTATGCTGCAAAATTATAACTATGGTACTACATTACAGAAAGAAAAGAAGGAACAAGAAGAAATTATTGGCCAATTTAATTATATCCTAAAAAAATGAGCATCGTTACGAGCTATATGTTCGTTTTACATGCTAGTTTTAGAACCCGTTTTTAAAAAAATATTATTGCAAGCAACCGATGGAAGGTAACTTTTTTTTATAGATAATATCAAACGTTTTCCTCTATGCTTCCTAACTGTGTAACCCGTTTGGCCATTGCTTTGTTCATAACGTGTTAGTTAACCTTTTCATGTATATTGCAAAAATTAAGATTAGCCGTGAAGTACCGGCTGAGTTGAATAGTACATCCTTCTGTACCTGGTGTCGTAGGAGGCAACTAAAGTACTGAAAGCGACAGATGTCAGTATACTCAACCGAAAGAGCACAACTTAAATTCTAGAATGTGGGGACCAGGAGCAGCATCTTCGTCACGAAGTTGTGCTCTGCGATTGCCACCACGCCTGCCCAGCGCAGCAACTATAATTAAAAATCTTCCTATCTTGGGGAAACCTTTGTCTGACAGTAAACCTTCTATGGCTGATATGATGATATCATTATCATGATGAAGACTAGATACTAGGTTTTCCGTCGCGAAGCTACGCTCTGCGATTGCCGCCACGCTTGCCTAGCGCGGCAATTACGGACAAAATTCTTCCTTTCTTGGAAGGCTTTTGCCGAACAGTGAACTTTCTACGGCTGTGATGATGAAACGAAGACGCTTCGTAAAATCCAACTCAAATTTTAACTTAACACCAATTCAAATTAACTTCACAAAATTAACCGATTACTGACTTCATATTGCTCTTGAATACACTGACTGACATCTCACGATATTTCCTTATTATATACGTAGATAACAACCTGTTGCAAGGTATGAAATAATATATTTATATAAATCAGTAAGACCTGTCACTATGTTTGTTGATTTTAGGTTTTACATATGGTAATGTTCCAAGAATGATTTATGTCTTCGTTCTATGTCTGAGTAATAAAAATTTGTTTAATTATTATATTCGTGATTTTTATGCTGCCTATTACTATCATCATCATCATATTAGCCATTAGAAGTCCACTGCTGGACATCCTCCTTAAGAAAGGAGGAATTTTGCCATTTTATATATATATATATATAACAACGTTCTGCCCTATGTATGCTTCGATCTTTAAAAGAACGAAACATTTGATTTTTAAATAGTTAAGTGGGAAGTTTATATGTATGAAAAATGCTCAAAAAAGTAGAGAAACACCGATAATTTTAGTTTTCTAATCCAATATTGTAAATAAACACATTTTTTGCGCTTACATGGCAAACACTGGTTGAACCCGACGAGCGAGATTAAATAAAGTACAATATTGTACACCCTAAGATATAAGATATAGGTCTACACAAAGTGCAAAATGACTTATGTCATTCACCAATCATAATATTCATTTTTTATCCTCGTTGCACTCGTGCGAAGCCGGGTCGGGTCGCTAGTATTATTATAAAAAATATAGATTTACAAATGTACCATAGTTTGCGCGAGGAAGAAATAGTCGCTTGATAAATATGTTGCCATACCACGAAACATTTATTTTAAAAAATAAATGTTTCGTAGTATGGTCACGTAATGTAAATACATGTTTTAACTCGACAGATAACTTGCTCAATTGATCAATATCCATCTATAGCCATTGTAAATTATATTATAGAGTTACAAGGACATTGGCAGAGTTTAAGGAAAATTCTGCGTATAAATTGTTTTCTTATATTATATAACCATACTATGGTTGATTATTTATTGAAATAACATCAGATTAAATACATAAACGATAGTTTCATAAAGCTATAATAAAAATTAAACAAAAATATAAGTAAAAAATTGGTTGCCTTTAAAGTCGGTATACGGGCGAAATTTTTACGTGACAACGACTTTGAGTGGTAAAATAATTTTAATGTGAATATTCATTCGTATAGTAGGAATAAGGATGAAATAATAGTAACAATTTAAAACATTTATTTATACAAAGAATCTCGCACTGAATTTCATATTAACAAAATTTTATTTTTACCTTTACACATACATACGTATTTATATACAAATATACATACAATAATTTGCAATACATTTGCGTAACACACGTCACAATGAGAGCGAGTGAGAGGGATGCGTGCCTCTCACTCGCTTTCATTGTGAGCGCATAACGTGAGCGGAGCGTAACGCAGTTTCTTGAAGTGTCACCCGGCAAACCAATTTATAAGACGTTGTCACGTCAAAACTTTTTGAAATATTTAAATAAAATCAACTAGAGGTAATACGTAACTCTTACAAAGGTCATCTAAATTGGTACCTCGCTCTCACTTATTTTTACCGCCAAATAGTAGCGTATGCATGTGTTCCAATTTAAAGGGTGGGAAAGGCAGTAGAATTACTGGGTAAATTTGACATGATGTCTTCAGTTCACCAGCTTAGCAATACGTAATTATCGTTAATTTATTCCATAAACATTTTATTATGACAATAAATATATTGTCATAATAAAATGTTTAAATACATAATTCATACTACCCTGAAAAATAGTAGAATAATTGCATTTGCCGATGATACTGCTCTAGTGTATAGTGGTAGTGACTGGAAAGATGTCACTGCAAATGCCCAAACTAACTTTACTGACATACAACAATAATTGAATGAAGACCTACTAACTTGAAATGCAGATAAAACAAAATTTTTATCTTTTTCGATTACTATAAAATCTCAACCAACTACATATTCTTTGCATCTCTTCGCCCACTAGATAAATTGTAAATTTAAGAAGGGTACTTGCGTTTGTCTGAAATTAGAAAATGTTTCAACATATAAATATCTTGGCATAACATTCGATTCTTTACTAACTTTTAAGCCTCACATAAATATTTTAACGGAAAGAATTCGGATATTAACTGCAGTTTTTAGAAATATAAGACATATTGCTACAGATTTTTTTTTAAACATAGAAAAATAATAAATAAATTTGCAATAAATTTGCATAGACAAATCCTACCAACAAGTTAAATATTCGAAAATAAAAGCTTTCTCTGTAGTTTCGGGATTTATTTTGCTCGGCCGTACTGTAAAACTAATTTGGGATTAATAATGAAAAATATGTGTTCATAAATGAAAAAGCATCACCATAAAGTAACATTATATTCGAGTAAGAATTATCTGTAAAAGAAAAAAGTACGAGATAATAAATTGTTAAAATTAATTATATGAAAATATAAAATGTAATTATTTAATAATAAAAAAAAGACATATTTATTTGCTTGGAAATTGTATGTTTAATTAAATAAGAAACAGTTTTGTTTAGTATGCATTCCTGCATTCCCCTTCGTAGGCCAATTCACCGCCAGCGCAGCTTAACCTGTAAAAAATAAAATTTATGTAATACATAGAATAAATTACTGTAGAAAAAATAAATTGAAGATTTCTAAAGTACCCCCGAACCGCTTATAATATAGTATACGAATTATATGTCAGTTAAGGGATAAAACTAAGACAATTTCATCCCTCGGTCCCACGGTAATTAAATCAGCCGTAGGTAATCCAATGTATATATGCCTTTCCAAGTGATTTTCAATAGGAATGGTTGGCTGCTCTATTGTTTTATATAATTTTTAATTTATATCATCATCATACCAGACATTAAAGTCCACTGTTGGACATAGGCCTCCCCAAGAAAGAGGGTATGTTGCCCACAATTGCCGTGCTGGGCAAGCATCTTGGCAATCGCAGAGCGCAGTTTTCGCAACGGGAAAGCTGCTGCCCATCCCGCCCTGTACATTTGAGCTGACTTTTTTGCATGAATATATTGCCATCTGTCGGTTATGGTACCTTATTCTAAGTTACAAGCCTAATATAATATTTAAATGCACACAACATCTTATATAGTAAGTCCGAGATAAGTGCCTTATAACACTTGTATCTGGGTGTTAAATTTGTACTTTTATATTATATTTGTGATTCCTATTTTGTTGGATGTCCGTAACACAAGTGCTTTAAGCGACTTATCTCAGAGTCCAGTCTTATGGATGAGAAGTTATAGAAAACATATGAACGCAGCCTGTGGACATCTAAAGCACAAACAGAGATTGCCTACTATATTTACAAATAACTTAATACTTAAGTTCTTTGAGAATATAGTAAATTTCTGTAAAGCAGTCGTGAAGTACCGGCAGATTAAAACAGTAACTCCTCCTGTACCAGGTGACGTACGAGGCGACCGTGCTACCAAACCCGACAGATGGCGGTATCTATCCGAAAATCTTAATAAACATTTTCTATTCATTATTTTTGACGATTCAAAAGTGCTTGTATTGGGCCTACTTAAATAAAAAATATAATAAAGATTTAATTTAATTTGGAAACTGTGTAGCCTAAATGTGACCGGGAGAGGACAATTGCCAAGCCTGCCTAGCGCGGCGATTAAGGACGAAATTCCCCCCTTTATGAAGAGGGCTATCTTCAGTAGTCGACGTTATATGGCTGAAATGATGATGCTTCATAACAATACTTAAGTATACTTACATGCAAGCGTTGCCATATGTACAACCAGTAGTCGAGCAGACCGGGTCCCAGTTTTGTGGACAGAAACATCCCGGCCTTCCAGGGGGACATTTCACTTGATACTGGGCATCAGTGCCTAAAGCCACCATGAAGAAAACCAAAACAGATAGAGCTGGAAGAAAATGGAGATGGTCTATTAGGGTGACTTTGATCTTGAACAGTAATTTACTGTACAGAGTCGAGACATGAGGTAGACCTCATAAAAATGGTCGTCTACATTGGTACCTTACTCTCACCTATTTCTAACGGCAAATAACAGTGCTCGCATGGCTGTGTTCCGGTCTGAATGTGGCATAGTATACTCAAATAAATCAAAGGTACCAAAACCGATAAATGGCGGTATATCCATGCAAGAAAGTCAGCACAAATGTACAGGGCAGGGGTGGGCAGCTGCTTCGATCTACAATTGCCAACACACTCGCCCAACGGCATATAGGCAGCATACCCCCTTTCTTCTAGAAGCAATAACTATCTAAACTACATACTTATCATTAAAACACATTGCGACTATAAATCTACATATAATTGCGCAGGAAGTGTTAATTGTGCACCAAGGGTAATTGGTTCGATTCCCACCCAGGGCAAATATAATGTTAAATATATATATTTAAGAAGTATATTTATGATTCTACTGTTGTCTTGGGTCAGTAACACAAGTGCTTTAAGTGACTTACCACAGAGTCAGGTCAATATAGGAGATGTTGTGGGAATTAATTTATTAAATCTATATATTTATTTATATTTTATACCCAGACACTGAACAAACACCATCATATAAATCTTCACCCTTTGGTGCACAAGATAGGATTACTACCATCTGCGCCATCAGACTCGTTAATATTCAATTATATTATAGAAACATATAAATTACTTAATAAAAAAAACTAACCAATAAACGACTTCATCTTGATGTCTTGCGCACTAACTGAGAACGTACGCTATTTCCTTATTTTATACACGTGGTGGAGAAATTGTAAGAAAAGTAAATATTAATATGCTCTTATTCAGTGTTTGCTGAATTTCTTTGTTTTTTTGCAAATAGTCACCGACCACATCTTGCTAAGCAAATAGAGTAAATATGTGTAAAATTTACTGTGTTTCCTTTTAAAAGTTGTTGGCTGTTTTATACATTCGACTTTGTACCTATATTTCTTTTATTCAATGTAATTATAAACCGAAATTTCGAACATATTTTGATAAAACTTTCTCAAGTTTACTATTGAAAATTATATACCTTCGCTATATACTAGCTGTCTCGGCTTCTTCCGGATATATCCGTAGATAGATCCCGTTTCCGAGAGTTTACGATATTAGTAGTATTGGATTCAATCACCTTACATCGCCACCTATAGAGCAAATATTTATATATTGATATTTGTGTTTGTTCTGTGTGTTAATGTATGACAAATATTACTTTGAGAGGTTTTATACATAAATATTGATGATTTATATTAAAAATGATATATACTCGAAAAAAATTAACCCGTTCGAGTCCACCTAAAACAAGTTAGTTTTCTAGTAAATATATCTGTGTCAGTATATATTTACTAGAAAAAAGAACAATGGTGGTCAATGGATGATACATTAGTGTACTTGTAGTATATTTATGATTCCTCTGTTGTCTGGCATTCGTAACACAAGTGCTTAAAGCGACTTACCACGGAGTCAGGTCAATGTGTGAGATGTTGTGGGAATTAATTATTATTGTTAATCACCTTACATCGCCGTCTTTTATAATTTTATGGAAATAAACAAATAATTTGCATAATAAAAATATTGCGATAAGAAATTGAAAGACATATAAACTATATCTTGTTGCTCAAGTTGGATCAAATTGCACACGATGAGCGGATTTTGATTAAAATCGGTTCAATAATTCAGGAGTTCATTCCAAATAAACAACGTGACATGGTACCCTTTTACATATATTAAGAAGACGACACAATAAAAGATTAGGTAGTAACTTTATAACTCGATTCAGTTGACTGTTGTACCAAGATACATAACATAATATATGCCAGATATGTTTCCAGTGCATATAACATGGCCAGATGTTATCAGTCTTCACTGAACATCATTATTCTGTGCCTGTATACTTTTTAAACATCTTGGTGACGCATGTGTCCCTAGGGAGATACAGGTTAATCTGACAATATTAGAATCTGTTCTCCTAATACTCTCTCGCTCTTAACTCCTTCTCATCACTCTAGTTTTTTGACAAACTCTTTTACAGTGACAGCTATACGACTCTGGAACGAGCTTCCGTTGAATATTAAGCAATCCCCAAACAAATTTATCCTGAAAAGCTGTCTCCGTACTTTATTTACTGATGCTGCTTCTCTAACTTTATAACCTTATTTCTGATGTACGTTATTTTATGTATACATGTATATATACATATATATGTATATATATATATTTTATATCATATGCAATTATTGCGTTTATTTGGGTACCGTACCTCTGTACCTTAAGTTATATAAACTTTGAATTTCATGTTTATTTATATCGAATCATTGGCTTGAAAAATAAGTTTAAAGTTTCTAGCTCCAAAAAATAGCAATACTTCCATACAACTTTTCATCCCCCCTTTCGACCCCTCACAACCCTTTTTTTAATTAAAAAATAGCGTATGTCCTTTCACGGGGTCTAAAAATTGTCTTCATTTCTTCAAAAACCGTGAAGAGGTGTAAGCGGGAAAGCGTAACAGACAGACAAACAGACAGAGTTACTTTCGTATTTATAATATTACTAAGGATTATAAGTTCTGTGTTTTAATTTTATTTTACAATGTTGTATGTTCTTATAAATAAATTTTAAGATTATCTACAGAACGTTGCACCCATTTGGATATCAATTCATTTGTCGTATATGCTGGCAACCACGCATTTGAACTTGGCTCCCATTTTCACATTTATGTTATTGATAGGACATAAGTGACAGATGTAAGTCTAAAATAGATGAAAAAGTAACTGGGCGTGAGCAATGTTTGTGGCAAATGGAAGATTAGGAAATATATATTAGAATCAGAAATGGATATAGCACTATTTCCTTTGGTCACGGCCTTACGCATGAACGGCTAACCAATTATTTATTTTTAATTTTTTGATATCGTCAAGTGAGAAAATGTTATGGTAGAATAAAAAAAGAAAATTGCGGGACGAGTTTGAAAAAAATTGTAAAGGATCCTTTAGAAATTTGTCTAATGTCTGTAATACAAGTACTTAAAGCGATTTATCTGGCAATCAAGTAAATGTATGGGAAGGATAAATATACACATAAACATAACTATACATTACAACTTCTGTCAAGTCAGCAACTAGTAAAAAAATTAGACCCTATTAAGATATATATCATATTCAATATATATATACATATATATATATATGAAGTAGACCTTATACAAAAGGTCATCTGCGTTAGTACCTCGCTCTTACCTATTTACCTATTTTACCGGCAAATAAGTTATTGTTATTATTTCGCATTGCTGTGTTCCGGTCTGAAGGGTGAAAGAGGCAGTAAATTTACTGAGTAATGTGGCATAATATCATCAAGTCACAAGGTTGGCAACGTGTTAGCGATATTTTTGTAATATTACTAGCGTCTTTAGGTTTTGTCGTGAGTTACCGGCAGAATAGAATAGTACCTCCAGGTGTCGTAAGATGAGACTAAGGTACCAGAACCGGCAGACTGCGGTGTATTTATCCAAAGCAGTGCAGCTTAAATGCACAGAGCGGGAATGGGCAGCAGTATCCCCGTCGCGAAGCTGTGCTTTACGATTGCCAAGATGCTTGCCCAGCGCGGCAATTATGAGCAAAAAATCTCTGTAGTTAAAAATGTCTGTGTGCAGCAGTACACTTCCAATAGCTGGTTTGATGATGGTAGGCTGTAGTGACGTTCATTATCTTGTTTGGCCTAATTTAAGAAAAGGCGCATAAGGTAACCGTAACCAATGGATGCTTGAAACTCGTACGTTCCATCGTTCCTTTAAAAGCGTATCTACTGCATCTTTCAAAAATTCTATACTATCCTTTGGGAAAATCTAAGCTCAGAAACTCGTTCCACATCTGCGTTCACGGTAAGAAATTCCTTCGACACTTTACTATGGGCAACGATTTGGCTTCTAAGATGTGTGCATAAGAAGTGCATAGACTCTATTATAGACTAATAATGCATTCTCACAACATATCATACATTAAACTGGCACCGAAATAAGTCGCTTAAAGCACTTGTGTTACGGACATCAGACAATAGAGCTCCAATAATGAGCATAATTCCCCCTTTCTGGGAGAGGGAGGCCTGTACCTGGACACTGCCATTTGAAGTCTACTGCTCGTCATGGACTTCTAATGGCTAATTTGATGATGATAATAATAATGACACCATCTTCTTTGAATGATTAAGCGTCTACTTAATTATTCTCAACTAAGTCCTACCTTAGACACTTAGGTGTCAGTACCACAACGTCAGAGCGGTCCTGGCATGAGCAATATGCACCGAGTCCTGCCTGAAGCCATTACTTTTTTTTCTATTACTAATTTAGGCCTTTATTTTAGCCTCATATATTCCTGTATACAATGTACTAACAACAATTGATTTATCGGCTAAAGTCTGTCAAGAGTACTCTTACATGAGAAAATATTAATTATTTCTAACTAGTTCTTGTGACCTTATAGAAGCCGCCCACTGCGCCACTTTGTCTTCTTTTACCGTCCGAATTCTTGATGTTAATTAAAACACAAATTAATTATTATTCTCTTTTTTAATCTTTATTTATTTAGAGGGTATAGATACAATTTTTAACAGTTTTTCTTGCATTCCCCTTCGTATGCCAATTTAGCGCCAGCACAACTCAACCTGTATAGAGAGAAACATTACTTTTATATGTTTTGTGATTGATTAAAAAATAATAAGCTTTTCTCAATCCTAAAGCAATTTATTTAAAAAATTATAAATACCTACAACATCTCATACATTGACCAGACTCCTAGGTTAGTCGTTTAAAGAACTTTTGTTACGCACGGAAGGTGAGATTATACATAAATGCTGAGATAATGAGAGTGGTTTAGCATTGAAAATCTGCTACCAATGGCTTCTAGCGATGTAATCGCAGAGCAGTCGTACTATAAATAATAAATGTATATAATGAAGCTCCTATAATCCCCCATTAATTTTAGTTCCCCGCGTTTCCGCTCCTTCATACGTCAAAGTATAATCTGTGGTGACAGCGCTTCGCATCATGATCATTCTAGTATTTGACATATAGAAAGAAAATTGTCTCTGCTTGTATAAAAGCACATTTTATTTCTTATTGTAAAAAAATATTATTTGAAGCAGTAGCTTTTAATGTTGTTTCTCTTTACAGGTTAGTAAATAGTTAATAAGTGTAGAAGTAAGATGGGTTTGTAAATAATTTGTAATAGTTAATATAAAAAAAAATAAATTTCTCTTTACAGAGCAACAATTAAACTGCTTGTTTCAATAAACAACATATTACATGTATATTATGTACATGTTCTTGCATTTTATGAATTGCTATGCAGTTTGGCAGACTATAGACTCTATTGAATATACTCTATTAAAAATAAATAAATTAGTAAAAATATACATATATATAAACACCCAGACACAGAACAAACAAATATCACTACCATCTGCACCATCGGGCTCGTCAATATTATATTTATGTATGTTATATTTTTAATATTCAACTGTAATTAATTCCAGACCTTTGGATGCGTAAATTGCTTTAACCACTGTACTATCATTTGTTTTTTGCTAGACAGTCTTTCGTTATCTTTGTACTACTCAATTGGACCACTATGCATTTATTACGTATCTCTCGAATTCACAAATTTATTTTTCTTTCAAGCGATATGAACTAGATTTTTATTAGAGATAGACTTTTAACAAGGTCGTCTGCCTTAATACCTCACTTACACTTATTTCTACCGCAAAACAGTGTTTGAATTGCTGTTTTTCAGATTGAACGACAGCGGCAGTGAAATGTCACAAAATATCTTCAAGCCACAGGGTTGCTATCCTAGTGATAATACAAGTGTCTTTAGGCTGGGTAGGTGATATATCTTAGACTTAGTAATATAAAAAAGGTTATTGATGGAAGATATACGTGAGATAAAGATGAGAAAACAATACTCGTGCGTCATTAATTGTTCAATCATTATGTACATAACGGGCCTGATTGCGTGGATGTTAATGATCATATCTTATGTGTCAAGAGTCGTGGGGTTGACCCTCACCCAGTTCACTTATTTATATGATGAAATGTGTCTGGGTGGTAAAAATATGTATTTTAGAATTCTATTTGTGATTCCTCTGTTGTTTGATGCCTGTAACATAATAACTTTAAGCAACCCAGCTCGAAGACAGGTCATAGCATGAGATGTAGAGTGAACAAAAAATAAAAAAACCCTTTTCAGACTAAATCATACCTTACTTGGTACACTATACTCACATGCAAGAGTTGCCGTAAGTGCAACCAGCAGTCGAACAGACAGGGGCCCAGTTGTACGGACAGATGCATTCTGGCCTTCCCTGGGGACACCGATTCCTATCCTGGGGCTGGGCATCAGCGCCCAGAGCCACCATGAAGATAACCAAAACAGATAGCACTGGCAAACAGAAAAGAATCCAAAAAAAACATGTAATTAATATTTATTGCATTTTGTTTATACGGAACTAAAAACGCAAAATAGATGTTTCAAATCGACAGGGATATTTCAAACCCCTCTCAATTAAGTTAAATTTTCAATAGCTTGAGGTTAAATTTAAACCTTATTCACTGATGCAATATAAGCGGTTTTGTTATATTACTTTTGAAATATCACGTGTTATGATTATATATGGTATTTGGTGGTAGGAAAGAAAAGTATTCCATATCAGCCAATTGAAGTCCACTGTTGAACATAGGCCTCTCCAAAAATGGAGGAAT
This sequence comes from Heortia vitessoides, assembly GCA_020976665.1. Lineage (NCBI taxonomy): Eukaryota > Metazoa > Arthropoda > Insecta > Lepidoptera > Crambidae > Heortia > Heortia vitessoides. Next base: position 12,518,490 of record JACJUM010003223.1, on the reverse strand, counting down.
TTTGTCCCTAATTGCCGCACTGGGCAAGCGTATTGGCAATCGCAGAGCGTAGCTTTCGAGATCGGGATGTTGTCGCCAATACCCGCCGTTTTGTTAGAAATTAATTGATACCACCACAAACCACTGTCCAAAATGTTGTCATACATCCAAGATTCTTGATTCAAAAATTCTTAGAAAATATGAAAATGCTTAATATTTAAATATTATTTATATGTACAAGGGATCATTTCGAATACAGAAAACAATGAATTCACTAAGTTAAAAATAAAATAACAAGTTTCACGCTTATAACATATATTAAATTAGTACCAAATTGAACTCTCTTCATCTGAAACCTAAGGTATATAAAGTTAAATACACACCTATGACAGACTTCATCTTGATATCAAGTGTACTAATTAATACTGCAAGTTCCTTCCTCTTTTATACTTGTTATGTGGACATAGATTTGAGTAAATATATATTTATAAAGTCTTAAAGTATTTAATCGTTATTTATGTACTTTATACTCACAGCTTATATATATTTTTTCCATGTTATCATAGAGATAATATAAATGTTTTAAAGGATTGAATATTTATTTATTTTTCCAATATTATTTATTATTATTTTCACAGTGTTTCCCAGGAGTTAACATATATGCAATGATCATTTGTATTTGTTCTGTGCCTGGGTGCATATATCGATAGTTATAAAATCAATTTTCGTAAGGGGCAATGTGCAGGTTTACAAGAAGAATAAAAAAGAATATAAAAACATTTAATCAGTTATACTTACTATATAATACTTTTTTAATTATCATTTGAAAAACTATTTTAAATTATGTTTAAGCTGCTTTTAACAAATATAATTTAAATTGAATCTTCTTTTACTTGAAACTATTAACGAAGGTCAGAAATAAATAAATTATTAAAAAAATTGCCTATACGTTACAATAAATTTAATTTCTGACCGTCGATATTTATTTATGAATTATATTTGTAATTCTTCTGTTCCTCGATAATTGCAACACAACTATTTCGTATTCTATGCTAGGAGAACGGTCGAATATTTGTAAAAATAAATTATTTTTCATTACTACACAGTTATTAAATTAATCGAGCGATTTGAAATGAACCAATTCGATACTTAGTATTTTACCTCAAGAAAACCAATAATGCTATATATTGACAACCAAAAACAATTTATGGCAAAACTAATTAATCCTCGTAATATTTGATATAATATTATGTACACATAACCATTTAATATGGGAGTGATTAATGTGGTGATAATATTTGCCTTGTATCTGTACTAATATTGCAAAGAAAAAGAATCATATTTCTGTTTGTAATAAACCGCGTGGTTACAGCAGAGCAAAATAGTAATTCTCCTGTACCAGGTGTCATAAGAGGCCGTAAGAAGCGACAAACGGCGATCTATCCATTGAAAGCAGTGTAGTTCAAATGCAACAGGGCGAGAATGGGCAACAGCTACTCTTTCCCAGCGTGGGCAAATTCCCTTTTTCTTATGGAAACCTGTGTCCAGCAATGGACTTTTTACAGCTGTTATGATGACAATGATTGTAATAAAAAGTACGAATATAAAGGCAGCCGTTCCCGTCGCAAAGTTACGCTCTGCAATTGCCACCATGCTTACCCAGCGCGGCAAAGTTCGGGCAAATTTCCTCTTTCTTAGGAAGGCCAGCGTCCAACAGTGGGCGCTACCATGATGATTATACAAAACTACTGCTATCAATGCTATATACTACTACTTCTGAAGTAATAAAGGCTAAATAAATGAAAATACAAAAGAAATAGAGATCCCAATAAACATGATAAAATGGTGTCAATATGTATGATTTTTCGTTTGTAACGAATAAATACTGAACATATTACAAAAAAAAATTCAAAAATAAAAAGTTATATTATCAGTACATTTTCCCTTTTCTAACAAAAAAGAGAACTACGCGGGTGAAACCGGGTGGCGTTGCTAGTCTATGTATATAAAAGGAGAAGCTCATTGATTGACTGACATATCAACGCAGGCCTAAACTATAGGGGCTAAAACCCTAAAATGCGCAGATGTTCCTTGTAAATATAATGTAGGAAAGCACTAAATAAGGATTTTGGTAAACTCACCCTCTAAGGGGGTAAAACGGAGGTGCACATTTAGCATCAAATTGTGCAGCTTTTAAAGTTATTCGAGTGAAATTCAGTATGAAGGTTCCTCATTAAAAGTCGTGAAATGTGTCCAATATTTATTCAAAAAAAAGTGCAAAGTACGTATGAAAGTACCTCAATTCAACGCGGGCGAAAGCGCGGGGCACTGCTACTAAGTATTGTATACGTTAAATCCCGGAGTTTTAACTTTTAAATAACAAACATTTACATTATTATATCCTTACCTTGTACTTTATTCTAATTATAATCTGCATTAGCAGCGTGTCTCAGTGAAAACAAGGAAAAACAAACTCGTGCATTCTCCAAACAAGTCTTAATAATATTTGTTAAATAGAGAATTTATGTTTGTTCCTTGTAAATGTTTATTCTGCAAATGTATTTTTATTTTACAGTACATGAATGTAAATAACTTTATCGGATTAAGAAAGTTGTATTTATTTGTGAAAGTAAACAATTGGTCATTCCTTAGAGTGAACAAAACACTCGACAATATGTCATGTTTTTTTGCAAAGTACATATGATATTACAAAAGTATTGATTCATACTTTTCAGAAATCATCAACTAAATACGTCTTATTAAATAAATAAAAAAATGGTAAATTCACATTCCACACATCTCGCACATTGATAGTCTGTGGTAAGTCAGCTTACTACATACAGAATAAACACAAATATCATCATATAAATATTCGTCCTGAGTGGGGATCGAACCAACGACCCTGGGCACATAAAATAGGATCACTACAATCTGCGCCATCAGGCCTGTGAAAATTTTCTTTTTTCTTTTATCTATAATGTAGGAAAGAAGAAAATAGAAAATGTGAACAATTTAAAGGTAGGAACAAAGATTGATATCATAATGTCATCACCATTAATGATGGTGATGACAATTGCATGAATTGTTTAATGTGACTAATTCTTCTAATGAACAAAAATTCTCGAGTTTGTTAACATACTCCTCCGAAACCTTGACCGATTCTTATGAAATTTTATATGCATATTTTGTAGGTCTGAGAATCGACCATCTATTTTTCATACCCCTAAGTAATAAGGATTATCCAACTATATCATTTTTTTTTAATTTTTTGACTTAATTTTTTTTCTAATATAATGTGAAGTTAAAAATAAATGCAACCATAAATATTCACCTTTCTATCACCAACACCTATTTTTAATAAATGTTTTAATAATTTGATCATTTTACATCACTTATATGGCCGAACAACGTTTTCAGGGACAGCTAGTAGCTATGTATAGTTATATTAAAGTTACTTTATTTTCTTTGAATAAAGTTACATAACACATTGAACTACCCTTCTATATTTTATTCCTCTATATTCATCCGAAGGTTGTCTGGTAGAATTCGCTTTTAGCCATTAGGCTGGCAATAGTATTATAAATGTTCATTAGTTTTTTATATGCCGCATACTTGTATGCATACTTTTGTCTATGCCGGGAATGCGTTTGACATCCGCATTCTCTTTAAAATGTACAGTATCAACTGCCGAGTAGATATTACTTTGAAATCAGTTATCAACTTCTTTTATTTTAAATTATACAGCAATATTTAAAAGTTACCATAACCTCGTGTAAAAAATTTGGGGCCCTGTAGCGTTTAATTAATAACGGCCTCATTTTGTATTTGTTCGGCTTTTCAGAGAAACGTCCACAATGAGTCGGCGTCGCACTCGGCCGTTCACAAATCGGTTTTTTGTTTAGATAACTTTGTACTGATGGGACGTGTAAAACATAAAATAAAAACATTTGATGCGAGAATATCCGTCGGAATTTTAGGGAAAAAGTAATTTAACTCTGTTGTATGTTGCTCGAGGTCTAAAATGTAACAAATTGCGTATTTTGTCGACCATTTACTGTATATTTTACATGAGTTAAACATCCTACATAGGTCATCTGCATTGGTACCATATTCTGACCCATTTCTACTACAGCTAACAGCAGTCTGCATTGCTGTAATCTCGTTTGAAGAGTGAAAGAGATTTTGAAATTACTGGATAATATCACATAACATCTTCAAGTCACAATGTTGGCGACGCTCTGGTGATATCCTTGTGATAATACGAACAGTGTTTATAGGTTGGGGTGACGCTTACTATCACTCGGACCGAATGCTGTTTATTGACTCATGTCTAGCCGTTGATCCCGATTATCATTGGTTAATTTCGCTTACTTTGCTTTAATGATTATGTCAAAAGGTATGTGTATGGATGATAATCCTCAAGTATGTTGAGACATTTTTACATCCAAAAAAACTAACTGTGGTCCGTACTTCTTTAAAATCCATTACGCCCAATACAGTCAATGGTAGTCGCTACAGAGCGTTTATGACTGACTTGTTTGTTTATCAATTAAACAACTATGTTGTGCAAGAGTTATGGTTTCAACAAGACGGCGCAACAGCTCGTGCCATGATTGATTTATTGAAGGAAACACGTAACCGCATAGTTTCACGTATCGGACTAGTGAGTTGACCTCCAAGATACTTTATTTAACGCCACTTGACAATTTTCTGTAGAGATATGTGAAGTCACAATATTTCTCATTAATTTATCTTACTTCGATGGACCCAATGGCGCTAAAGGTAGTGATTTTTTCTTGAGCGCCAAGGGTCGTGGGTTCGATTCCCACCCATGATATATATATACATATATAGCTTTTGCGACGGGGATTCTGCTGCCTATCCCCACGCTGTGCATTTGAGATATACTGGTTGGAATGGATACGACACCTGATACAGGGGGAAGTACTATTCTACTCTGCCGGTACCTTACGGCTAATTAAACTCAATTATATTAAACTGCATTAATAGTGTAATTTAATATAATTATGCTGTGAAATATAACACTTAAATGACTTGTAATTAATTATTGTTTTTTTTTCTCCAGGTAAGTGCACGTTTTGACTGCAGCTTCTCACTTTACCATAATGTACGTACAGTGTAAGTATATTGACGTATGGCTAACTTGTTACAATCCACGACTATATATTTATTTTAATTCCGTTCCGCAAGAATTTTTCAGGTAGCAAAAGTAGGCTTAATTATTGCAAAATTCCTCATTTATTAAAATAGGTACAAAAATGAATTAAGCTATAATTAGAACAAGCCGCAATAGCAAAACAGTTAGAAAATTGGCTATTTGCAGTAATTAGACAACGGTTTTTGCATATTGAATCTTTATCTTAATAACACGTTTCTTAAAAAGCCCACTAACACGCCATGGAACTGTTACAACAAGTTATGAACACGACTTCTTTTGTTTCTTTAGTTCCAATGAATTTCACATCTGTTTAGCATATCTTTAGCTCTGGATTTCTTTCTATTTTGAAAATTGCATTGTTTTGATTTATTTAATTTTGAAAGCTTTTAAAGTACTAGTAATGGGCCTACTTGAATAGTAACTTTCTGGGTTGTTATTTAACAAGAAATAGTTCCACAGCTTTAGCTTAAAAACTCATTTTAAATAGTTAAAAAAAATATGGAAAAACAAAATAATGAAAAGATCTTTACTAAGCGAATTTGTGAAAACAATTTATTGATTAAGTTATCTGTTAGCGCGATCCGGAAAGTATGGTCTATACCTTCTTACAAGCAAACATAAAAAATGTGTCTTACTTTCTTATGAATACATCTAAAGGAACATGACGTCAAGCACATTCTATTGCGTGTTCTAGAGTCATACTTGTGTTACGGAAATAGCGAAACTATTAATTTATTATTAAAATTAGTTCATCTACCACGATATTATCGCCTGAGTTATGTTACACAACCTTGGTAATAACAACAGTTAATTTACATGCATCACAAAGAAAAACATTCCTTGACATTTTAAGCCTTTAATATTATTTCTTTGTTATGTGTAAGGTCTACCTCTTAGCATGAGGTATTAACTCAAGCATTGGTACCTCACTCAAATAGTAGTGTTCAGATTGCGGAGTTTCTGTTTGAAAGGTGAGAAAGGCAGTAGGTAATGTGATGAAATATCTTCGAGTCGCAAGACTGGCAATGCACTAGTAATAATCCTTGTTGTATAACTAAAAAAAATATAATATTGGACGGACCTTATTTGCAAATAAAGATTGCAAAATATTGATTTAAAAATATATATTAGATGACACGAATGTACAGTAAGTACTGTAAATTTATAAGTAAATTAAACATTGTCTATTGTTATTATATTTATAACAGCAATCACCAAGTAATAATAAATAATAGTTATATATACCCACAATATCTCGCACAATGATATGACGAGATAAGTCGCTTAAAGTGCTTATGTTACGGACATTAGAGGGCAGATAGAGACAGTTAATTGGGACTAAATAAAGACAGCAGCTGCATCAGTGTTGCCACAAGCAAAAACATACTCACTCGGAAACGGGAAAAACACATATAATTATCGAAAAAATGTTGGGGATCGAAACCAATCTATACTTTTGTATGAAATTAGTATGTATTAAGTTGTAATTTTTAATTTTCTACTTACTTAATATATATATATATAAAATTGTTGTCTAAATAAGAAAAACAATGTCTATCTGTTCTTTATTACAATATTATAGTTAATTAATTAATAACAATATATAATATGGTAAAAGTTATTTATTCAAAACATATGTCTTAGAAAACGAAATTTTATTTTATCCGCATAATTTTCCCTGAGACCCTTTTTCTTCACAAACACATTCGGAAACAACGCCAAAAGCGTTGCTTTTCCTTTTTTATTTTATTAAAGGGCATGTATTTATTCATAATTGTTATGTCAACTGTTTTTTTTATAATAATAATTGTGTTGCAACTTCACTGAAACTGTTCAGGCTTGGGAGGTTAATTAGATTTATTTTTCCTCAGTTTGGACCAACATATCTTTACCAGGTAGAAAAGGTATTGAAGAAGGGCCAGGCTACAATTATCAAGAATTAACGAGCGTGTATTAAAGGACTAACGTGATTGAGGGAAGCGAGACAGGTATGCCAAGATCTACCCCGATGAGACACAGGCGTGATGTATTTATGTATGTACATACCACAACGTCTATAGGACCGACATCTGTGAGAATACATATTTTTAATACCAATGCCCCTGATGACCCTAAACCATCATAGGAGTCACCTATGTTGATCCCACATTAAGTTTACTGACATAAGACGGGCCTTACAACTAAGTTTACCGCAAGTGTATACCGCGAGGCACTAGAAAAGAACCATTAAGGAGTCCATTAAGGATTTATTTGCTCAAAATTGCACGACCAGTTAAGCTGAAAGCAACCAGTAGACATTTTTTTTAATTGCTGTTCTAAAAGACTTTTTCCTGACGTCATTTGTATGCATGTGTGTATATATTAAGTTTAAATTAGTATGATTAAAAAACAATATGTAACGACTGTTAATCTGTTTTAAATACTCGCAGCGCACATTCTTACTGTTATGTCGACTAATACTTAAGTTTACATTAGAGTTGCCCTGAGGCCAGCAGAATAGAATATAACTGCTCCCGGTGTTGTAAGAAGCGACTAAGGTGTCAAAACCGACTGACGGCGGTAGATCCAACCAAAATGAAGCAGCTCAAATAGAGAGGATGGGGATGGGCAGCAGCATCCCCTTCGCGAAAGCTGCGCTCTGCCATTGACAACACGCTTGCCCAGCGTGACTATTATGGGCATCGCCACCCTATAGATTTAAGCTACACTGTCTCTTGAATGAATATAAACGAATAAAATGTAATAACTCGATGTGTACTTATGACTGTATGTTTGTTACGACCTCTGTCCGATGATTGAGTACTGCTGGCTCAGAGACTAGCTCGACCACGTGGAAGTTCTTGCCAGAGTTCTGTCGCGCAGATTTTTCTAAATATATGGGGTTTAGATTCCCTTGACCGTGGTTTGTGTAATTTAATGCATTTTTAAATAGACATTTCATGAAAATTTCTGGTCAATCTTGTCGTTGAACTGAAAATATAAAAAGTTAAAAGCCTTTAAAAAAGTAGTTTTAAGTACACGTAAATGCTAAAAATAATTGCCACATTGGGCAGGCGAAGAACATTTGTGTCGAGTATGCTGATATTTACCGTTCAAACCGGAACACATCAATGCGAACACTGTTGTTTGGCGGTAGAAATGGTGAAAGTGAAGTCCACGCATATAGCATGTAATGTTGCTTTTCCTAAAATTTTCTAAGATAAAATATAGCATATAATATTGGAGTCGTAAGGTTCTGGAATGGAGATCACGTGCCGGCAAACGCAGCGTAGGGCGTTCACCCGCAAGATGGATAGACGATTTGGCTAAAACCGCTGGACGTAGGACAACTGCTCCTATTGGAGATTCCTTGGGAAGGCCTATGTCCAGCAGTGGATGTCTTATGGATGACATGATGATAATGATGATGATATAATATTTTCTCGAAGTGACTGCGTTTACTTTTCCACTACCTTAACAGTCGGTTAACGCAGACGTGATTCGCAAAATCTAGGGATGATGAACGAGCGTCCGTCGCCACGTTTGCTTATTTTTGATTTATAACATATCCCAAACGGATGCTTATAGATAAGGAAGCCTATTGAAGTATATATTTTAGCAATGCAGGGTTTTAAAGGGTTATGGATTAAATGTGATTAGATTTTGAGAAGGGTTAAATGGGCGGAAAAGATCGTTTTAGAGTTGGGTTTTATTGAAAAGAGCTGTCGGTTACACTGTGACGGATGTGATATTGTGATAAGGGTTGTGTATGTATTTATATTTCTAAACTAAATGTTTTCATATTTTATTTGATCGCTAATCTCCAGTGTAATTTATTATTCTACTCTACGTAGAATAGTTCGTCCTGGTAGGTGACTAAGGTACCAGAACTGACATATGGTATATCCACCCTAAAACAGCATCGATCAATTACGACAGGGCAAGGATAGGTAGCAGAATTCCCGTCATGAAGTTACGTTCTACGATTGCCACCACGTCTGTCGTGCGCGAAAATTATACAGCTGATATGAAGACCCAGTTATTTCACTGCCTCATTCTCCGTACTAACTGAAACAAATCAATGTAAATATAGCTGTTTGGCGGTAGAATTAAATGAAAATGTGGTTTGAAAATGACAAATACAGATGGCTATAATTTTTTGTTAACCACAGATAAAATAAAAAAGGAGAACTGACCGTTAGTCAACTTCTCCTTTTAAATACATAGCATTTTATATTGTCTAATATCCGTATCAAATGTGCTCTATATTTATTACCTAATTACTTCGGAGACAGGTCAACATTTGAGATGCCGTGTGAATTTATTTATTTTAATATATATCATTTAATATAATGTCATAGGGCTCTTCGATGAGTACTCATGGCTGTATGTAAGAATGGTGTTTGTGATTCGGCTCCTGATGAAGGCATTAATAGAAATGATGCGAAGACGGATTTGACGTTGTCTACGAATGAATATGTATTTCATAATTTTTATTTTAAGATCCCAAGATTCGAGCAAAGGGCGTTCTACAGCTAGTGTGAAGACTTAGTAATTTCACTTAACTGAAATAGCTATTTGGCGGTAGAAAATGATGAGAGTGGGTCACAAATACCATATTTTTTTTACCACCACGGAAAGAGATTTCAAAGCGGAGCTGATTTATATAAATAACATCGTTTTAACGCTATTCTTAAACCATTTCCAATTTTAACATAAACGAAATGTGAGCGTACATTGTTCAGGCAATGCGTTAAAGCGTCGCAAATTGCGCGATAAATTACAAGGCGAGAGACAAAACCAGCCCGGCTCGGGTGGATGCTGGAATTAACACTACAGCATTAAAGAGCTGGTGGCTCTTAATTTAAGAGTTTCAACAAGAAAGTTAAAAAACATTCTGTTGGACATACTTTCTTTTAATCTAAAAATAGTAACTGGTAAATTTTATAAGTGAAAAAAATATAAAAACAATGTTATAAATGCGAAAGTAAGTTTATTCGTTTGTAACGTCTTCACGCAGTGTCTATTCAATCTATCTTTTTGAAATTTCGCTTACTAATAGTTGAGAGTTCGGCAAAGGACATAGGCTACCTTGAATCTCAAAAAATACAGGCTATTTACGTGATATTTATAATAAATGACAATTTTTGTATTACAATGAATCAATAGATGGCGCTGAGTGATTTTGATAACAGCTAATCTTATCAAAATATCTCAATTAGATTTTTTTATCTCAACTAACAAATAGTATAAATATAGTAAGTCTGTTTGAGAGGTAACCCTCTTCACGATTTATCTAGCTAACCGATCCTCGTGAAACTTCACAGGGAATGATATATAGTACTCTTAAAATACTGCGGTGTACATGTGAAATTAACATGGACAAAGCCGTGGGAACTAGTCGTTTAATAAAACTATGTAATGAAATAGCAAAGTCACCTGGTTTAAGCATATTGCTTGAAAGCTGAATCCGACCGGTTTATTTAAAACAATACTTTCAGATAAATAAAATGAAATATAAGTTTTATTTATATTATATGGACAATCCAGAACAAAATTTGGTCTTCGTTTTTTTTCTATTTGGTCAATTATTCCTGAAAATAAGGCCGCAAAGTCCTGGACTTCACGCTCTAGCAAGGGCAGCATAGGGTAGGTACCTATCCTTTAAAGCAGACAAAACATGACTATTATGTCTATGCCTAGAACTGCAGAATCACGATAGATGCAGGCAGCGTACATTCGTTCCCATTAGAAATAATATAGAGAAGCCTAAGTCTGACAGTGAACATAGGAAGTAGAATTGATAGAACAATAATGATACAAGAAATTCACTGCTTTAGTCCCTAGAATAGGAGGTTACTTAATCTAGTTCTAGCCAATGTTATTTAATATTATTTAGAATTATTATCATCATATCAGTCATTGGAAGTCAACTGCTGGAAATGAGCGTCCCCAAAAAAGGAGGACATTTGCCCATAATTGCTGTGCTGGGCCAGTGTAGTAGCGATCACTTAACGTGAATTAACGCTACGAATGATGCTGCCTATTCCTGCCCTGTTGCATTTATGCCATGCTGGATGGATACCGTGATCTCCCGGTTCCGTTGCGTCAGTCAACTCTAACGATGCAAGGTGTAAGGGGAGTTAATATTGTATTCTGCCGGTAGATTATTTAGAATATGGGTCAAAAAGAAAATCATTGTCCAATGAAATTTAATATTCCTTTTGAAATTTAACGAGTGAAATAAACGGTCGGAAAACGGTCAAACAACGAACAAATAATAATGGCTTCTGGCCTGGCCTAAACGTGATAGAATTAAAACTGCATCGGGAGCGTTTTCATTAAAGCTCCTACTAATTAGAGCGCATTCATTCGACGGACTTTTGTACCCAACATTGTATGTTTTAGCTCTTTGTTGGGGCGACCAACTGCAACGACCCGTACTTCAGTGACTCATCTGTTATCTGTCTGTAACATTTTAAATTATATCATTTTGCTGATTATTTTCCAATGCTTAAAAAAATGCTAGGTTGTAAGAATATAAAATATACCAGAAAAATCAACTTTTCTTGGTCTCAAATATCAGGCGAGACTCCAACTTGCAATCAAATTAAATTACTATATTACCGTGAGGTACCGCTAGAGTTGAATAGTACCTTCTCTTATACCGGGTATCGTAAGATGTGAAATAGATACCAAAACCGACAGATGGCGGTATATTTATTCGAAACAATGTAGCTCAAAGGCACAGGGCGGGAATAGGCAGCAGCATCCCCGTCACTAAAGCTGCGCTCTACAATTGGCAACACGCTTGGACATAGCGGCAATTATGGGAAAAACTTTACCCTTTCTCGTGCAGCAGTAGACTTCTAATTGCTGATATGATGAGCATGTCTTCTTTACCGATTGAAGCTATTAAAGAGAAATCACAAAAATATCACTATAAAAATATCGACTCGTTTATAAAGATCTTGGTAGAACAACTTCAAAGTTGGAAAGAAAAAATTGCAAGCTCAAGTCCCGCCTTACACCCCATCATATCAGCCATTAGAAGTCCACTGTTAAACACAAGACAGCCTCATTATATTACTTATGCCCACTTCATTACTCAATTATGCCCACAATTTTAGCTTTCGCATTTGAGATACGCTGTTTTGGGTGTCTATACCGCCATCTGTTGGTACTTAATTATCTATTATGACACCTGTTACTGGGAGAGCTACTATTCTACTCTGCCGATACCTCACGGTTTTACCGATACCCCATGGTACACCTGAGATAAGCAAAATTGTTTGTATTAGGTAAAATATTAAAAATTATGTTTTTAGCAGTCACAACGTCTGTCAGCTTTATCACCAAACACAAGTAAAAAAATCAAAACATGACGATATTTTATAATTTCACTGTGTGGTCAAATATAGTTGGGGAGGCGTTAGTGATATTGTGTCTCTGTAGGCTATGATGTACAACATCACGCGAACCGTAAGATTGTTTGCGGTCCTGGTAGGCACATCCTTTTGACACAAGCCTCTACATTATGCCGGCTGATGATTTCCATCAAATAAACTCTATGCATAACATTTATTGGTAGTCAGCTTAGAATATAATAATAAATACACATATACATCATGTCACAATGTTGGCATATCTCTTTCGGTTCCTTTACTCGCATTAGTCCTTTCATACACGTTTGATTATTCTTGATACTCCTGACCTGGCTTTTTTTAATACCTTTTCTACCTGGTTAAGATATGATTGCTTCGGTCGTCCTCTACTAACTCTTCCATTCTCTTCTGTTATATATTTTTGTGTAGTCATTCTACTTTCATCCATTCTTTCTACATGTCCAAACCTATTCCTTTCTCTATTATTATCGCAATTATAATCTTTTACACCACATTGATCTCTTATCACACTATTCTTTGAACTCACACCATGCATACTTTAAAGTTTAATAAATAACAATAAAAATTCACACTAAATCATTGACCAAATAACATTAATCTACATTGTCCCGACTGCAAAATAAGCTTGAATAAAGTAATTTACGTTTAACACAAGTGTGTTACAAATATCAGACAACAAAAGAAGGTCTACGTTAAGTAGGCCTATTTCAAGCACTTTCAAATCTACAAAACTAATAAATTGATCAATTTTCCCAATTCAATCCCAGGCAGCTTTATCATTAATATAATCTATAACGATTTAATATGCTTATGAAATCAACCTATTATTTACGTATTTTTTTTATTCATTAATCGGCCGGCTGATTAATTATGATGCCTGGTATTTTCTTTTAAGACCTTATGTAGTTGCCCTTGAAAGAATTATTATTTTATAGTGCCGAGCTGAAAAAGAATACTAGATATATATACAAACCAATCTCAAATATTATACATATAAATATTTACTCTGGTTGAGGATCCAACCCGTGGTGTTTTGGTGAATCCAACCTAAGACTATTGGCACCAAATAGGAGCAACGCCATCAGGCCCGTGAAAAATGAGTGCACCATTTAGATTTAGGAGTTAAAATGCTTGATCAGCATCATTATATCAGCCATTGAAAGTCTACTGCTAGACATAGACCTCTCCAAGGAGGAATTTTGCCTATAATTGCCGCGCTGGGAAAATGTGTTGGCAAGCGGAGAGAGCATCTTTCGCAACGGGGCTGTTGCTGCCCATTCCTGCCCTGTTCATTTGAGCTACACTATTCCGGATGGATATACCGCTATCTATCGGTTCTGGTACTTAAGTTGCCTCTTACGACACCTGGTACAGGTTGAGTTATTATTTTATACTCTGTCGGTACATCACGAACAAATGCTTCAACGTCTTAAATTCAGTCAAAATTATCTTAAAATTTTTATTATCATTACATATGTAATTTACATTTGCAATTTTAATGCAATTAGAATTGAAATTTTAACTTAATAAATAAACGAGAAGTTGTGATATACAGCATTAATCAATTTAATAACAGTAATAACCTATAACATCGATATTATCCAGAGGAAGTAAAATATACCATAAAACACTATTATGATTATAATAATTTTTAAAAGTTATTCATTTATTGAATTTTAAATATCAACCTGATACCAAAATAATTTGCTGAAAGCATTTATGAATTAAGCTATTAGTATATTATAGTATATATAAGCTATTAATTTATATCAGACAACAAAGAAACCACAAATATAATACTTAACTACATATTTGACATACAGACACTGATTATATAAATATTTATCCTGTGTAGGGGAATCTAAACCACGACCCTTAGCGGAAAAGATATTTATTTTCCTTATCCAAACTAAACAACCTTTATTCAATTGTTTTTACATTGTTTTCTTAACCAGCACTAGGTCTCTATGTGGATAGTACAAGTCCTTTATTGTTGTCTCTATACGGGATCGTGTTCCATTGATGATAAATGGTAGGGGACTGTCCCGTCCACGTCCTGTAATTATTCAGGGATTAAACGGGAACCGTTGAATGGTGAACAGCGTACGTCGAGTTTAAAGATAAAATGTTTATGTGTAGATCAGGCATCGGATGCAGTCTTTCATTACTGGGAATAAAAGGTTCTTTAAAACAAAGAATCTTCTTTATCATCTTCATATCAGCTTTTGGAAGTCACTGCTGGACATAGTTCTCCCAAACAAACTGGAAATTTTGCCCATAATTGCCTGCCGTACCGTGGTTGGCAATCGCAGAGCGAAGCTTTCGTGACGGGGATGCTACTGCCCATTCCCACCCTGTTCATTTGAGCTACACTGTTGCGGATAGATATATCGCCATCTGTCAACATACCGACATACCTGGTACAAAGGGAGGTACTACTCTGCCGGTATCTCACGGCACGTGTACTACACTGTAATCATACGAGCCGTAGGAGGTTCACTGCTGGACATATATGTCCCCATGAGATTTCCAATTCAACCGATTATGATTCTTATCATTTTTAATGTTAATGCGTTATGCTGACCATAGCATCCTAACAAAGGATACATACACTAGTTATTCCGATTCCCAGCATTCCTAGGGGATTAAAAGTATGCCTTTCAAAAAGGTAGGAAAAGTAGGCTGCGCTAATCGCCAACTACCAACCGGCCTGCATGCATGTCTGCCACATTTTTGTTGTAACATGCTTGCAATGCTATATTATCTTACCAAAACTGACTCAATCCCTACTCCATACTTATATACTTTTTGATCTTTACCAAAGCTCGTTGGCATTGTTAGCTCACTCTCACCAATTTCTTCTTCCAAGCGGTGAAATACACACCAACTTTAAAAATGTTCATAATTTATTTACTCATTCAAGTTCGTTTGTGCATAAGTCAATATTGGAAATTGAAACAAAACAATATTTGACACAAGGCGTTTGGCATCACCAGATACGTTGGCTTATATCCAGCTCGTCGCTATTCCTGGCCTTATTGCAAACTTTCTACCTTATCTATTTGCTATCAGTACGACTTTGGCAAGAGTATTGTTTTGATATGTTTTCACTTTATCTTCAATTCGCTTATACTTTACTTATCAATAAAAATAAAACAGTAATCATGCAGTTTCTCTTTGATCTCTTTAGGTATTTAACCTATGAAAATAACGTTGTCATTGACGAGTATGTGAGTTATGATAAATCGAACATTGATGCACGCACCGAGTGGTTTAGACCATAGTTCAAGAATCATCATTATATCAGCCATTGGAAGTCAACTGCTGGACATTGACCACCACAATATAGGGGAAATTTTGCCCATAATTGCCGCGCTGGGCAAGCATGTTGGCAATCTCATAACGTAACTTATGCAACGGGGTTACTGTAGCCCGTCTCGACCGTGTGATTTTGAACCACACTGAAATAATATTCCGCCATTAGTTGGTTCTGGTACCTTAGTCGCCTATTACGATGTCTGGTACAGACGAAGGTACTATTCTACTCGGTCGGTACTCCAAGGCATTGCGCGAGAATTTGGCGATGTATTACACAAACAAACAATTAAACAATTAAGTTTTTAAGCCTTAAATATAAACACACGCACAACATCTCATACATTGACCTGACTCCGTGGTAAGTTGCTTAAAGCTCTTGTGTTACTGACATCAGACACTAGAGAAATCACAAATATAATTTTTTAATAAATATTTTTAACACCCAGACACAGGACAAACACAAATATCATAATATAAATATTTGTCCTGGGTGGGGATCAAACCTATGATCCCTGGCGCCGGATAAAATTTCTACTGCGAATTTTGTTAAGCGATAAAGCTCACTTTTGTTTGAATGGTTACGTCAATAAACAAAACTGTTGTATTTTGAGTGAGGACAATTTTCAAGTGCATGTTTAGACACCGTTACATCAGGAAAAACTGACTGTGTGATGTGCTATAAAGGCTGGTGGAATAATTGTCTGTACTTCTTTAAAATGACGCTGGTCAGAACTTTACAATCTATGGTAATGTTCAGGAATTGCGGTTTCAACAAGACGACGCAATTAGTCACACAGCTCGTGCCATGGTTGATTTATTGAAGGAAACACGTATCCACATAATTTCACGTTACGGACCCGAGAATCGGCCTCCAAGATCGTGTGATTTAGCGGCGCTTGGCTATTTTCTGTGAGAACATCTGAAATTGCTAGTCTACGCCGATAAACTCAAAACAATACAGCACTTAGGGGACAACATTCATAGCGTTCTTACTGTCGTAGTCTAACATCCGAGCCAGCCGTAGCGGTCATATGCCAGAAATCATATTTAAAATATAATGCCTTCATATTATCGTTTGAATGAAGTAAATGTTTTATCAATATAAAAATATTTTTAGTTTAATTCCATTTAGCCTATAAGAACAGGCTAGACCGAGTTTAGGTACCTAATTATCAAAATGTATTTTAGTTTAAGTTTCCTTTTGTTGTTAAATAAAGTTATTATTATTATTATAGTATTATTATTATTTCAAAGTTTTATACCTCTAAAAAAGCACCCATACCAATTCTCGATATGAAAGGGCTTGCGCCTAAAATAGTTCGGTGAAAAGAATGCCCAAATAGGATCTATTGGTTCACGCGGCTGGCTAAAGGGAATTCTGAAGTTCAATAATGTGGTGATCGAACCTTGGCAGAAAGAAAAAGTCTAATTTCAACGATTATGAATATGGAGAATAAAACCTGCACAGATTGCACGAACATATTGTTCATTTTTATTATACCTATATGTTACAACTGTTTTGTTAACAAGATGGTTGAGAGTACGTAAGAGTTGATGATTTTACCTACGCAAAGTATATATTCTGTCAACTCCTGAGCATTTGAGTTAACTTCGTGGTTTCTTCTGGTTTCTAGTGAAATTCCTCCAGTAATTTTAAAAGGCTGTAATTACTGTTACTGGACTCAGGATACTACATAGTTGGTCCCCCCCCCCCTTCTACCTCCTTAGGGGATAATTTTTGACAAAATATTTTACACGAGTTTCATGACTTTTATTCGAATAACTTCAGAAATAGCAAAGTTTCATACTAAATTTATATACGTAGTCAGCAAAGGGGTAAAACCCTTTTAGCAGGTTAATCTATAAATATATCAATTATTTTAATAATAAGTGCTTACCATATAAAAGGAACCCATGCGCAAAATTTTATTGCTGCACTGCGAAGGAGTGATGGTGATCGCAGATATTTTTTTCTTACTTTTTTTTTTCGGACGAACCTAGTGCTGGACTACTCAGACGTCAATTCCACCGCCACCGAAAAAAGAGGGCGGGGCCTCTCATAGATGAGAGGTCCGATGCCCGTATTCATCCTGCGTGCCCCGCGGCCGCAATGGCTCGCGAGATTTGAGCGGGACCGACGGCGCGTCCGAGGGCACCTCTAGAGGCTCGACCTAGGCTCGGCCGCCGTCGTTGGGGTTGAATTTACTATGAGTTGTAGCAAAAGAGGACGGACTAATTGAGCCCGACAGCCCTAGGGCTGTCGGTTATCGCTCGTAGGGGCAGGGACTACACGCGTTCGCCGGCGAACGCGGTGTACTGCTCTGTTGTACGAGTGCATGTGGAGTGTAGGTGATTGTTTTGTGCCAGTGAGAGGGCGAGGAAGGGCTGCGATTTTCGCGGTTATTTTATCGGGAGGGTTTTTCTTACTACGCAGATTCAGCTGTATAAACCACCAACTGTTGGTTCCGGAAACTCAGTAATCATTATGACACCTGGTATTAAGATGGGATGGGATATTATAAATATTTACAGTCAAATTTCTAAATTCCACGACTTAGAACGTAAAGCAAATTCTTATGTATATCAAAGTTCACTGATTAAACTACACACAAAGTTATTTCAAAATTATGGTTTGCTAAAACTTAATATATTTCCTTTCATCATATGAGCAATAGGAAGTCCACTGTTGGACATATCTCTCCCAAGGTAGGGAGATTTTTAACCATAATTGGTGCGGTGGGCTGGCGTGGTGGCAATTGCACAGCACAATTTTGCGACGAGCATGATGCTGCCAATCCTTATCTCATAGTATCTATGTTGCCCTGTTTCGGATAAATATACCGCCATCCGTCGGTTCCAGAACCAGGCACATTAAGAGGTAATATTTTTCTCCGTTGGTACCCTACTGCTATTAAATCCTTGTTCCTTTTACTTCTCCAAAATTAGTTGTTTCCAAACCGCACCGCACCTAACCTTTCATAAAGATGTCAATTTGGTTAGCCAATATCTTCCAAGACCATTTCGCTAAACAAATCATTATCCTAATAGAGAACTATTTCATTAATTCAAAGCCCAAACTATGTTAACATTCCCCTTACAATGCTCGACTTAAAATGACCTCAAAAGTGTCAGAGAACATAGGGCGAGCAAGGGCTGTTTGTTAGTCGCCTAACATTAGCTCAGCGCATTTGGCACCGGTCCAACTGGCACCGTACAGAGTCTTGGAGTCTTGGAACTGACGACATCTTCGAGCTAATTAGCTAGTTTTATTATTTCACTTTTACACCTATTTTGTTTTAGGGTGCTATTAATGATTAAGAAACTGTATTAGTGTCTCACAGAAAATACTTATTGAACAGATATTCTATACATTATTATCCTCATCGTAGCAGCCGTAGAACGTCCACTGGTGGACAGCATAATACCGTGCTGGAAAGCATAGTGGCAACCGCAGAGCATAGCTTCGTGATCTGCTGCCCAACCCCGCCCTGTTGCTAATGAGATACGCTACGGTACCTCAGTCGCCTCTTACAACACCTGATTCAGGAGGAGACACTAATGTATTGTGCCGGTGCCCCAGTAGAGGTATATGAAGTAGCTTTAATATAAGAAAGTAATATTGCTGATGTTCTAGTTACTTTATTCGATCTATGTGTTTAAATATTTGTAATTAAGAATATATTTCATGGATTTTTTCTCTGTTTATAGTAAAAAACAAATATTTACGTTACCAAGTATCATTTGTGTTAATTTGAAAGTCCTTTCTGACTTTTTCAAGCATTTAAAATTGTATTGTATCTATTGTTACTTTTGTGTCGCCACTTCCGCTTTGTGTGAATCCCCATTGTTTTCTTGGTTTTAATTTTGAAAAAACATGTGTATTTAGCTTAATCAAAAAATTCAACACGGTTGAAGTGGGGATACAAATTGTGTCTTCTTTGGCGGCGTGCCAGCGGGGCCTAATCTTTATGTGTTAGTGGACCGTAAAAGTTATTAGTCTCAGTTTATCTAATTTGTTAAAACTAAGTAAGAATATTGTAGACTAGCTTGAGAGATTAAACTCTTTCATTTACTTAATCTTCAAAAATTTAATGTACTAGCTATTAAATAATCATACCTCATATAAAATATCGTCTGTATTGGAACCTCACTCTCACCTATTTCTACTGTGTTTGCTTCATTATCATACCAGCCATTGAAAGTCTACTGCAGAACATTCGCTCTTAACTCCTTCTCATCACTCTAGTTTTTTGACAAACTCTTTTACAGTGACAGCTATACGACTCTGGAACGAGCTTCCGTTGAATATTAAGCAATCCCCAAACAAATTTAACCTGAAACGCTGTCTCCGTACTTTATTTACTGATGCTGCTTCTCTAACTTTATAACCCTATTTCTGATGTACGTTATTTTATGTATATATATACATATATATATATTTATATCATATGCATTTATTGTGTTTATTTATACAAATATGTATGCCATGTTTATTTATTTTGTGTATATATTGCCTGCACCACTATATATATATATTTTTTTCAGTTTTGTGTAATGGTTGACCGGGAGATAATGCCATCTGGCATTAAGTCCGCCATTTGTACATTTTGTAACATTTTGTGCAATAAAGTTAAATAAATAAATAAAATAAATAAACATAGGCCTCCGCAAGAAAGAGTAAATTTTGCACATAATTGCCACGCTGGACAAGCGTGTTAGCCATCGCAAAGCACAGCTTTCTCGACGGGAATGCTGCTGCCCAATCCTACCCTGTGCATTTAAGCTGCATTAAATTGTAATAAAATCGGGTCTGTCATTTATGAATTCATCGCGGACAAGCAACGTGACTATTTTTATATATTAAGATTTTAGATTGAGCAAAAGGACTATTTAAAATAGCTCTATAGAACTTTTCGATTAGTGGCAATAAGACTGTAATGACAGAATAAGAGGCGTTCTCTCTCGAGTCTCATTAGCTAACTAAAGGTAGCTCAACGAGCTATTTGGAGGGCGCGTTTCTTTGAATGATCAAATAAAAATTAAAACATCTATAACAACCTCTATATCTCATAATGGTCTATGCCTAGGCAGTTAACAAGCTAGATCTTAATATAGGTAGTGCGCGTATGCGTACTCATAGTAAGTGAGAACATTTAATCTGAAATGGAAATCATAGTCAAGAGCATCTTAGTTCATCATATCATCATCACATTCACCATTTGAAGTCCACTGCTGAACAAAGGCCTTCCCAAGAAAGGGGGAATTTTGCCCATAATTGCCCCGCTCGGCAAGCGTGTTAGTAGTTGCAGAGCGCTGCCTTAACGGTGGGAATGCTGCTGCCCACCCCCGCCCTGTGCATACTTTACTTGTAAATGATTTATACCAATTCTTTATCGACCAAACCTAATTTAATAATTTATAACCATCGTATTGCGTCTAGACGCCGAAAGCTTTTTTGGCAATCTGCGAGAAATATTAGTGAGGACATGGCGAACATTTAGAAAGTAATTTGCATAATTTCAATTCAAGGGAACCAGTGACGTATGCTAATCTGGTTGATATTTCGTTCTGGTCTAATATATTAGTAATACTGCGGCGCAAACTTTTTTAATCTAGACTGTAGAATAATCTATAGTATTCCTGGGAGAAATTTTGGAAGGGATATTTACATTTTGTTATTGTATATATTCTACGATAAAATAAGTTACATATTTTCGGAAGTTAGACAAATTTGAAATTTAATACAGGTATACAAACACTTGGTTTTTACTTCTCCGTGTTTTTTATTTTCTTTCAATCCTAGCATACAGAATGTACCTAGTATACAGAATCCTAGCATATTTGTATCTATCTGTATTCTAGAATTCTGTTTCCTCTTAAATCATTAATCTATACTAATACTATGATGTTATATGTTAGTATTTTTGGTATTTTTGATTTAACTAGGTAATTAAATAAATAAAATCGAATTGAGCAAAATCACAGAGACAAAGTGTATTCAGTGACAGAACCAGGTTACAGAGTATATATTATTTATAAACGTAATAATATGACAAGTGTACAATATTTATAATAGATGGCGTTCAGTGTTGCAATTGATCATTTCCACATACTATAAAGCTGAAGAGTTTAATTGTTTAAACGTGCTTATCTGAGTCATTACAAGTCCGATTTGAAAAACTCTTTCAATGTTGGATAGTCCATTTATTGAGGACGGCTACTATCCACCCCTGTCACTTTTCCAACTAGACAAAGTCGAGGACACGGCTAGTCTCTTTATAAAAGAACGCACGAGAATATTCCTAAAATAACATTTGATTTGGTTAACGTATGTCGATTCGACAACTCTATTTCCATATCAATAAGGATGATCATCATTATCATCATCATGGCAGCCTTAAAAACTTTTACTACTAATCATAAACCTCCCCAAGAAGAGGAAATTTGCCCATATTTGCTGTGCTGCACGCTATGCAAGCGTAGTGGCAATTTCAGAACATTTGGCAATAACTTATATAAGAGGGCAGAAATGCTGTATCCCATACCTGCCCTGTTGCGTTTAAGCTCTATTTTGGATGGATATACCGCCACCTACCGGTTTAAGTATCTCAGTCGCTTCTTACAATACCTGGTAAACAAAGAGATACTATTCTTAAATTACGATTATTATTAAAACACTTGTGTAACAGATGTCAAACAACAGAGTAATCTTACCAAATCATATACAACACCCAAATGGAAAAAGTACAAACACCTGTCTGGGTGTTTGTCCTGGGTGGGGATTGAATTTACAAATATAAGCCACAAGATAGGAGTGCTATCAAATGCAATATTGGGTCTGACAAATGAAAATGAATATCATAAGTTACAAATCAGGGTGCAATTAAAAATATTACAATTTTTGTAAAAAAAAATGAAACTTGCTTGAAAATTTAGGAAAGATTTTCCAATATAATATTACCACATACACATAAATAATTATGTTTCAAAATAAATTTAATTAAGAAATTTATTTCGATTAACATATCCTGCGTTACAAGAAGGATACGAAACTGCTAATTCACTCACCCCGACTGTAAAAAAGGCGGCAGCCGTCCGCATTTATCTTATCTTGCAAATGTGATTCAAGATCCTGATATGAGATAGCCGTTAGTCCAAAACGTAAATTAGATAAAAATTAGAGATAGTGTGAATAAAAAAAATTAGAAAAAAACACCTTGTCTCAGGTGGGGCTCGAAACTGCAAACACGTAAAGATCATGCATGTCCCGCTTGACACATGAGACTGATCGTTTTTTATTAAGTAACTATTATAAATATTTTGCCCTGAGGTACCGGCTGAGTAGAATAATACCTCCCGGTCGACTATGGCACCAGAACCTACAGATGGCGGTGTATCCATCCGAGACAGTGTAGCCCAAATCCACAGAGTAGTGATAGGCAGCAGCATCCCCAAAGCTGTGCTTTGCGATTGCCAACACGCTTGCCCAGCGTGGCAATTATGGGCAAAATTCTCTCTTAAGCAAGCTTATGTCCAGTTGTGGACTTCACATGGCTGATATGATGATGAAACTCGTAAAGTGGTGTAAATATTAGTTAGTTGACCAATTGCCGTTAAAAATTCTCCGATGTTTTCAGTAGTGTTACAGTAAACAGTTCCGCAAGCCCGTTAGATTTGTTGTTCCAGTGCAAACATTCTGTTGTCTTAACCAACATTCGATGTTACCTTTCAGTTTACTTTGCATTTTACGTCGGCGCTGGCTGGAACTTCTTTTGGAATAATATTTTTCCTGTCTGCTAGGAAGTGAGGTTTTAATTAGATTTTTTAAATTGACGTGATCAACAATCTAGGCTGCACGAGCGTGTCAAGTTTAAGATAGTAGAATTGAAGCATATTTGAGAGCGGGCCGTGAAGTACCAACTGAGTAGAATAGTACCTTCCCCTGTACAAGATGTTGTAAGAGGCGAGTAAGGTATCGGAACCGACAGGTAGCGGTATATCTATTTAAAATACTTGACGCAAAACTACGTTATACAATTGCCATCACGCTTTCTTTGGAAGGCCTAAGTCCAGCAGTGGACAGTAGAGGAATTTTACCCGTAATTTCCACGCTAGGCATGTGCATTAGCTCTGGTGAGCTACACTGTTACGGATGGATATACCACCATATGGCGGTTCTGGTACCTTAGTCTCCTCTCATCCTCCTCTCACGACACCTGGTACAAGGGGATGTACTATTCTACTCCGGTACCTCATGGCTAGTGTCTTATTACATATAATATACGCTACTTTGACATCTAATATTTAAAGTTAATGTGAGTATTAAAATTAATAAAGGCACCAACGAATCATAAATAAATGAATGCTTGCTGAATGCTGAAGCTGGACATGCGAAACCCACATTATATGAAAGAAAAACATCAAATCTGTTCTTACTGAATCGCTAAATATTATTATATAACACAGAAAACCGATAACATCTAGTCATTCTAAGTCTTCTACTGGATATAGGTCTACACAAAAAGGGAGGATTTGCCCAAAATTGCCGAGCTGGGCAGCGTAGCTTCACGACAGGGATGCTGCTGCCCCACCTAAACTGTACATTTGAGCTACACTGTTTTGGGTGGATATACAGCAAACTGTTGGTTCTGGCACCTAAGTCGCTGCTTGCGACACACGGTGCAGTGGGAAGTACCATCCTACTCTGTCGGTACCTCATGGTAACATAACATATTTACATTTATGTTTCGTCTGTCTGATGTCTGGAAGACAATTGTTTTAGGCGACTTTATATCAATGAAAATTTCATATAAATTTTGTGGGTTTAATCTGGAGATAAAATTACTGGGTCACTATATGCAAGCTAGTTTGATAGTGAACAGACATAACGTAATTATGACAATAATTAATGATAAATAATGTTTGAAAAACGGACTTTATAATTTCTTATCTACGCAATTTATAGATTTAGCTATCTATCATTATCAATTTAAAGCCTATTTGAAAGTCAGCAGCAACTTAATAATAAAAAAAAAGCAAAAGTAGTTTTGTCATCGGATCGACGGATAACTGTTTTATATTAAGCAAACTAACATACGACAGTCGCAAAAATACCAGATGTCTCACATGAGATTTTTTTTGTACAGCTGTTCACAGCAGCATTTTATTACCATTGAAATAGCCAGTGTTTTGTTAAAGGAAGTTAGCACAAACCCATAATTCAGGGCACCATTTGTGAGCACGGACGCCGGTGAATGTTTCCGACGCTCACTCTGTGATCTGACCAATGAAACATGCTGCATTGCAGATTGTTTTCAAAGTAAAACTATGTAACAAATGTAAGTGGAATATTTGGTTTTATATCTGCAACAAATTTGTGTACATACACAACGCTGTTGCAGTGTTGCTCTATAAAATACTTTTGGTAGATATTTTTCATCTAAAAATGTTACAATTTCATGATACGCTAAACCTTAACCATGTAACGTACAGTACATATACATTGCAAAGTCGAAAATTTGACTCTAATTTAGTGTAATAACTGCGTCTTTAGCATGTAATAGACTTCTGTTTGATCTCTATCTTTTATTGTACTAAGTCGACAATCAAGCATACGGTCGGCAACTGAGCGTGATCGTGTTCGCAGTTTGTAGATGCTCATATCACGGATATCACTAGCGCGTTGCTGGTATCGAAGATATTCTATCACATAACCAATAAACAACACAGGCAGTATTATCAACACCGCCCACTTCACCTTTCGAAGCGGGACACGGGAATTTGAAGTCAGCTGTTTGACGGTTGAAATAGATTAGAGTGAGGTATGAGGCGTAACTACAGTATAATCCTGCCCATGTATGAGAAATATTAAAAGTTTTTATTTATTTATCATCATAATCATCATAGCAGCCGTAAAAGTCCATAAGTCCAGGCTGGGCATAGGCCTCCCCAAGATTAAGGAATGTCGCCCACAATGTCCGCGCCAAGCTTTACTATGCAATTGCCGCTGGCCTTGCCTAAGGCCGTGGGATCGATCCCACTCATAACAAATATTTATCTCTGCGATCATCAGAGAATTTACTACTTAAGATGCCGGTTCATTCCACAATATTTTACAGTATAAGCCAGGATCACTACCATCTACGCTATCGGGCCCGTCATGCAAACTGTTATTTGATATTACAAATAAATAACTCAAGATTCTCCATATATTTATATAATAGCTAAAATAACAAAAAAATGCACACGCTATCATCATATCAGCCATTAAAAGTCCACTGTTGGACACAGGCCTCCCCAAGAAAGGGGGAATTTTGCCTATAATTTCCGCGTTGGTCAAGCGTAACATTTACAACGGGGATGCTCCTGCCCATCCCCGCCCTGTGCGTTTAAATTACGCTATTTCGGGTGGATATAACTATTCTACTCTGCCGGTACCCTAATGGCGCCCGCCAAATTACCTTAAAATGCAATTGTTCCAATGCTACTATTTTCTCTCATCGCAGGCTTTTAACAGAACATTTCGCCGCACAATTTCGCAGTCTTCGAAACAATTGTGTCAGTTGAGTAGAAATGGCGCGTCGTCGTGCAACTGTTCACTCAGCAGAATGTTACCAACATTGTATTTTTGGTGCTTGCACTTAAATATGGCAGTCTAGTATTAAAATTATTGCTGAACGATGACAGTGTGATATGTTGCTCTGTCTGCACATCGAAGCATCTAAAAGTCAGAAGTATGGTAGTTATATCTTTTTTGACTATTCATAAACGCCTCTAGTGAGACCTATTTGAAAAAAAAGTATTTTTTGTTTTAAATAGTACCGCCCTGTATAAAAAAATATAGGTAAAATTTCTTTGTTACCAGTCTGGTACGAATTCAATTTTTTATGAGGTTTATCTATCCTGACTTTCTTCATAAGGTTTTATTATATAAAGGTGAATTCTGTGGTGTTGATCTTGTGCGCTAAAAGGTCATTGGTTCGATCCCCAGGACAATTTTTTTTGTTATTATGATGAATATTTGAGTTTATTCTGTCTGTGTGGCATCGGATGAGTAGAAAAGTATCTTCCCTGAATAGCACCGAGTGTTGGTAAAGGCAACTAGGAAAGATGAATATACTAGTAAAATAGCTCGTATTTTTAATTAAATTATGTTTTTGTTACTTCTTAAAGACTATGCTGCCTAACCTATCTTAATAAAATTCAGCCTGATAAAAACTGATATAAGCTAAAAAAGAGAAAATCTTTAATACTTAGTAATTTTACAGGCCCAATGGCGCCAACGGTAGTGATCCTGTCTTGTGCGCTAAAGGTCGTGGGTTCAAGGGGATCCATAAATATCATCATATAAATATTTACCTAGGAGAAATATTTATATGGTGATATTTATGATTGATCTGTGTCTGGGTGTTAAATATTTGTACTTAATTAGTATATTTGTGATTCCCCTGTTCACTGATGTTCGTTACACTGTTAGAACTGCTTTAAGCGACTTATCACAAAATCAGATCAATGTATCAGATTTGATGGGAATTTGTTGTTATTTTTATTTATTTGTTTACTTTATTCTAACACATATTTACCGCATTACGTATACGTTTGCACACAATCGAAATGGTCGCTGAAATCAACAAACCCACCAAGAGCCAGAACCAAGAGCTACGTCAAAATAAATGACATGAGGACTGGTTCCGACAGTGTCGCTCGATATTTGGATGCGGCGAGCGCCGGCCGGATGATTCGCATCCGATCCAACAGACTGCGTAAAGTGAGTGCATGTTTTAATGAAACTGTACTTCGCAACACTCAAATAATCATATCACTCACTGAAAGTCCACTGCTTGACACAAGACCCTCCAAGACATTGAAAATTATGTTTGTAATTGCCGTTTGAGGTACGCTGTTTCGGGTGGATATACCGCCATCTAACGGTTGTGGTCTTAGTCGCCTTTTACGTTACCTGTTACTGGGGGAGGTACTATTCTACTCTGCCGGTACCATACGTCTATAAAACGTTATGTTAAATATAATTTAACATTTATCTATGCATTAAACCTCTGGCAGTACCCCAAGGCTAAAAGGACACATGTAAATCTTTATTTCAGGCCAAGAGTTGTAAATGCAATCACGTTCAATTAATAATCTGTCTGCGCATAAAAATATTTAATAACTCTCTCGATTATTCTACTGTGGTCATAGCAGTCGTAGAATATCCACTGCTGGACATAGGCCTCCCCAAGAGAGAGGATACTTTGCCCATAATTGCCGCACTGGGGAGGTGTGGAGGCAATCGCAATGCATATTATACTACCCTTCTATTATGAATGGATATATTGCCATTTATACGGTACCTATATCGCCTATAACGACACCTAGTACAGAAGGAGGTACTATTCCTACTCTACCGGTACCACACCGCAAATAGTAATTACTATACTTTCTTGTTATTTTAG
The DNA here is from genome assembly GCA_020976665.1 of Heortia vitessoides. Taxonomy (NCBI): domain Eukaryota; kingdom Metazoa; phylum Arthropoda; class Insecta; order Lepidoptera; family Crambidae; genus Heortia; species Heortia vitessoides. Next base: position 12,490,177 of record JACJUM010003223.1, on the reverse strand, counting down.
GTAAAATAACCATATATATACATTGTAAATGGTTGTACGTATGAGTAAAACAGAACTGTCGAAATTTAGATGCAGCTGACGTCGAGCGCAGTGCTTGTTTCCGATTTGAGTGGAGCGTTTGATTTAGTCGACGTTAGACAACTAACAGTTGCTGTGTGTGTGTGTACATGAGGCTTGTGAATAAAGCGGTTACATTCTCTATCCTGTACCGATTACAGAATGTTTTCAAACTGGAACAAAGGCATTGAAATTACCGGGTAATGTGACATAATACCTTTAGGTATACTCTTTTATTCCGCCGATAGCTCACGGCAAAGGTAACATAAAAAAACATATCTGTCTAGCTTTGTGTTTCGTATTTCTTTTAGAATCCGTTATCTGTGAAAGCTTGACAGACAGACAAAGCTACTCTTTCACTTTTATAACATTTATGTGTAACTCATTTTGACTGCAGATCGTTGCTCATAACCCCAAAGTTAGAAATTTGCTTATAATTGCCGCACCGACTAAAACCAAAACAATAATATATAAAAACTTTTCAAACTGCAATTGCCACGCCTGCCCAGCGCGGCCATTATATGTTCAAACTCCCCGTTTATAGGGAAAGTCAATGCTGGCTGTGAATTCACTTTGAAGTGAACTCTATAATATCCGTCCTGCGATGCTGTGATCTAATGTAAATAATTATAATAATATACTAAATATTTATTTCAAAAAATATTGCCAATTACAAATTGAAGATTACAATATAGATACGTAATGCACATATATATGGCCACATACACATATTAAACATTACAAATCATTGACGAAAGGGTAAAGGAATTCCAGATTTGGTTTAGTAATCACCAAAAATATCCTGTTCGTAATTGCAAACTACAACGAAAACAAAACAAATGGGTGGTGTTTGGTTGTCGAGCGGAAGATTCGTTTCCGATTCAACCGAAGCGTTCGATTTGATCAACGTTGTTTGAAATCAAACAGACAGTAGAGGCCGCTCTCGAAACCTAATGTTTCATTTTACAATGTTAATGTCTTTTCACTTTACAGAGCTTTTCGTTACACTTGATTGTTTTCATTTTTCGTTCCAAAGACTTTTAAGAAAATAGTTAAAAAAAATTATTTGTACATATTTTTGTCTTTTATTCTGTGTCTTGTGTGTCTTTGTCTTTATATTTGTAAGTTAGTAATTGAAAAACTTATTTGGATAAAAAGGAAAACTCATTTGGTTTTTTTTCCTATAAAATAGTGAGAGCTGCTTTACACTGTATGATTGAAATGCTTTTATGGCCCTGAGTTCAGTAGCGGAAAAATCTTTATGTTAAAAATGACAAAACATGAGCCCGAGTGTTTATTGTTTATATAATAAAATTATTTTATCGATAGAAGGCTGTAATTTTTATTTATTTTTAGGCTTATATGGTACTTTCATAAAAATGCCTGTCTTATTTATGTTTCAGTCTATATTTTAACCAACTAAATGAAAATTAATTGAACGCTCCAAAGTACATAGTTGATATACATATTATTTATTTAATCAATTAGATCACTCCACTAGAAATGATAATTTTAACCAATTAGAAATGTAATTTGATTCAAATAAAATAGCTTTCAGTCAGTAAAATATAAAAAAGAAACTGCATAGGCATTCTGGAATAACGTCCGCTAGTCGGGCCGTCGCCGTTCGCACCGGAAATTCAGAAGCATCGCGCGAAGGCTTCGTTTCCGATTCAACAAGAGTTTGATTCGGTGTTGACCAGCGCAAGCAAACAGAGCCTTTCAGAAATTTGCACCAATACTATTTGGTTTGGATTTTTGAAAATTCAACCCCTAAGGGCGTAAAACAGAGGTGCAATGTTAGATCTTTTGAGTTAATCAAATCAAATTCAGTATTTAGGTTCTTCATTAAAAGTCATGACATATTAAACTATTTATAATAGGTAGGTAGGTAATAAATATTTGGGCTTTTTGTGTATCTGCGAGTAAAAATATATATAATATAACTTAGTAGTATGATGTCGTATTTGTGATTTGTAAATCTGATATCTGTAACGCAAGTGTTTTAAGCTATTTATCACGTCAGTCTGATCAATGTATGATTATGTAACTTCTCGCCCAGTAATTTTACAGACACTTCTGAAATTAGAACATTCCATAAATATAGTGAAATCATATATATTTATGAAAAAACTACACGAAACAATTTGCATTGGAAATAACGTCCTTTTATCATGATCATCATTATATTAGTCCTTTGAAGTCCACTGCTAGATTAAGATAGGGGGAATTTTGCCCAGAATTGTCGCGCTGAGCAAGCGTGTTGGCAATAGCAGAGCGTAACTTCGCAATGGGGATGCTGCTGCCCATCTCTGCCCTGTGAATTTGAGTTACATTGCTTTAGATAGATATACCGCAATCTGTTCTAATACCTTAGTCGCCTGTTACGATGCCTAGTAAGTACAAATCCACCGGTATCGCATGTCATATGTTATTTTCTACGTTGTTTTAAAATTTAATAATACATAACACAACATATGAGGTAGACCTTATACAAACGTCTGCATTGGTTGATATTGGGATTGATAGCATGGCTCTGAACTGTTTTGAAAGGTAAGAGAGACAGTGAAATTACAAGGTAATGTGACAATATATTAAAATCACGGCTGGCAACGTGGCAGTCATCTTTGCGCTATTACGAGCGACTGTAGGCTGCTATGTCACTTACTGTCACACGGACCGTATGCTAGTTTGTCAGCCTGAACTAAAAAGATGCTGTTTATAAGTAATTGACGTCAGAGATTAAACAACTGAAATGAATTATTTGTGTCTTTGCCTTCAATACGATTACACAGGCAAGATGAAACCATCTTGCCTGTGTAATCGTATCGAAGACGTTCTCTGAACATCATCATCATGATGTAGTAGGCCGTCTACTGCCGGACTAAAGCATCTTCAAGTGACTTCTAATAGGACCGGTTGTATGCAGCCCGCGTCTAGCGCGATTATTAGGTTTTATTTAGATATTCTATTGTGGGTGGATGTCGTACGCTGCACTTGCTGGTACGAGGTCACCAATCCAGAACATACACAAATACCATCATATAAATAATTGTTCTGGGTGAGAATCGAACCCTTAGGTGCACAAGATAGAATGTGATCACTACCATCTGCGCCATCGGGCCTGTCGAATATATATCCTTACTGCAGCATGTCGGACTATATTCAGTCTGAAATAAATTATAAATAAATCAATATCTATCCCCAAAGTAAATATGAATGCAAGCGTAATATTAATTTTTGGCTAAAATCGCTGGACTATGATGCAACTGAAAAATTGTTGACAGTTCTCTCATAAACACATATACATTACACACACATACACCAGCACACACGAACACACACGCAAGCCGACACACACATTCGTAATACTCATAATTACTTACCTACATTGACAAGTGCGGGGAGGGTATTACGATAATACTTTCAGTCGAATGTTGTTTTTCTTTTTTTTCTTCAATTTTAATTTATGTACATTTGAATACATGTATGTAGCTGCTGTCGTAGTAAATTTGTAATTGAATTTAATATTTATCGGTTCGGATGTGGAGAGACTGGTGATCTGTCGTACAGGGTTTTCCTAAAACGGATGGCAGTCTCTTACATACACCATGTTGTATAAATTTATAGTTTAAGCATTTTGTTATTCTTTGTAAGAGAAGAAAAATAGAGAAATCAATATTATTATATTAAAACGTCTGATTTTATTATGACAATTAATCTGAATTATATATACTTAAAATTATATTATAATATTGATACATCACACTCCTAGATGAAATCTATACCAAATAAAAACTGTAAATGTTTGTAAACCTTTCGTAATTATTTTTATCATCACATTAGGGACCATGAATCTATATAAAAACCATACTTAACCAGAAAAAAAACTATTGAAATCTATATATAATATAAATTTGCTAACAAATGGCGTTGTTCCTAGACTTGTGGGAAAGTTGCGGTAAATTGGAATAGGTTACAATAATTATGGAAATATACTGTTGTAATCCGAGTCCTTCATGTAAATATCGAATTCTCAAATTTACAGCGGATATAGTCCCAACTGTGCCTCTTTGAATAATTCATGAGCCACAAAAATGTACTGTAAATAAGGTAGGAAGTCATGAATACGAAATAATCAAGTATGTTTTACGACTAAATTGTAATTCTGTATATCAAATACTTTCGCATGTCTATTTGGCTTCCTCGTTTTTAGAACTGTGGATGTTGTTTTTAAATCTTCTGTGTTACTCAAACAATGTTTACTGGAGAACCTAAATGATTATCGTGTTTTGATTTCGTACACAGGTCAATCTAGTTTATTAAGGACTTTATTCGAAGTGGATTGATTGACACTAGAGATAGACTTCTTACAAAGGTTGTCTGCATTGGTAGCACACTCTTACCTATATCTACCGCCTAAAAGCAGTGTTTGCATTGCTGTGTTCCGGCTTGAAGGGTGAGAGAGGCCGTGAAATTACTTTCTAAATGCTACATTGGGTCTTCAGTTCTGTGATTGGCGACTTGTTTGTGATGATACAAGTGTTTATCGGCTGCGGTCACGTGTAGCATCAAACGGGCCGTACGTTTATTTCCTTAATTCATAATATTAAAAAAATGTGTGGTGCGAAGATCACATTACACATTTTATGAACATTTCTAGAAATAATGTAAATATTAGATACAATTTATGACATTTATACTCTTAACTTGCAGAAGATAAGATTTTTTATTACAGGTTTTAAATATTTCAGGCGTTAATGTGCTAACAATTAAAAAAAGGTAGAATTTTATAGTATGTAATAACAACTAATATTGCATATTTTGCTTGCATAATATCTTGTTACGTCACTCTTGAAATCGGTTAAAGGACCATGAAGTTCCAAATATTAACATTTATGAAAAAGAAAATTAACTGCGGCAAAGTTAAATATGTTGGAAAGTACTTCGTAAAGCGTTTGTCAAACTAAAAATTTACTTTGTTTAAGTCGTCACATTACAAGCACTTTCAAACTGTCACAATTTAATTGAATAAAGACTATAATATTTCTTTAATACGAAGTACTAGATTCTGTTTATAATTCAAATTGGATATCGTCCCAATTTCTAGTGAGGTTGGAATATATAAGAAGGTTGTATGTAAAGAAAATATGTATATTTTTAATTATTGCTTACAACGCCATCTATTGATATTTGAACATGTTCTGATAGATGGCCCACATTTTTGTTTGGTGTTGATTTAGCGGAGTCTGGTGCAATCAATGTAGTATAAAAGATGGTATTGTGACAACAATAGAGAAAGGAATTTTGAGATGGTTTGGACAGATTGACTGCACAAATATATAAATAGAACGGTAGTGAATAGAAGAGTTGGTATAGAGCGATCTATGCAATCACATCTTAACCAGGCAAAGAAGCGGTATTTAAGAATGGCCACGGCAGAAGTACCATGAATAAATAAGCTCGTATGAAGGACTGAAACCAGTACGTAAAAAGTGGATATAGTCTCTGCCTACATCAGGTTAGTTCACACTTCGCAACCGGAATGCTGCTACCCATCCCCCCCCCCCCTGCTGCTCACTTCCTTATTGGAAATATTAATATTATTATTTATTTTATTATTATTATATTAACGATTTATACGCCTATTGAATAAAATATATTTGACTTTATTAAATCATAGAACAAATATTTCATGATGACTATTTGGGTTTCTTCTGTGTTAGTATTAAATACGTATTTAAGAATTATATTTTTGTTTTCTCTATCGATGTAGTAAGGTTAATGTATGAGATTTTGCATTAACTTATTTTTATTAACTAGACAGCCATAAAGGTCTTAAAAAAATTCAATCCAGACGTTATTACATGATCCATCAGAAAAGAGCCTGCAAAATAAACTGATGGTCATAATAGCAAAACATGACCTCATACACGGGTCGCCTGCATTGGTACTTCAGTTTCACCTATTTCTACCGCCAAATAGCCGAGTTCGCTTTATTGTGTTCTGGTTTGAATGGTGAGGCAGCGAAATAACTGGGAAATGTGGCATAATATCTTCAAGTCGCAAGTTTGGCAACGTGCTAGTGATATTCTTGTGATATTGCGAGCGTCTATTAGCTGCAATGATGTTTACTTATTACCCGGCCTCTTGTTTTTTTGACGACCTAGAGAAATAAAGAAGGGCCCCTTGGTTGGGTTGAATTGGTGGACGTTAATTTTAACTACATGGGACACTAAAGTAAAAATTTGTATGTCGAAGTGGAAAAAAAGATACATTTCAAATATAAATGATTCAGTATTGATCTGAGAAAATAAATATGATATTTTTTCCCTCTATCTATATACAAATTATGAGGAAAATTTCACAAGAAACAAAGACAAGGGAATATTACATTTAATATTGATATCAAAATAAGGAAAAAGGTTTGTTTTGCCTCGAATATTTACATGCCATCTTGGAACTTGTTTGGTTGAAAATACGAAAAGAATGATCCAATGGATGGATACTTAGGTGGAATAATGAGGAATGATCACGCTATGATGAACATTGATTTATACAAGGGAATGTAAACAAAGATAGTTTTAAAAAAGAGAAGTAATCTAAGGAAATATAAATATGTATATATATATTCTTTAATATATAATTATAATAATTTAATTTTATGGCCAAATAAATTAATACCTCCCACGGGGTAGGTACCAGGGGTAGGTATCCATGAAGCAGAGTAGCTCAAATGCAACAGGGTGGGGATGGGTAGCAGCATTCCGGTCGCGAAGATACGCTCTGCGATTGGCACCACGCTTACACAGTGTGGCAATTGTGGGCAAATTCCGCCTTACTTGGGATGGATATTATTACGTACTTAGCATATAAAAACAGTAAAATAATTTTACTTTTACCATATAAATTTATTGTATTTATTTAGCTGCATCAGGCAACTGATAAAACTGATGAAATAATCCCACTCCATCATATACACGTGAGCCAAATATATATCTAACGCAAATAATTTAAAGACGCTCAAGCTTCTTAAGTTGAGACTTGGCCAGATTAAGGTAGCTGGCATAATCGAAAGCTGGCAGAACAACAGATTGTATAAGAGCAAGTTTGGTGGTTTGTGGCAGGAAGTTACGCAACTTTCTTAAAGAGACAGAGCTCAAAGGGCAGATGCAAAAAAATACCACTAGCTTCTTTAAGTTGAGCAGTCCAAGACAGTTTGCAATCAACTTCCAAACTCTTTACAGTCTTACTAATCAGAATGCAATCAAGTAGGATGGTTTAATATTAGAGGAGTTAATATTTAAACACAATTAAAATTGTGAAAAACAAAGGAGAAAAAACGTCACCCTGTGGAACCCCGCAGAAGTAACGCATCAAAGACGAAGGCAATGCATTGCCAACGGCCGAACAGATAACTATGAAAACATTAAATTATTGCAGAAGATATGTTGAAAGAGAGTAATTTGACAAGCATAATATCGAAGTCAATAGCATTAAAGGCATTACTAAAATCAAAAAATGCTAATACCGTTAGTTTGCCGATGTGCGTGTGCGCGCCTAACCTCATATCAACCGTAATACTGATGAGTGCAATAGTATAACTAACCATAAGATATTTTTATGGAGAAAAAGCCTGAGCTGGTCCCAGAAAAGGTGTTTAAAAACTTTGGAGAGGTATGGAAGAATTGGAATGGGACAATAATCAGAAAGTAAAAGAGGATTAAGCTTCATAGGAGTTATTTGTGCGTCCTTCCACGCTGATAGAAATACGCTAATGGATATAGATTTGAATTTAAAATATGACAAATGACATGAAGAATTGGATCAAGGGTTGAATTTATACATGATACAGCCAATGTTATAAATCCGTTTGTTATATATCCGTTTACTATCCAACAATTTTATTTATGATGTCTGTTCAATTAAGACACAGAATTTATCACATTGTCTAGACAATTTTATTATTATACCAAATTTACGAAAATACGTTACGTAGCTTTGAAATACAACCCGGACAAACATCGAGACATGGTGCAAAAAGTAAAACTTGCCGCGTTTTACAGTATTTAAAAAGAAGTTTTACTATCGTGACACGTATTGAACAAAATGTATATGTAACAAAATAATTAAGTTGTGTTGGTTAACCTGTCTTAGCCTATTATATTGGTACTACTGATATAAAGAAAAAAAAATAAAGTTAGTTGCTCTGAGGAAATCAACGTGTTTTAATAACACGAATATTTTATATGTAAAGAACCGCTCACATATTTACATTTTAAGTATATAGCGATGGTTGATATTCACTGGTTTTTATATATCTCAGCATTTGTTATCCACAGCCAATTTTATACTAGGAGTGACAGCAATGTATCAATGCAGACGATCTCTGTTAAAGATACTTATAAATTATCAAATTTATAAGTATCTTTTACAGAGATGCAGTTTTCATAGCAGCTTTCATATTTTGATTTTTTTTAATGCTAAATATTTGGATTTATTGTATCATACATACACACAACGCTGGACTGGCCTATTTTATTACCAAAATGTAAATGGAAAACCAACCAACATGCCAAATAATATATTGGTGAGCTCAAGTCCATTTGCGAGATTTGTTCAATTTATTTTGTAGTACCATTTGTGTAATGAAAAAGGTTAGAAATTATATTGGTATGTACAAGATTAATAATATCTGGTGCTGTTAACATTTTGATGGATAATTTTTGTTTGCGAGGTACTAGCACTGTACAAATAGACAGATAGATATGTTACATGAGGCAGATCTTATACATAGGTACATCTGCCTAGGTACATTACGCTATTGTATATCTAATGGAAAGGTTCTAGAATAGACTATGTACCAGCAAGCGTTACGTTGTGACGCTTCCATGCACAAGATGCATAGACGATCTGACTAAAATCGCAGGATCGCGCAGGACACAGCCCGCATCCAAACGGTGCTATAGGATATTACATGGGGAAGCCTTTGTCCAGCGGTGGACGTCTTATGACGGATATGATGATGATGGTGGTGACGATGATGGTGATGTGATGATTAATTATACAGCACAGTACAACATAAAGAGCTAGAACAACGACAAATAGCTTGCACCTTCACTCTCTTCTAAAACAATGGCGGTTACTGCAACTGTCGAATTGTTAAGAAAAGCGCATTCTTTTTATCCTTTTTTTATTCCAGTATAAAATAAAGTATATTATTATTATTATAAACACGTAAAGTCTTATGTTTACATTTGACGTATTAGAATATGCATTAAGCAACTGCAGTAACAAGTCATAACAAGTGAAACAAACTTGAGGGAATTTGCATAGTTTAATTTGATGTTAGCATAAATTTGGTGCGATGTGTTCTGTGACCACTGACCAGCACATTATATATAAACGAAGATTTTATATCTTAATTTATGGTTCAATCATTCAATAAAAACCGTGTTGTTTTGTGCCACCAAAAACCCACGACTCCTAGGTCCTTCACCTTCACCAGGTCGTCCAAACATCTGGCAGAAGAGTCATCCACTAGAAAACCTTTCTCCCCATCTGTTACTCTATCTATTCTGCCGGTACCTCACATGCTTTCAGATAATTGTGAAATTGCCACCAAAAGAAATGTGTGAGGTAAGGTTTGTCGAATTTAACAATTTGACGGTTAGGCTTAGGTTAGGTTTGTGGTATCTTAACATTAGAGTATCAGGGAAAAAAACAACTTTTAACAACTTTATCAAAGTTAACTTATCAATCACACTATTTGTATTCCGGTTATATCACGGAAACAGTAACAATAGAATTCGTTTCTTAAAGATAGTTTACTTTAACCTACCTAGATACAGAACAAACACAACACGATGGATTAAACCCACGACTTTTGGCGCACAAGATACGATCAATACCATCTGCTCAATATGACCCGTCAAATGAGCAAGTACTGTAACAGATTCAATGTACTTCTGTTTCCTACCACTAACACAATAACATTATAATGGATTTCAACAATTTAAACAGCGCGTCTGTGTTCACAACAAACTATTGTGTTTCTTTGTTTATATTTAATCAAGTTTTATTTGCTGTAACTTGTGCAGACTCCATCAGCTAATAGCAGAAGTGGTTCTAACATCAACTTATTGTTGTAGTCTTGCTCTGTGGGGAACTTTGAGCACAATGTATGTACGCATAATTGGGTAACGCAGAATGCTGATTTTGTTATATTTAAATAGTTAGAACGTGAGTAATCAATGCAAATTTAAATGATGTTTATTAAAAAAAATACGCGACACTTCATATTTATTATTCGAACACCCAGACACAGAACAAATTCAAAATTAATACTCATTATATATTTTTTTTTTGGGTGGGGATCGAGCCATATCATATGAACGTTATATCTGCCGTTGGATATCCACTGCTAAACGTTAGAATTAAACGTCCTTAGTAAGCTTGGTGTCTGTCCATCCCTGCCTTGTACTTATAGATGTTTTAGGACCCTCCTTATGGCATCTGATACAAGGGAAGGTACTATTCCACTCTGCCGGTAGAGCTTATCATCTTTGCCGAGTGGTACCGGCAAAGTGTGATATTAGAAGTCTACTGCTGGACATCGCCCTTCCCGAGGAAAGGGGGAATTTGCCTATAATTGCCGGGGATGCTACTACCTTAACTCAGTTGCCTCTTACGGACGGAGGGTGTCCGTTGAGGTAGGTACCTCTCCTGGTTCAGAGGAGGTACTATTATACTCTACCAGAACCCCACGGGAATATATGGTACGTAGTCTATAATTTTTAGATTCGACCCTTTTTTGATATTATCAGTACCACCTCAACTTAATACTTTATTCTGAATATTTGTATTACAAAATGATATAAATGATTAATTTGACGGTTTCTGACAATGGTTCTGATAAGAAATGCATTCATATATTTTATTTATATCTTAAAATTTTATATGAATTGTCGTTAAATCTTCATTACCGTTTATGTTGTTACTACAGAAATAATAAATTATCATTAAAATATATAAGTAATGGCAATGATTTTTTTTATTAGACCAAGTCCACAAACAAGCATACATTGAGTTTGATAATAAGTATTGCTGAGGCCTTTAAACGCTCGTAATATTACAAGGATATCACTAAAGCGTTGCCAACCTTGTGATTTGAAGATTAAGTTGAATTACCAGGAAGTTTCAAAGCCTCTTTCATCTTTCGAACGCGAACAGAGCACTGTCATTTGACGGTTATTTTGACGGGCCCGATGGCGCAGATGGTGGTGATCCTACTTTGTGCGGATGGATCGCGGGTTCGATTCCCACCCTAAGCAAATATTTATATGCTGATATTTGTATTTGTTCTGTTTGGTTGTTAAATATTTGTATTTAAGTAGTATATTTGTGATTCCTCTGTTGTCTGGCGTCCGTAACATAAATGCTGTAAGCGACTTACCACGGAGTCACGTCAATGTATGAGATGTTGTGGGAATTTATTATATTATTATCATTGTTTGGCGGTAGAAATAGGTGAGGGTGAGGTGAGGACCTGTATGAGGTCCATTTCATGTAAACTAGTCCAACTTGGGAGTTGACAACACACAGCCATTAAACTATCTTGCTTTTACGGCCACACAATAAATCTGCTCGATTTACGAGCAAAGATAAGTAATTTCAGTGAAAGACTCTTTGATTTTACGACAACCTCTCAACTTACCCTCTAATGGAAAATTAGATAGAATACAATCCATTCGTACAGAAATATGGTGTAATTTGTCGGAGTGGTATTTGGGATAAAATATCCAAGGTCAGTATTTGAATTGTATCGAATATCGATCGGCTACTTTAGGCTAACTCGTGATTTTACTTGGTATATTTATGGTTTTTTAACAGCTTTGTTTGTCTTTGGTAACCAGAATATGTTATTGCTTGTAATCAATTCGTTCAAGAGAAATTGCATAAATTTTCACAATAAAATCTCAAGCAGCTTTAAATAAATTCAAATTCTTACCTTTAAATAAATGTTTGAATCACTTTAAGCGTAAACACATCAGTCTAAAGCAAATAAAAATTAAAGATAAATTAATGATCTCGCTAGCTGTGATTGAATTTCTTTAAACAACTAGCTTCAAGACAAGGCTTATTAGCACCGACGCCGGTAGAGGTTCCGTTGTCACTAATTACTTACTACTAATAGAGCTTTTGTCACCATCAATTTGTCTAGGCTTTCCTGCTATCCTGTTTTTGGTGGGTCATCTAAGAAACTGCAATAAATAATAAAACTACTTATTCAACATTTCGGTACGGCAATTTTTGTTAGGATTGACAAAAATGTAGAGTGATATAAACCGCGTTTTTAAATCGTTAATAGAGTAGCTTTATTGCGAGTTGTGAACGCCTATATATTAGAAAATATTAACCGGCAGTAAATTATTTTTAAGACCCATCTGGTGCCACTGTGCCTTCGCAGCGACTCATCCTTACGCTGGAGTAGTCTGCTTTAACTTAGGTATAATTTCATAATTATGACAGATGACACTTGTGATCCCGTAGGGTTATCAAAGTCATCAGTGTAATGAGTAAACTAAAATCTAGTGCTTAAGAAGTAATAAGGATTTTATTTATTTATATTTAAATTATTCAAAAGAGCCTGTAATAGTCCTACTTGAAAAACTAATACTAAAGTACTAATGATCAAATTATGTATTTTAAATCTCCGTGGAGGTTTGAATATACGCACGCAAACCAAAGAAATGTTGGTATGTCCGTCCATACAGAAATAATAATTATATTTGTTTTGTGGCTTGGTGTTATGATTAGCAACTCTAGATGTAGGCTACAATAACTCAAAACCATATTTTTATGTAGACCTTACGAAGAAGTTCATTTAAACGATCCAGACGCACTGGGTCTAGATGGGATGACGTCATCGGTCGGAGGGGTCTCTTCATCCCTGTTATATAAACTCTAGGTCAAGTACATACGACCTAGAGTTTATATACTGTAATTTGATTCCGCCCAAGCGCCCGCCGATACAATAAAAGCTCACATGAACTTTGTATGACCTCCCGCAATTTCACATACATTTTTATTTCCAGCCTTGGTCCCGTGGGAGTTGTGTATTGATAGAAGCCGAACAGGTTCAGCCAATTTGAATATAAAGCGGTATGATGTTGTACAGCCGGGGTCGGGATAGAGCGGGGATGGTAGCGGAGCGATTTACTTAAGTGTACAACGTGCATGACTACTGAACATCTTTTGAGGTAGTCTAAACTCAGCATTGGAAGTTTTACGATTGATATAATGATCATCATGTTATTAAAGATTGCTTATCTTATATAATACTAGCTTTTGCCTGTAATATCAGGTCTTATACTTTACCTGTAATCTTAGCCGAGATCATAAATTCATCATCATCATCATATCAGCTATAATACATCCACTGCTGGATATAGGATTCCCCAATAGTACCGGTTGTATGCAGCCATTATCCAGCGCAAACCTGCAGTTTAAGTCAGATCGTCTGTCCATCTTGCCCTATGCTGCGCTTGCCGGTACGCGGTCTCTATTGCAGAACCTTATGACTCGGGCATTGGTTTTCCGTACCAAATGCCCTGCCCACTGCACTTCAACTTACTAATACATTAATTAACTCTATGATTTTAGACTTGCTCAATAGGTATATCTATATAGGCATCTGCCTAGGTATTATATATCTATATATATCCCACAGGAATATGTTTTTAAGATAAAAAGTAGCTTTTATGTCACCCTAAACTATAAAAACATTTAGTGCCTAATTTTATCTCGATCTGTTTAGCCGTTTTAACGTAATACGTCTCATACGTCTCATACTCATTTTTTTTCATGAATCCGGTGGATGTTAATGTGTCTTGTAATATATCTTAATAGTATGCGTATACGTGTGCTCGTAATACATACAGGTTAAGATTTGATTGAAGTAAATATTGAGAGCACATTATTATTTTTTATTTATTCAATTGTTTAGCCATAATTACAAATATAATTTGGGTTATTCCTATCTTTTAAATAGTGGTGCAGTTTTCGCAGAATAAGACCCTCCACCTTAACACACTAAGAAAGAACAAAATGAATTTTAGTGGAAAATAAATATAGAAGAAGACAGCTCCTATGACTGAGGAAATTTAAATGAATGTGTGTGCGTGTGTGGGTTTGAGCTAGTGTGTGTGTTAGTAAACTGTACAGAGCTTAACAGATGAGATTGAAAATGTTTATATGCGTAAATATATAAATGTACGCATATTTCATTAGATGAACGGACTTGTAAATTTCTCGTCTTCATCGTAAAATAATGATGAAAATTATTCGGTTACTTTTCGCTAACAGTTTCGATGTAATAGTGAATATATGTGCAGGATTTTGTTAACAGAATTGTACAGATAAGAAGATGTGCATATTACCTCGTAGCGAATTGAGTATGTCTTCGTCTTTTTTTGTAGTTAAATTTGGATTGTAGTTGATTGTTTTGTATTTTTTAATAATTGTTTAAAAGAAATAAAGTTTTCTATTCGATAGAGTATTTAAAAGCGAGTACAGTGAAGGAGTAAAAAACGAACGGTTATTAAAATTCATGATTTTTAAATTAAGTTCTCTGCACACTTTTAGCTCGAATTGTGTTATGTTTTTTGGAGGCTGACATGATATATTTTTAAATCAATTAACAACAAAGGTGTTGCACCTCTTTGGACAAGCCATTGGTTTATAATAATTCTATTTATAAACTAACAATAAGTAATGAAGAAACGCCTAGCTTCTGACCCCGGATTTAGGGATAAGCTCATTGTAAAATAGTCCAGGAATCGAGTTATTGGCCTTATGAACTTGTTTGAGGGCTTAGACAGCGCCATTTTGTGGATTGAATTCTGATTAACCGCCCACTTCGTGGCCCAACCTTGTGCCCTAAACTTCAGACGTTGATTTCTTAATTGGTTATATATCAAGAAGTAATATAATGAGCTGGACATCCTCAAGAAAGAAGGAATTTTGCCCATAATTGCTGCGTTGGGCAATCATTAGATAACAAATACTCAGTTCTAATCTTCTTGGAAGTTATTGAACTTCTATGCCAACGCATTCAAAATAAACGGCCGGTAATACTATACATTTTTGACACATAAAGAGATTAAAACCTACTTCATAGAACACAAAGGAAAAATCCAAAAAAACATATTACCCTTTTCTTCATAAAGTTATATACCTATAAACATGTACCCTCGGTGCACAACTTGCCCGGTTTTTTACATCAACCCGCACTTATGAAATAAGCACTAGATTCAGGTAAAGACTAAAGTATTAAAGTATTACATGTTTAAGATAAACCAAAATGGCTACCGCAAAACAGTTGAAATGAGGACAGTTAAAATACAATATATAGTTGAACCCAATATCTAGCGAAACCGCAACAGTTTTATTACTTCCTCCATTTTAGAGGTAAAGCGTTAGAACTAATCAGTGTTACTTGTGGACTAGAGGAAGGCGGACGTGATTACCGCGAGCAACTGCTTTAAAAATTGCAGTTTATTTGACTTTATGTTGTAAACTAGCTTATAGTTTTCTCATAAAAACAGGATTTTATTTATTTTTTTAGGTTGACTAGGTTACGTTTATAGCAGTAGTAAAATTTACAATACCATATGTAAGAACTAAATGTAAAAAATAGCATGGCGTGCACAAATTAAAAAAATATATATATGTTAACTAACACCCAAAACTTAACTAAACTACTAAAAAGAATCCTAATACAAAAACAAGAATACATGAGTATTAATAAAATCAAACAAATTGAAAAACTATTTAACCAAGCCAATTGAGTCAAGTTCGATTTGACCCAGACAAATGAATCTGCGTGAACGTCGACCAAATCACTGAGTTCGTTATGCGATTCAACTATCCTTGCAATAGGGGAGTTTGCACGTAAAACTGATCAACGCAAGGGAGGGCAAAGTAGAGTGACAGAAAAGCAAACGAGGGCAATCAATGTGATGACTGAATGTATTGAACAAGACAGAGAAGTTCAAAGAAGTTCGTAGAAATTTTTCTGATTTCCAGAGACTTTTTCAAACTCACTTAGATAGAGATAGAGACGATAAAGAAACTCACTTTAATATTTAAATTATTAGTTTAAATTATGAAAACAAAACATATGAATAATAATAATATACTCTTTATTGTAAACCAATGAAAACAACAGAACATCACAAAAACATGAAATAGCAGGTACAAGAGGCGGCCTTATCGCTAAATGCAATTTCTTACAGGCAACCTTTGGATAGAAATAATGTTAAAGCTAGTGGAAGTTTGAGATGTATTTAGTGCATACATACATTCAAATACGTACAAAAGATAAAGTTACAGAACAAAGAAAGTGACAGAATCAAAAAGCAAAATCAAAGTGACATATAATACTCCATCACCATTCTCTTTAAAATAGAAAGAGAACGAGCAGATCTCACTTCAAGGGGGAGCGCATTCCACAAACGAACAGCTTAAACTGTAAAGGATTTGCTGTAGAAGATTTTGGAATGCAGAGGCATTTTGAGTGATAAATTGGATTGATAATTGGATCTGATTGGGATATTCTAATTAGACTAGCTTGTACCTGATAGCGCGTTTTTAAATCGTTTCTCGCCATCAATAAATTTTTCATAGCACTAAAATTGTCGCCCATCGTAAATCCTATAGGAATAGTACATTTTTTGGAATTCAAGGTATATCCATCTTCGGACTTCCATCTATATGTGTGCAAAATTAGAAAAAATGGATGAATAGATAAATCTAGAATGGGTAACAAAGAAAACTGAGCCTCGCAATTATAATATTAGTTGGGATCATCATCACAAAAGCCATCTTAAGTCAATGTTGGACATAGGCGGATTTATATTATATATATATATATATATATATATATATATATATATTATCTATATTTATTATTCTTACCCACAATTGCTGCGCTGGGCAGGCATGGTGGCAATCGTAGGGCGCAACTTCGCGACGAGGATGCAGCTGTTCATGATGATGTTTCGAATCGATAAACCGCCATCTGTCGGTTCGCCTCTTACGACACCTGGTATAAAGAGAGTACTTTTCTACTCTGCCGGTAACCCAAGGCTTTTGTTTGAGATATAAAAGTAAAGATAATACGACCACAGTGCAAGGATCTCTGGACTCGACCAATGCTCCATCCTTACATAATGAGATGTAATTTGCAAGATGTCTGACGTTTAATAAAACGCTCATTTATTAAAATCTCAAGATTTCATTCCGAGGCATTTCGTTAGATTGTCTCTTAGTGCTTGCTTCGTCGTTTGTGAAATTTCAGCGCTGAAATTTCTCGGGCCTTTTCGAGAACTGCGGCAATATAACCAGTTTGCTGATTTTTATCTGTTATTTATATAGGCAATTGAAACCTTGGAAAGACTAGAGATTTGTGCGAAGTAAGAATACTTATACAAAATGTTGCACTGTTCACTTTAAAATGTGGTTTTAAGGGTAACAAATTATGACTAAAGTTTTTATCCTACAAATTGATAAATATCTATTGGCTGTGGGTTACCGGTAGAGTAGAGTAGTAACTTCCCCATTTCAGGAGTCGTAAAAGTCGACTAAGGTAGCAAAACCGATATATTCATCAGAAACAGTGTAGTTCAAATACACAGTCCAGTAGTGGACTTCTAGTGTAGTTCAAATGCACATGTCCAGCTGATTATGATATATGATATTTATGTATGTTTATGTATATAAAAGGTAAAATAAGGTTTTAATGTTAATGGTATGACAGAAGTTTTGGTGGATCAGGATAGCCAAATAGGTATAGCCAAACTTCCTATGGAAGTCACTTATTTAGTGTTATATTTATCTTATCTACTTTACCATAAATAAATATTGCGTATTTATTATAATTATATTTAATTTTTATTGCGCTGAACAGCTGGACCGATTTTAAGGGAAATTATATTATATTATTTTCTTTAATGATGACTACATTTCAAAGACACCGTGCGAGCTTCTGCATTAAGTGGGATAAATCCAAGACGATTTAGCTTTAAGGCAAAGGTCAGCGCCATCTCTGATATAGGTTCCGTCAATTTGACCACGGTGTCTCAGGACCTTCATCACCATCAGTTTTTCTAGCAGGTTCTTTTTAGTTGATGGCGTAATTAACCTACAGAAAACTAAAACCTGAATAAGACCCGTCTAGTGATGATAGTCTAGTGCTTGCTCGCTGCGCAATGACAGATATAATATGTCACTCGTGTCTGCGCATCGTAGCCTTGTGAGGTATTATTATCATTTTTTTTTACTATTCGAATGTAGCCGATAGAGTCGAAAAGTTCTGGTATGAATACCACGTACCAGCAAGCGCAGCATACAGAGTCTACCCATAAGACAAACAATAAATAATCAGACAGCAGTGGAATTACGAATATACTACCTATATACTTATATTTTACACCCAGACACAGAGCAAAACTATCATCATATAAATATTTGTCCTAGGTAGGGATCGAAATCACAACCGTTGGCGCACAAGATAGTCACTATCATCTGCGCCATCGGGCCCGTCATCATGATGCACAGACGGTCTGACTAAAACCGTAGGATCGCGCTTGATACAGGCCATATAAAACTGGTCATATAGATCATTTGGGAAGGCCTATGTCCAGCAGTGGACGCCTTTCGGCTAATATGATGATAATAATTCGAATATAACTGTAGTGATCAAAAATGTTAACTTGAATTTTTTTTTCTATATATTGATTTGATTTCTTTTTAAAATCCGAGTAACACCGAGAGGCTATACTAGTCTTTAATAAAAAATACTTGTATAGAACACTTCTAGCATTCGAATAAACAATTTCACCTTTACGCAATATCATTACACGCCGGTATAATCGTGATACAGTGACTGGCTGTAGCTATAAATCACAATTTGCCGGAGCAGTCGATCCGATAACCGATTGGCGGCGCGCCAGATATCGCCAAGTGTGAGCGCTGTCACTGATACCGTTTAGATTAGTCCTGTTCGAAAACTGTTCCCTGGATTGTTATTGCATATGCTCCGTTATGTAATACGCCTAGCTGTATTATAAAACAGCGGCAGTTCAACGGACTTGCTTGTGTCAACGTTGCTGATGGTGTATCAAGACCGGTATAACATATCCTCTATTGTCTGTTAGTTTATTAATTTTTATCTAATAGTTAAATTTAAACTTAAAATATACTTTATTTATTAAGGCCTGAGGTATCGGTAGAGTAGGATAGTACGTCCACCTGTACTAGGTGTTATAAGAGGTGACTGAGGCACCAGAACCGACAAATGGCGGTACAGGGATGGAAAGCAGCATCCCCGTCGCTCTGCTATTGCCAACACACTTGCCCAGTGCGCCAATTATGGGCAATTTCCCCTTTCTTCCCCTTTCCTGGGGAGTACTAGTCCAACTCTAATAGCCGATATTATGATTAAAGCCTGTCAGAAGCACACAGTGTATTGCACCAGGTATCGTAACAGGTGCCTGAGTTCTGGAACGGACAGATAGCGATATATCCACCCAAATATGTATATAGAATGTGGGGGATGGGCAGCAGCTTTCTTTTCGATCAATTAATAATCAATTAATGCTCCAAATGCAGTATTCACAATCCCATCAAAAACAATACTTGTCAAAAAAAACCAAGTCTCGCAATTCAGTTGTTCTGCAGTAAAAAGTCGTGAGATCCATGTAATACCAAGTCGGTTATTAATTTATTCAGTCTCTACTTAAGCGACTTTCTGTCTTAATACGTCCAGTCTCTAAGACCACGATCGTGGTCCATAACAATTGAAAATCAATTGTGTCTGGAATCTCCGTAGTTGAAGTATTAAGTTGTTACGTAATAATTAACAGCATCTTATAGTGACGCATATCGATATTAAAATTCTTTAATGTTTTATATAAACATATTGAGACTTGGCCATCGCCTGAAAACACGTGTAAATTCAATCGCCTGAAAACACATGTAAATTCAATTATTTAGTGCGATGTAACCCACTGGAGAAGTTAACTGTGTTGGCGGGCCGCTAGATAAACCAACTAAATGTTATCAGTGAACCCGGTGGTGTTTAGATACGTTTAGTCCAGCAGCTGTTTCATTGTTGTGATTTATGCACCCATGTATTAAATATAACTAAGTAACGAGGTATTAGAAACGTTGCAGCCGCGACGCTATATTAACAACAAACAAAGCAATATGTAAAAATATCTAGTCTTTTTAAATAAAAACATTTGACAAAGTCTATCTAAATTACTGGTACCTAAATTCTTTGTAACTATTTTAACATGAAGTTTATTCAACGTTTATGAATGACCATTTTTAAATGATACAATTTTTTGTTCATGTTATAAAGTCAGCAGACAAGGATACGGTCCGTTTAATGGTAAACGATTAGTGTCACCAACCTTGTGAACCGAAGATACAATATCACATTTACTCAGTAATTAACAGTTCCAGTTTGAAGGGTAACAGAGGCCTCTTACCTTTCAAACCCGAACACAGCAATGCGAACACTGCTATTCGGCGGTAGAAATAAGTGAGATAGAGGTTCCAATTGCCGTGAGGTACCGGCAGAGTAGAATTGTATCTAACCCTGTACCAGGTGTCGTAAAAGATGACTAAGGTAGCAGAACCGACAGATGGCGGTATATCCATCATATACAATGTAGCTCAAATTCACAGGGTGAGGATGGGCAGCAGCATACCCGTCGTGAAAACTGCGCTCTCCAATTGCCAACACGCTTGCCCAAATAAAGATTCCCTGTTTCTTGGG
Organism: Heortia vitessoides; assembly: GCA_020976665.1. Classification (NCBI taxonomy): domain Eukaryota; kingdom Metazoa; phylum Arthropoda; class Insecta; order Lepidoptera; family Crambidae; genus Heortia; species Heortia vitessoides. The sequence continues at coordinate 12,469,272 of JACJUM010003223.1, read as the reverse complement.
AAAGCCTATGTCCAGCAGTGGACTTTCAGTGTCTGAAACTCAAGAATATAAAAAAAACATATTTTCCTCTTTATAATATTAGTCCAAACTGGTAAACGTAACCTGATAAACGTTAATGTCATCATCAAAATATCAGCCATGTTCAAAATCCACTGCTGGACATAGGCCTCCTCGAGATATGGAGAGTTTCGCCCATAATTGCCACGCTGGGCAGGATTGTTGGCAACCCCAGGGGACGGATATGCTGCTGACCATTCCTGCTCTATGCATTTGAGCTACGCTGTTTAGAATGAATATGCCGCTAACTCTCGGTTCTAGTACCTTAGTCGCTTCCGATAACATTTGGTACAGGGAGGTACTATTCTACTCCGCCGGTACTATAGGGCTGTTTTGTTCATATTGGACATGGTCTAAAAATAGCTGCATTCCCAGAAATTTAGAGCGCAGTCAGAATTAAAATTAATCTATCTCAAAAATAGTTCGATCCCTATATTTGACTATTTAATAATTATAATAAACCTTTATTTCTGAATACCAAACATGTATATTCTTACTATATATAACAAATCGGGCTTCCCGGTTTAGTTCTCAGCGTGTCTAGTGACACAGGTCTCTTCCAGCTACTTCCATTCATATCTAACCTTTGCTTGGCTAGCCCATGATGCTCCTCCAGTATGGAGGACGAGCAACATGAACATTTGATTAAAAAGTGAGCAGCAAAACATTACATCTCCAGCATACAGAATTTTTCTCTACCAACTAAACTGTATAAGAAAATAACATGAATGTTACTATTGTCATCTCACTTGAAATCCCAAAACTCATTGTCACGTATGGAAACCGAACGTTTTATATATACAAATGTGTAATCTTGGTCTCTAACATTTGAATGCAGTGTAAATGCGATCCGTGGGATGGGAACGGTGAAAGGTCGCAATTTACAGGACCAGTGGATCCGATAACAGTTTGGCATCATGCCAAAGATAGCACTCACGTGCCATATGTATGCACTGATATCGTTTTGATAGTTATTCTAGTATTTACCGAGAATTGTTATTGCTCATTCGTTACACCATAATGGACCACTCGCATATACGTTACACTTACACGAAAATAAAAATTACATAAAATACTGTAATGAATTTATCTTCTATAGAAAATGACATGAAATATATCCAGATTTACCAGAGGGCGACAGTAAACCTGATTCAAGGATCGTCTGTATTGGCACTATTTCTACCGCTAAATAGCAGTATTTTTATTTTTATCTATATGAGAGTGATACAGGCAGTTAAATTACTGGTTAATGTGACAACGCGCTAGTGATATTCTTGTGATATTACGAGCGTCTATACGCTCCAGTGAGGCTTGCTATCACGCGGACTGTATGCTTGTTTGTCGAACTGGTCTAATAAAAAAAAAACACATCCATATCTAATATTTTAAATGGGATAGTATGTGTGTCTGTTTATTTCTCTGTCGTTCACTTCAAAACGGAGCGACAGTTCACGTGATCTTTTAAGTGAAGATAGTTAAAAATATGTGGATGGAGAGTGATATAGGGTTTTCGTCTTTTATTAACTAAATTAGTAAAAAAATCAATTACTTTACCAACATAACAAACGTGCGGCTCCTGAAAAGACAAATGTCATCAAGCAGTAGACGTCTCAAGGCTGCTACCTATAATGATGACCCTAAAGGTCTTTTTTTACAATAGTTCCATTAACCATCTCTATATAAATCACCTTTGAAATTCTATTATCATTTCGCTGCTGTATTTGTCCAAATCATCTAAACGTTTTCATTACAATCTAAGTAAATATATCACATTTTTCACTATACAACTTTCTTAATGTGGTCCATGTGTTGCTATGATTGGAATCTTTATATACATTTACAAAATGTTATTTCCATTTTGTCTAATTTAACACAAAATAGAGAGTATAACACATTTTAAGGTTGTATATAGTTTAAAACTCGATGTTGAGTACAAGAAGAAACTTCTGTACACTTTTTCAGGGTTTGTTGCCCAAACGGTTATAATTAGATCTTCCCCCTCGATCTAACCCCTTCCACTTTTTATGGGTACGGTATGAGCAGGATTTGATAGCATAATCTCTTTGAGTCATATTTTGTTTTGTAAACATATATTATAGTTTATGAATGAACAACACATGTCGGATGGTAGTGACCTATCCTAAGCGTTAAAGGTTTGATCTCCACTCAGGTCATACATTTACATGATGAGTATTTATATTTGTTCTGTATCTGGCTGCTTAGTATTTATTTAAATAATATATTTGTGATTTTTATTTTGTCTTATCATTGTAAAAATGCTTTAAGCAATAAAGTCAGGACAATGTATATATAAGCTGTTGTGTGAATTATTTAATACAAATAATATACTACATAAAAAAGTAAAACCTTTTTAAATATAAATATATGCAAACATAAGACTTTTTTAATTAACCATACATTCTAGCCGTGAGGTACCGTCAGTAGATTGGTACCTCTACTATTTTGGCTTTTTTGGTACTTTATTTATATTTTTTTTATTTATTTGTTAGCATCATTCTTCTAGATAATTTTCGTCATATCAGCTTTGCATGCCGTGAGGTATCGGCAAACTAGAAAAGTACCTTCTACTGTACCAGGTGACGTAAGAGGTGACTTAGGTACCAGAATCGGCAGATGGCGGTATATCCATCCAAAACATTACAGTTTAATGGCACAGGGCGGGGTTGAGCAGCAGCATCCCCTTCGCGAAAGCTGCGGTATGCGATTTCCAACGGTTTCGGTTGATATTGACATGATCCTCTTAAAATCCCTACTTCCCTACTAATATTATAAATGCGAAAGTAACTCTGTCTGTCTGTCTGTCTGTCTGTTACGCTTTCCCGGTTAAACCTCTCAACCGATTTTGATGAAATCTGGCATAGACAATCTTTAGACCTTAAGAAAGGACATAGGCTATTTTTGAACTTGAAATAAGGGTTGTAAGGGGTTGCAAGGGGGGATGAAAAGTTGTTTGCATGGATCGCTATTTTTAGAGCTAGAAACTTAAAACTTATTTTTCAGGCCATTGATTCGATATAAATAAACGTGACATTCAAAGTTTATATAATTTGAAGTAAATAGGTATGGTACCCAAAAAACTATTCCACGCGGACGAAGTCGCGGGCACAGCTAGTATTTTATAAAATTGGATGTAAGTTATGGGAATATATATATATATATATATATATATATACATGTATATGTAATTATAAAGTTTATTACTATAAAAATTAAATGCCTCCATTCACTCAAATCTTAGATATTTTAGCTAAGCTTTTTCGAGGTACTTCACTTGCCTCTTCCGACTCTTGGTACAGAAGGAGGTACTATTCTACTCTTTTAAAACCCTACGGCATAGGATTCTGCCAGAATATAAATAAAACTTAAACCAACAATACGCTATATTGTGGAACCCTTGTCGTGCCTTTTCACACTTGACCAGTTTCAACAAACATAACTTTAACGGGCGGTTGCCATGGCAACGTAACTCGATCCAACATTTCAACTTCTTGGAACTTGCAGGCAATCAGAATACTCCGTGGAAAGTGTTATAGTTACATAAAGACTTATTTATGAGGGCGATTGAGTTTTAGTGTTACAAAAGTAGGCTTAAGTGGGTGGTAGTTGAATAAGTTCAAAGGATCGTTTCTTTATAGGGTACGAAAGGTTCTGTGATATTGGTGCGACGCTTTGCAAAACAAAAAAATACATTTTGTTTCTCGTCACTCTCAAAATTATCTTATTTTAGAAAATAAAAGAACAGTGTAATAAGAGATTAATGTGATCTACAAGATGATGTTGTGACAACAATAGAAAAGGAATGTAAAGTTTAAATATATTGAAAGGTAGAATTACTGCACAGATATATAAAAGTTAGATAAAAGGACAATTTTTTTTGGATTGCCCGAGGTAATCTTTTATAGACCTATCGCAGTGGGCGTTGCTATGTGTGGGACTACAGCTAAACGATATACCCACTAAACCCCCCGGGGTGCTCGGAATCGCCATCTCTCTCCGGTCGGTTGTTCGGGCCCTGTCTTGTGGAGAAATGACTAACACACTTGATATCTCCCCAGACGGCTTGGCCTTGTGCAATGCAGATGACGACTACCCAGTTCGTTATTTGCAGGCCTGCAGGATTAAGGGTGGAGGAGTCAGAATCGTCTTCTCATCCCTCCCGACCAACTTCGTCGAAACGGGTTCGCGCTGGCTGCGTTTTTTTACGTTCCAGCTTCGCGGCCTCCTTCTGTGACATGACAAACTCCAAATCTCTTAAATAGTCTTCAAATCTCAGCACTGTCTAGCATTGCCAAGACAACGCTGGGCAGCGCCATGTCTCGGCCAATTGACGCGATCAGGGACCGTCAAGGAATATTCCAGGCCGGACACAACTCTAGCGTATGTCAAGTTGTGTCCTCCACCGCGCCGCAGTGGTGACATTTTGGTGTATCCTCCCTCTTCGCTACCCTGTGGAAGTAACAACCAAAGCACCCGTGTCCGGTAGCATCTGTTAAAGTGATAGGTCAGTGACCCATGTTATCTTTCAAGCCAGCGTTCAGGACTGGGCGGATTGCGTCAATAGTGTAAATGCCGTATTCAGCATAATGAAGCATTAGTGCCAAGATGTCACATGGGCACTCCCCTCGAGCTCTAGCCCTTGACCTATTATTGTGGACCTCTGCTAATAGCTCCGCATCTAGTTCCCAAGGTAGAATGCCTCCAGGACGCATGCCGCCGCATCAGTCACCGTGCGGTATCCATATATCGCTCTACAAGCAATGACCCTTTGCGCCCTTCTGAGCAGATGGGCGCTTCGGAGCACACCTGCATATAGGTTGTAATAGCTCATATTGGGGTCTCCCTCATTTAGAAGCAACCTAACAAGGGAACATGGTATAGAATGACCTAGGCAAACTTACCTTAACCAGGTAAAAGAGGTATTATAAAAAGGTCAGGTCAGAAGTATCAAGAATAAACGAGCGTGTATAAAAGGACTAATGCGAGTAAAGGGGTAAGGTATGCCAAGATTGTAACAAGTAGCTACCTTCCTTTGTACCAGATGCCGTAAGAGACGAATGAGGTACTAGAACCGAGAGATGGCGGTATATTCATAATTACTGGCATACCTCAACTTATTGCTGAGTTAGGGATTGGTAGCATCGCCTTCATCGTTACGCCCTTGCCAACATACCTACACAGCAATTACCGGGCAAAACTCCAAAAACTATTTTAACTATGGGAAGCTTATCTATATCTATTAGCCCATCAGTGGAAGTCTCTCTCGCTTCCTGTACTCGCAATAGTCTTTCCATACACGCACATACATATTAGTGGTACGGCTAATTCAATCAAAAATTTTTCTATGAAAATTACTTCACATACTTGTATAACTACCAGTTACATAGCACTAGATAGATTTTAATTCCTTAAGAGAAAAAATAACTAAACTTGCAGCGAATGCATAGCTAATGCAAGAACAAAACAATCACAAAACATCGCAACTTTGAGCCACATAGACTCGAAAAACCCAGCAAAAAGGAAACAAGCACAAACATGCAAAACAGGCAAAAACAAGCACAAACATGCAAGAACAGCCAAAAACAAGCACTCACAAACTTTTGTGATTGCAGTCTGGATGCTTCCCGCTGCACATTAAACAACGCGTTTGTAAAACAACATTTCACCACAATGTTGAGTGTAAAACCTGAAACTATTATTTGTGTCATTTGTAGTTTATGATATATACTAATATTATGAAGAGGAAGGTTTTGTTTGTTTATAACGTGTATACTGTAAAGTAAAGTTTAAAAATATATAAATTTTTGACCGGAATCTGCAGCCTCAATTTTGATGACCTCATTGTCTGAACATTTTCTGTTCATCTCAGATACTTGAAGTCCATATAAATTTTTGACTTTCAGCTTAGAAGAATTCAAACTCTCTCATGATATTAAGGACTGAGGCAAACACAATTTAAATATATATATATACACGCCCTGTCGTTTTAGAAAAATTTTGTTTAATACTATTAAGACGAGTGTCATTTTGGTTTCTCACAGAACTCACTTTTTACTTACTTCTCACAGAAGAAATAAAAAAATCTCCATATTTAAATAAAACAAATACAGATACAGATTTATGTGCTTCTGACTAAAAAAATAAAGCGAAAACTCACTGAAAGATATTTGTAATTCGAAACGCATTTCCAAGGTAAATATTCAAGTATGCCAGATGGAAATCCTGGATGGTATTGGTAATCTACATTTTCCCGATATTAACGCTCCAGGCTGCGACGAATGACGTGGGAATTTGAAGAACTTATTCAGACCAGGAGAAGAGACAGCAAAGAAACCTATTTTTCTAATAGAATTTAGACTAGAAAATTTCACTATCTAACTGGTTAGTAAGAAAGTTCCAGCTTTCCATGCACGTATAGACTACATTCAATATCAGCTCCGAGGAATTTTATTGGAATCTAAACAAGTTCATGTCCTATACTGCGACAGAATTTTTCACTTGTCAAAATTCGTGACAATCGGTTCACAAATGAAATTGCGAAAGCGTGAGATACAGACAGACTCATTCTTGGATTTATGAGGTACCTGTAGGACACTGACCTATATACATACAATTCCTCAATTATTTTATATATATGTGTGTATACATTAAGTTCATGCTATATATATATATATAGCATAAACTTAATATAGCTTGTGTGGCAAGATCGTAACAAGTGAAGATTCATAGTCTCTGCCTACCCCGATAGGTCACAGGCGTTATATAAATATGTATGTATGTATGTATGTAATGCAGTACATACATAGTGCAGATTATCCTCAAAGAATAAAATCTAACTTGTTACTAGCTAATAATTTAACTTTCTATTGGTAAAAGCATTTAAAAATCAATTAAGTAGTTTACGAAAATATTTCATACATGAGTACAAAAATACAATGTTTCCTCATTGTAATATCATTTTAGATAGAGATCTCTATTTTTCAAAAATATGTTAGTCATACGATGAAACTTTCATTAAAATAATTATAAAAATTATCGAGGCCTTTTTTTATGGATACATATCTCTGACTCCGTAATGAGTGGCTTAAAGCACTTCAGACAACAGAGGAATTACATAACTAATAACCTTAACGCTCTTATACAAACCAAACACCGATATTTATCATATAACTGTGTGTAAAGACTTTATTAGACTCGTCAAGATATTGAGTTAAGTCGAAGGAAAGAAACAATTAAATATTATCTCTTTAAAAAAATAATTGTGATATGTGTTCCTACTGTTAAGATATGCCTTTCTAAAATACTTACAAAAGTTGCCTGAGTAAGCCTGACAAATACCTGTTTCCGCTTCTGCTATGTGTTACTGTAGTGAACTCGCGATTATCGTAATTTACTTTCCCTGGTAACGCTGGAACTGACATCAGAGTCAGCCAGCATTAGGATTTTTCAAAATAACATCACCATTATTTCAATATTACGTAGTAATTTTAGTGGTTTAATAATTTTAATAACAGAACAATAACGTTTGCAGGGTAAGCTAGTAATATATAAAATACCCTTTTATTTCTCAAATTATGCCTATTTAAGAAGAAACGTAATAAATTGCCCAATAATATTTTATTTATTTTCTTCTAGACATATGAAGGTTGTCTGTACTATAAATAGTACAATTCTCAAAATACGATTGGATTCCGTTTATTATTAAAGTCTAAACTACGTATATAGTATACGTTGTTTAGTTTTCTTCTGTTGAAGGTTTTTGAGGAGTGGTAAGAAAGGTGCGTTAATTTCTAACCAGCTAATGGACTAAAAAGTTGAATCAATTTTGACATTAGCACGCCTTTGGTTAGAGGCTAGCCTGATTTAAAACATATGTGTATCTCTTAGTCTACATTATGTTAATAGTAAATTACCACAACATCTCTTACATTGACCTGACTCCGTGGTAAATCACTTAAAACACACGTGTTACGGACGTTAGACAACTGAGGAATCACAAATATACCACTTAAATACATTACTTAAATACAATATTTAACACCTAAAAATAGAACGAACACATCACAAAAATATGCTCTCTGGGTGAGAATCAAACCGACAACCCATGGCGCACAAGATAGGATGTTATATCTGAACTAAAATAAATTAAATCATCAAAATAATCATTCGAGTCTTTACCTTGGTTGAGTCTTACAATTCTAGTCACAAAGCACAAAGAAACAAGGCCGATGTCACAAAACGTTTCACATATGTAATGCAAATGGCGTGGATATAATAAATATTGAGGCAGCTTGCGGGCTGGCTTGTAAGCTCTCGCATACGCACTGCGACTTACTCGTACCTTATACGGGCGATGGGAAATGACAAATACTATGTGGTGATTTTTAATTTCCGCAAGTAAACTCTATTGTGGCACTTAATTATAAATGTTTATAAATACAACTCAAAAATACTTCCAATGAAAAAATTGGAAAACACTATCAACAAACGGGCCCGATGGCGCAGATGGTAGTGATCCTGTCTTGTGCACCAGGGGTCGTGGGTTCGATTCCCACCCAGAGCAAATATTTATATGATGATATTTGTGTTTGCTCTGTGTATGGGTGTAAAATATATGTATTTAAGTAGTATATTTGTGATTCCTCTGTTGTCTGGCATTCGTAACACAAGTGCTTTAAGCGACTTACCTCGGAGTCAGGTCAATGTATGAGATGTTGTGGGAATTTATTATTATTATTATTAAACCTCTAACAAAACGTCAACTTCTGCGTAGAATAATGCTAATCTTATAAAATTTATATTTATACATACATTTATCATATCAGCTATTGGAAGTCTACTGTTGGACAAAAAAAGAAAGAAAGAATTTTTCCCATAAATGCCGCGCTGAGCAAGAGTGTCAACAATCGCAGAGCATAGCTAATACGACGGAAATTCTGCTGTCCATTCCCACCCTGGTCAGTTGAGCTAGACTGTTTCCGAGGAATATGCCGCCATCATCGGTTCTGGCATCTTAGACGCGTCATACGACACCTCGTACAGGGGAGGTACTATTTTTACCACACGGCAATATGCACATTAATTGCATCAGTGTAGCAAGATCCTGAAGGTACGGGCTAATTTGTCTATTAGCTGTAACTTTGGCCATAGGCTATAAGCCTACAACAAAGGAATAAATTATATGAATAATATTTATTGAATGTATATCTTTTTGAACAGGGTGTTTTTTTTTATATAAACATGAAAGATTTAGTGTAAATGTACTTTATCATGTAAGAAAATAGATAATCCTCATGTTCATAATAACTCATATTTACAATCGCAATCTTATTAACATGTTGACCTTTAAACAATACACTATTTTTGTTTTCTATTTGCGTAAAGTATAGCGTGAAGTAGCATTGCTATATCCATCGCACAAGTAGAGCAACATGTTACAAAGGTTTTCGATTATAGCATAAAACTTAGACAGACTTTCATGAAGGAACATAGACTTTCTTGAGGTAGTGTATACCTACCTACTAGTTGTCGCTCCCGGATGTGTCTGCGAAAGAACCGTTGACCGTGGACTAGCTCCAGTTAGTGCATCCAGTTAATGACGGATTTCTTCGATCTAAAGTGAAAGATGATGTTGTGACAAAAAACGAAAGAGACGACGACGACAAAGAGAAAGATACAAAAAATATCGAGCGTGTATAAAAGGACTAATACTTGTAAAGGAATCAAGAGAAGTATGCCAAAATCATAGAAAGGTGTGATCCATAGTCTCTGTCTATTCCGGTTAAATATAGGCGTGATATCTGTATATGATCTATTTTCTATATAATTTTATTTACCAGATATCTTTGAATAATTATGCGCCTGGCAACACATGGAAAAATAGTTTCTTGTAAGTAGAAATGTTTCTTTGATAATTTAAAATTTCTTAATGTATTCTTCTAATTTGCTATTGCCTCTGTTATCAGCTTTATGAATGGATACTATGTATAAACATCTAAAGTTTTTAAAGTAGAATTCACGTCAACTGAAATATCTTACAACGGTTCTCTAGCACAGATCTCAGATGTAACGTGCGGCTCATAACGACTTATGAATATAAATGAGACAAGACCAGGTTTGAATTGAGTTATGTGTGTTTACTTTGGTAATATCGTTGGATACTTGTAAGTTAAGTTGTTTTTATGTTTGCATAAAATAACCTAACACAGATAACGAGTCTGTTAAGATTTTCCTCCTTTCTCTTTGTTTTCAATACAGCCATTGGAAGTCCACTGCTGAACAGAGGCCTCCCCAATAAAATTTTGGCCAATATTGCCGCGCTGAGAAGCGTGTTGGCAAGTGCAGAATGCAGCTTTCACAACGTGGATGCTGCTGCCCATCCCTACCCTATACATTTGAGCTACTTTCTCGGATGGTATACCGAGGTATACCGCGGTACTGATCTGTCGGTTCTGGTACCTTAGTCGCCTCTTACGACATCTAGTATAGTGGGAGATACTATTCTACTTTGCCGGTACATCGTAGTACGCCGGTAAATCAAAGAATTTTTATACTACGTACATAACTATTTTACCCCTTCAAGAGATCGTTCTAGAAGAATGTTACATAGGAAGTTAATTAAATTTTTCTTGAAAATTTGCGAAGTCTTCCTTTTACAACGTAAAAGTGCACTTAGAATGGTTTTTGAAGGATTTTTTGTAATTCACCTTTTAAGGGGGGTAAAAAGGATACAAAGTTAGTATAAAACAGGGCTGTTTTGAAGCTATTCCAATGAAATTCAGTCTGAAGGTTATTTATTGTAAGTCATGAAACGCGCGAAATATTTATCTTATGTATATATGTGTGTTTGCTGACTGACTGGCTGATATAGCACGGTCTAAACTATACGGTCAGAAGAGCAACATTATACTGGGACCAGTAACAGAGAATCTTAAAGATGCTATGATTATGTTTTAAAAGAAAAACATAATTTATCTCGAAAATATCAGCATCTTAGACTGATCAATGTTTCTGTTCCAGCATCTAAAAATAAAAACAAGTCCAGTTTCTCCATAAATCAACCAGAAAATACATTTCATTTTTCAAGTCGACTTCAATTTATCTTGCGCTACTATCTGTAGCTGTTTGAAATTCCGAACCAGTTCATCGTGTGCAGACAGAAAATCCTGGAGTTCCACGAATGGAGTCCCGTGGGACGCCGCGGAGTCCCGCGCCACTTGGAAGCGTCCCAAGTCTTGTTGCGACTTTGATCTCGGGGGTTTTTAAAAGAATTTGTTTCGGTTTCCTGTTTAGCTTCACTCCAGTATCATACGAATGTTACTAGAATATTAAGTCGTTTTATGAGGAAATATCAACAATAAACTACAACTTCTTAATTGTATAATCCTTTTATTCTTACAAACGTTTATGTTTTTATGAAGCCAATATAGTGCATGATGGTATTTTAATTATCACAACGGTTAGGCAGATACACATACAGATACACACACAATATTAAACTTATTAATACGGACCAACAGCGAATAAAGTTGAGTGCCTATCTTGTGAACTAAAAGGTTGTAGATTCCACCCTCCAGGACAATATACATACATCACGCCTACGTCCCATCGGAATAAGCAGAGACTATGGATCTCCACTTGTTACGATCTTGGCGTACCTCACTCGCATTAGTCCTTACATGCACGAATATTCTTGGTACTTCTGACCTGAGCCTTCTTTAATTCCTCTTCTACATGGTTAAGATATGTTCGCCTCAGTCGTCCTCTCTAACTCATCATTACTATCACTTCCGTTCTATACAGTTACGCAATTCTACTTTTATCCATCCTTTCTACAGGTTTGAAATATCTCAACAGTCCTCTCTCCTTTGTTTGTTACAAAATCATCTTTTACACCACATTGACATCTTATTTGATTATCTTATTCTTTAATCTATATCTTAAACTCATACCATACATACTTCGAAGTGATTTTATTTCAACAGCATTTATTCTACATAAAATAAACAACTTATACATATAAAAAGGGAAGCTGACTGATATATAGACTTGACACATACAGATATTCTTCATATAAATGTTTGTCATAAGTGGGGATCGAACCCACGACCCTTGGCTTGGATAACTACCATCTACGCCATCAGGCACAATATATAAAATGTTGTAACTTTTATTCACTGTTTCTCTCAATCTTCAATGTGAACACGTTTGGCTGCAGAAACGAGAGAACCCTTTTATGAAGTCTACCTGTAGTATCTATCGATATCATTTGTTATTTTAATCTGCAAGCAAACAATAGAGACCGCGGTCGCAAATCGGGATTGAAACAACCATTCAAATGCAGCTGGTTGATAAGCTGTACTTAAAGAGACAAAATCGCTGCAGCTGGCAATTTAACTTGGCGCTTACGTAGGGAGCGGCGGCGTTCCAACTTGGGAAGTGAGTTCAAGTTATTGGATAACTCTTCGCTTGAATTGAGGTGTTAATATAATTGTGAACGAGTCTAGCTTGCGTTTTACTGATAGCTGTTACTTTATCTGTTATTATAATTATACAAATCTATTATGTATATAAATAAATCCACAACATCTCATACAATGACCTGAGTCCGTGATAAATCGCTTAAAACACTCGAGTTACGGACATCAGACAACAGACGAATTACAAATATACTACTTAAAAACATATATTTCACATAATTTAACAATGCAAAATAAATATCATAATATAAATATACGTCCTGGGTGGCCCACATATACTCTACGATAAGATTTGGCGCTCAAGATAGAATCACTACCATCTACGCCATAAGGCTCACGTCGTCACATATATATTTTAGATATAAACTATAATAACTGCCCTACAACTACAGTCATTATTGAAACTGAAAGTCCTTTAAAATGTATCTGGGAAGCCCACAACACCGCTCTACCTACCCCTCCGACACAATGTGGTGGGAGCTAACTCTGCTATTCCTCACCTTTCCAGAATTCTACCATGTGAAAACACTGATATTTTCTAAGATACACACACTGTTTCAGATGGATATACTACCATCTGTTGGCTCTGGTACCTTAGTCACCTCTCTGCTACCTCCTACCTAGTACCTCCCTTTGTACCAGATAGTACAGAGGGAGGTGTTATTCTAGTCTACCGGTACCTAATGGCCAGAAAAATGTAAATACAGCGTTTAGAAGCCGTTAAAAGTAGATATTTTTAGTTAGCTTCTTCTGCGAATATCTTTATTTTAGTCACAGTAGGTAACGTATGATTTTAACAGATACAAACACATTAACTTTGACTCACGTGTGTGTGTTTCTAAAGTTGTCTCAGTTGGCCAAGACTTGTAGTGCTTGTTCAGTGAAAATCCCCATGTGACCAAACTTCACCGGCCAACCAATCTGAAACATTTTTGCTTATGTATTTTAATTGATTTAAAACGTGTAATTCAATAAAATATATAAATACTAGCTGTGACTTTGTCCGCGAGGAATAGCTTTTTTGGGTGCCATACTTTTTTACCTTAACTTATATAATGGCCCAAAAAAAAGTTTCAAGTTTCCAGTTGTTAAAAAAGCGATACTTCCATACAACTTTTCATCCCCTTTTTCAACCCTTTACTATCCTTATTTGAATTAAAGAATAGCCTATGTCCTTTTTTAGGGTCTAAAGATTGTCTGTGCCAAATTTCATCAAAATCGGTTGAGAGGTTTAAGCGGTAAAGCGTAACAGACAGACAGACAGAGTTACTTTCGCATTTATAAAATTAAATATTAGTAAGGATTAGCGGAGTTCAAATCCTAAAGTATTAAAATACACATTTTTAGGAGTACCAAAGTGTAAACAACTATATCAAAGGGATTTATACCAATACCTAATACTGACAGGTCTGATGGCGAAGATGGTAATGATCCTATCATGAACACCTAGGGTGGCTTCGATCAACCAGTACAAATATTAAATTAATGATATTTGTGTTTATTCTGTGTCTAGGTGTTGAATATTGTACAGTTGATATCTGTAACACAAGTGCTTTTAGCAACTTAACATGGAGTCAGGTCTATGTATGCGATATTATCCGAATATGTTAATATTTCTAAATCTTTTAATAACGTCAAGTTGATTTTTATACTTAAATTGGAAGATTCATGTTAAACTGTCTTAGGCATGTAGGAACGATGAATGCAAGTAGGATTACGATTTTAAGGCTAAGGTTAATAAAGCAGTTGGTAAATGTTCACTTTGAAGCAAATGTGGTAATTTCTTCATCATCATATAAGCCATCTTAAGTCTAATTTTGGATATAGGCTTACCCAAGATAGAGGATTTTATGCCCGTAATTATCGCGCTAGGCAGGCGAGGTGACAACCGCAGAGCGCAATTTCACGACGCAAATGCTGTTGCCCATCTCTGCCCTGTAACATATATTTTTATGCTTTTAATTGCCGCACTTACCAAGCGTGCTGGCATCGCGACGGGGATGCTGCTGCCCATCCCCGTCCTGTGCATTTGAGCTACACTATTACGGATAGATATACCGCCATTTGTCGAATTTGGCAACTTAGTTGAGCGAGTCGTCAACCTCTTACAAGACCTGATACGGAGGAGGTACTATTCTACTCTACCGGTACCACACAGCCACCACTACGTTGTCTTTGACGTGAATGTATTCTAGTGGACATATATTTTAGTTTTAATTTGTTTATAATACAGATCATGAATATCGTAAAAGATAATACCTAATTTGACCCAAATATTTGATCTCGATCGATCCAAATAGCCAATCTCTAAGAGTCCGCCATTACTCGCGACATAGTTGCGAATAAAATTTTCAAATAAAATGTCGAGACAAATAAAGATGCAAATGTGAACTGTAACAAGAGAAATGCGAAAAACTTTTCGTGGACAATAAACGAACCGTATAGTATCTCAATACTATAGTTTTTATGTTTGTCTTTCTATTTGTTCGAACTGGGCTGATATCCAAAATGCGTTTATTAATTTCTAAAGGATGAATAAAGCAAGTTTTCAATGAGCTGCTTATTCAAGTGTAGCTTAAAAATAAGTCAAAAACATTTTTATTGGAATAATGTTTTTATTCCAATATAGTTTATAGACGAGGTAGCAAAGTAGCATTGCTCTTAAAATAACGTTATCAATTTAAATAGTTATTAATTTTAATTCGATATTTCACATATAGTTTTATTTTGACAATTTACTTATTTTTTTGACTTTCTTATTAAATTATTATCGTTCTTAAATAATTATTATTTAATATTTCGTATATCTATGTAAAGTATTGTATCTTTTTATAACTTTGTGCTTAAAAATTGTAATGCTAAGTTATCCACTATATATTGTTCTGTAATAACTGAATTGAAACATTAGAAGGCCAATAATTTAAAACTTGTCTCGGTGCAAGATTACGAACGTCACATACCAATTGACGTAATTCGAAAAAAATAATTAACACTACCATAGATACGACAAAAGCTTCCAAATAGAGCTTTTTAAATGTTTTTTTTATATAAGGTCGATCTCCTACCGAGATCATCTGTATTAGTGCCTCATACTTACCACCAAATAGCTGCGTTTGCATTGCTATTCCGGTTTGAAGGATGTAAGAGACAGTAAAATTACTTGTATAATATGACATATTTTTAAATCACAAAGTTGACAACGCTCTTGTGATATCCGAGTTATATTACGAGCGTCTATAAGCTGTGGTCATACAAATATCTCGACAGCATCACGCGGTCTGTATGTTTGTTTGTCGATCTGTTCTAATAAAAAAGTGATCTTTATCATAACAGCCATAACATTATATTGATTTAAGTTTTATATCATATGAGTTTTATACGTTGTGGTTTCAGTTTCCAAATGATAGCAATCAAATTTAAAACCTCCTTCTTATTTTGTATTTGCAGCATAGATAAAAAAAAAGTCTAACAAAGCTTGAGATCATTATCATTATTACTGCCATTGGAAATCAACTGCTGGACATCTATCTCCCCAAAAAGGGTGAATTGTGCCCATAGTTAGAGTATTTTGCTGTACTGTGCGCTCAAAAATTAAATAAGTTTTATTTACTTGTTTATTTTAGCGTGGTTGGCGATAGCAGAACGCAGTACTCGCGATGGGGATGCTGCTACCCAAAACCAGATAAATGCATAGGTATGCAATTCAGCTACACTGTCTCGGATGGATATACCGCCATCTGTCGGTTCTGGTACCTAAGTCGCCCCTTGCGACACCTAGTACAAAAAAGGTACTATCTACTTTGCCGGTACCTTACAGCACTTGAAAGTTGAGTTGTTGAGATACTGTGTTCTTTATTTACTGGATGCTCGCCAACGCACGACATTTTGGTCGAAATAAAACTTGACAAAGAGAAAACTTTGAGACGTGCAACGCTTTGAAATGTTTGTTTTTAATATGTAGCGTACGCTGACAGAGATTTTTAAAACTTTTTTATGTGACTTTGGAACATTGTTGGTAGCGGTATAGGGTGGGATACGCTGAGCTATTTGTTGACTCGTGGATAGATATTTATTTTTGATTTTTTTTAAGGTTACTTAGCGTCTTTACACAAATATACGTGTAGAAAAGATGAATGAAGATGAATGGCAAGCACGACAACATAAAGGCTTGTATTGATAATTTTGAATCATAGAATACTCAAATTGAGTCGTCCCCCTGTACCAGGTATCATAAGAGGCGACTAAGGTACCAGAGCTGACAGATCGTGGTATCCGTAACAGTGTAGCTCAAATGCACAGGCTTAGGATGGGTACCAGCATCCCCGTCGCGAATCTGCGCTTACCTAGCGCGGCAATTTAAGGCAAAATTCTTTCTTTCTTCAGAATACTGCCAATGGCTGATATGAGGATAATATGAACGGCATAGAATAGTACCTCCTTCTGTACCAGGTATCGTCAAGTTAGTTGCTGAGGCTTGTTCTGCATGTTATGTAGCCTCGTTGCCATTTGCTAACCCGCTTGGCTGTATCAAAAATCATCATCAGTTGGCAATAGATATTCTGTATTTCATGTTAAATAGATTAAATTTTCGGATGAATAAGCTATAGTCGAATACGGGTGCGGACAGACGGTTTGCAAGACTATTTACAAACTCCACATAACGAGCTCACTCAAACGGAAAGCGCTTTCGCTTAAACTGCAGTTTAGTTGGAGAAATATTGAAACCACTTCACTTGATTTAAATTTAGCGTTGCTAAGTGTATTGTTCATAGTCTTATGTATTGAGTCGTTGATGTATATATACTAGGAGCTCAGAAAATTATAGAAGGAGTACTAGTGAAGTTTACTTCAAATGAAGTATTAATTGTCTGTTTGTATCATACATTTTACGTTTATACTATATAGCTAAGCCGTGAGGTACCGGCAGAGTATAATAGTACCTCCCGTTGTACCAAGTGTCGTAAAAGGCTACTAAGGTACTAAAACCGACAAATAGCGGCATATCCATCTAAAACAGTGTAGCTCAGATACACAGGGTGATGGACAGCAGCATCCCCGTTGCGAAAGCTGCACACTGATTGCTAACATGCCTACCCAGCGCGGTAATTGTGAGCAAATTTCACCTTTTCTTGGGGAGGCCTACGTCCAGCAGTGGACATCCAGTGGCTTGAAAAATGATTATGCAGCTTGCCTTCAATATTAAAGCCAATTTGAAAAGCTGTAATGTGTTCGTGATAACTTTAACGAAGCCGATGGCGAAGATGATAGTCCTTCTATCTGGTGGGCCAAGAGGCGTGACTACCATCCCCACCCAGCAGAAATATTGATAAGCTGATGTTTTTGTTTATTCTGTGTCTGGGTATTGAAAATGTTTTTAACTATTATATAAGTGATTCCTCTGTTGTCTGGTGTTCGTAATATAAGTGTGTTAAGCGATTTATCACGTAGTCGGAGCGCTCAACTGCATGAGGGCACTAGTAAAGTGCGGATCCCTATTTGAGCCCTCTCAAGTCGGGGTCCGGGTCTTAGAGGCGCCATCGAGTGATCGCCGTCAGTTACATTCTGGTCCCGTTTTTGCGGGCGCGGTCGTGGTGTGGTGGCAATCGCAGAGCGCATCTTTGCGACGAGGATGTTGCTGCTCATTCAAACCCTGTATTTAAGGTGCTCTATTTTGCAATCAGTCGGGCAGTACCTAATTACCTCCTACGTCACCTAATAGAGAGGGTGTCTCCAGAGGTGATACTCTGTCGGTATCCCACGACTAAGAATAAACTTTATAAAAACAATTTTGTAGACAAATTCAAAACTTTTTTATGGAACTCAATTCGTTGATATTTTATTGTATCTATCAATGATTATAGACTCTTATAAAGTAAGGACGGGGAAGCAACAAAAACCACCCCGCATTGCGGTCCGGTCTCCCGAGGGACTTGTATCGGGATCACCCTGGGTATTAGTGAAGGTTGCCGGTGAAATATTACAGCTTGTATTAAATTTTGTGTTTACTTAACATTTACAGTGAGAAGGCTTAGTTGTGATTTATTTTCTATAAATCTTCTAAGATCTTCCGCTAGCCACTTAGCCAAATTATTAAACAGCCTAAATAAAACACTACCTAGGGTGTCATATTACTGGTCTTCTACTACAGCCTTCTCAAGACAACTAAGTTAAAGACTAGCGAAAGAAAGAAAACGGGATATATTAATCAACGTCTGTACAGTTTATCTGTCAGACTTTATAATTGTAGTTTTATAACAAAAATGTAAACTACTTTATTACCGTGAGGTACTGGTAGAGTAGAATAGTACCTCCCACTGCATCAGGTGTTGTAAGAGGTGACTAAGTTAACAAAACTGACAGATGGCTGTATATCCATTTGATACAGTAAAATTCTAATGCACAGAACGGGGATGGGCAGCAGCATCGCTTGCCCAGCGCAGTAAATATGGGCAAAATTACCCCTTTCTTGGGGAGCCCTATTTCCAGCAATAGAATTCCAATGCCTGTAACGATGATCATGACGAATATCTGAAGAAACAATCATTTTTTATCCTCAAGAGATTATGACTCGAATGTATAACTTAGTTTTAAGACACTTCTGGTGCCGGTAGATTAATTTAAGCTAGGCCTTATTTACATATATGTTAGATGACTCTCATGATCTCGCAGGGTTATCAGGGTCTACAATATCATAAATGTAATGGAATTTATTAATCTCTATTATGGAAATATTATTATTATAATTTTATTATTTTTTTACGAAAGTGTTTGTAATGGGTCTACTTGAGTAGACCTATTACAAGCAAGAAGTATATTTTGCTTCTGAATGTCGCCTAATTCACTTTAATATCATGGCGACATAGGACCAATATCTACGGCTACACATATTCCTAACAATAGTCATTCTTATATGTAGCATCGTTCCCATTCATCTCCATTACTGTATTACAAAGCAACAATAGTTTCTATGAGTACGTAATATCAATGTTAACTTTTGCAATGACACCGGACTGCTATAACGCTCACCAGTATTTGGAATGCATGCTTATTCCTTAACTTGATGAGCCCAATACCACAGATGGTAGTGTTCACTAAATGCCCTGGGCTTGATACTCACCCAGGACAAATGTTTATATGATGATATTTATGTTAGTCCTGTATCTGGGTGTTAAATATACATGTTTTTATATTATATTTGTGACTTTTCTGTTGACTTTTCTGATGTCCGTAACAAAAGTGTTTTAAGCGACTTATCACAGAGTCAGAGTCTTATTATTATTTTATTGCCTAGAACGTCTTTAAATTTCAGTATAAAAAGAAGTTCTCCTAAATCTTTTGCCTAGGCACCAATTGCCTAATACCTTGCTTTAAACTGTAAGATTTATTCCTAAAATATGCCTCTAGGTAAATTTTTTCCAAATTACCTAGCTAAGAATCTTATCTCAATCCTACTCCATTAGGGCAGATGATATTTTCTAGAAAATAATGTCGGGTGTCTTCTCGATCAAATTATTTTTTCATTTCCGGGGAGCCACTACCGTAATGTTACCGAGACCATAGCAGACATGTCGAATATTTCCTTGTGTAAAAGCACAAGGAAATACAGGAAGGAATATAATGTGCTGAGAAATTAGCGCTATTTATTCAATGTTGTAGGTAATTATATATAAATACTTAAATGTCAAAATTTTACAAACTCGAAGCAATCGATAAAAAAAAATAATAACTTATAACTTCGAGAAGTTTTAAACACAGAAAATGCTAAATTATATATAAGATGTTATTTACAAAAAATATTTGAGCAAATATTTCTTAAACAAAACACATTACTTAATTAACAAACATAAAATAATACAAGTTTGAATTTCAAAGGACTTCAAATTATAGCAACTCACTGAAATACACGAGATGTTCTTAACAAAGCTGAAAAACATCAATAACCCCTCGAGGTATAAAGAGCTCACAATTACTCCCAAAAAACAGGTGGTACGAGCGTCTTGAACTGGCTCCCAAGGAGCCTACCGGAACCCCTTAAGCCTTATAATGCTGAGTCGTACTTAACAAGCTTTGTTGTGTTTTCAAAGGTTAGTTATTTTTAGTCTTTAATAAAGATGTTGTTTCTTGATTTGTAACGTTTATAAATTGTACCTTAAATCAGACTGAATTTATTTATTTAATTATGATATAAAATCTAGATAAACAGCTTAGTGAATTCGCTAATTAATTATCATCTACATAAATTTATTTGACCGCGGGGTACCATTTAAGATTAACCGTGACTATCTTATATCAGGTGCCCTAAGAGGTAACGATTGTATATCCTTCTAAAACAATTTTTCTCAAATGCACAAGTCGGGAATAGGCTACAACGCTTGCCCAGTACAGCAATTATGAGAAAAACTTATTTCTTAGGCCTATGTCTAACAGTGGGCTTCCAACGGCAGATTTCATAATGATGCCTTGAAAGAAAATTTAAATCCAAATCTTATCAGTGAAAAGTTGCCGTGGGGCATCGGCGGATGAGAAAATTGCCACCACTGTACCAGAGGGGATGATAATATCCCCCCATAAGAGGGGATTAAGTTATTATAACCAACAACGGTAAATCAATCCGAAACAGCGCAGCTTAAATACGACAGGGCGAGGATAGGGAGTATCATTGACGTCGAAAAGCTACACTTAGCGATTGCCGCAACGCTTACCCAGCATGGCAATTATGGGCAAAAATCCACCTATCTTGGAGGTGCCTAGGACCAGGAGTAAACTTTTAATGGGTGATATTATGATCAGCGAAAAGTAGCTTAGTTTTGTGTCTCCACCCATATTGGGATCACCATTAAACTGGCTTTTATATTCCATAATATTGGTCTGCGAAAGAGGCTGGGGCTCCACTAACAAGTTATGTTAAATCAATGCTATAGCATAACTTGTTAGTAGCATAAATGTAGCTTACATCGCTTAAACCCAAGAAATATACGAACACCAACATTATCACCTGAAAATGATAATGTTGGGTTATACGGTAATGCCTCTTTCAACATATAAAAAAACATAAATAAATGCCAGTAACGTCTTATTTTATAATTTTTGTAGAATTCAAATTTACTTACATTAAAAACAAAATTGTCAGAATGCTATTAACTCTTATTAGATATACCAAATAACACTTAAAGAAATTAATACTTAAGCATTGTAGGTCCTTACATTACAGTAATATTACAAAAATGCAATTAAACATGATTTAACATCATTTTTATCTATCACTTTTGCCATCTCATAATAGGGTAATTGATCCCTTTATTAATTGGTTTAGACTGACGTTTCGAAATTACATTTTTTACTCGAAAGAAGTTGTCTAAATTCAGGAAAAATGTTAATCTGTTGGAGCAAGATCTGGGGATTACGGTGGATTTCCAAGACATTCCAATTAGTTGGCAGCTGATAATAGGTATCTGTCGTAATCGTTTGGCTAGCTTTTAGAAAGCTGTAGTGTACGTCACCGGCGCTATTCCACCACACACTCACAAGTAAGTTACATAAACCGAATTTACAAGACGTTTAAAAGTATTATTAATTATGAACTAATTTTCCGTCCGCGAGTACTTTATGGTATCCCTGAGGAACACTTGTTATAACAGGGAGAATCTAAGTAGCTCTCCAACTGTGTTAAAATGGTGCTAATTGCAAAGAGTAATATAAATAGCTAGATCTAGTCTACGGAGATATTTTTGTTATAAAATATTTATTATACCAGCCATTAAAAGTCCACTGCTGGACATAGTCCTCCCCAAGAAAGGTGGAATTTTGGCCATGATTGCCGCGCTGGGTAAGCGTGTTGGTAATCACAGAGCGCAACTTTCGCAATGAGGATGCTGCTGCCCATCCCCACCCTGTGCATTTGACTGCACTGTTTCGGATGGATATACCGTCATCCTTCGGTTCTGGTACCTTGGTCACCTCTTACGACACCTGGAACAGGCTTGCCGGTAGCACATAAAACAGTACAGACATATTCATCGCTGTGCTATTTATAATCTAGATCTGTTCGCCAGAAGATAAAATCACAAACATCCATCCAGATATCCATTCTCACAAACTTTTGCATTCATTATATTAGTAAGAATAATAAACGTTATTTTTTTTATTTAAAAAAATATATATAGTTAGTAGTTTTAGGATAGGTTGGGTCGCTATTTTCATATTTTACTGAAGGTCGTTATTCCTAGAACTACTCCACATTACAGCAGAAACTTTGACCCGGCAGGTCACAACTCAAGAGGCTCCCTAGGGAACCTTCAATATTTCCACAGCTTCCCGGCTTTCCTGGAAAGGTATAATTGGAAAGGAGGATATAAGACCTGTATGCTTGAACCTATTTTATTGCCATCTATAAACCGACATAAGCTTTAATTGAGTTCGTTATATTTAATTCCTTCTTTGGGTCAAGTATATAAAGATTATATCCTTTCATCTGTCTAAATAATCTTGTGTATACTTATGAAAGAAGTTGATATTTTTATTATATATAAGCTCATTTACTATAACAATTATAACCGTGATGTTATGGTAGAGCGGAATAGTGCCTCTATGTACCAGGTGTCGTAAGAGGTGACTAAGGTGCCGGAACCGACAGATGGCAGTATATACATCCGAAACAGTGTTGCTCAAATGCACAGGGCGGGGATAGGTAGCGGCATACACGGATACACGGAAATTACAGGAAAAATCCCTCCTTTCTTTGGTAGGCCTATGTCCAGCAACGGACTTCCAATGGCTAATATG
Source organism: Heortia vitessoides (assembly GCA_020976665.1). NCBI lineage: Eukaryota > Metazoa > Arthropoda > Insecta > Lepidoptera > Crambidae > Heortia > Heortia vitessoides. The sequence goes on along the minus strand of JACJUM010003223.1, from coordinate 12,445,936 downwards.
ATGATTATTAAAACACGATTTTTAATTTTTTTAAATCGATGATAAAGTTAAATAAAAAAATACTGTTTTCCTAAACAAAATATACGTATAGTATATTTTCGTGGCAAAATGTGTCAGGGAATCTGAAAGTGTGTATATTTTCAGAGAGGTGGTGGATTTTTTTTAAATCTTTTCCTGGCTTGTAAAAACAAAACTTATGATTGAATTTAACACAGTTTTGATTAAACGAACCCATATCATTTAATTAATAAACATTTAATAGTTTGACAAATTTGTAATTTTCTTTGTACTATATACATCTCCATCTTCTTTTTAAATAATTTGACACGAATTTAAAGTATGCGATAATTGCTGTTACGTCGTTCGTGCGAAAGGGTTCCATTGGGCTCAATAGGGTTCCTGCTCCATTTTGCTTTGCAAAAGCGTCACAGTCACATGATACAAAATATGTAAAAGGGTTATAATTTACGAGTGGCGAAAGTAAATCCATGTCTAACCGTCCGTAACGCGGGCCGCATTGCGGGTGCGAGCTTGTAACGATCGCGGACCTACGAAGGAGGATAGACGACTTCATTTTCATAGGCCAAGGCTGCATTTAATATAATCATACAAACTATAATATATCCTTTGATTTAGGGAGGATTTAAAACTTTGATTAATTCGAATCATATAAATAATTAAGTTTGTTTCTCAACATAATATCAGCCATTGTCAGCATATCCTCCAGTTTGTTATTCTCTTGGGCGGGGGCGCTGGGCAGGCGTGATTGTAGTTTTCTGTGTAGAGTCACAACAAAGACACTTCTGTCTACCTCACTTGAGCTCCGCTATTTCGGATACCAGATCCAACAGATTTCGATTTGTTGAATGATAATAAATACATTCCCACAGCATGTTATACGTTGACCTGATTCCATGATAAGTCGCTTATATCACTTGTGTTACGGATACCAGACAATAAAGGAATCACAAATATACTACTTAAATACATGTATTTTACATCCAGACACAGAACAAACAAATATCATCATATGTCCTGGTGGGGATCGAACCCACGACCTTTAGCGCATCACTTAATCGTATCGTATGAAATAAATGTAAAATATCTCTAGAAACCTAATTAATTGACCTTTTTTATCAATATTGAACGAAACGTGATACGAATATCAGACTGCGTAATTATTACAAATATTATGAATGAAACATCCAAACAGAATAGACAAAAAATTCATCTCATAAATGTTGCGGGTTGCCAAATCCATGACTCTTGGAACATAAGATTGGAAGTAACTACTAATTGCACCTTCGTGCAGTTTGCGTCTACCGTACTTCATTGGCTCACACCGGTGATGTCGGTTAGAGGGCGTGGCAACAGAAACCTGTTGCTTTTGTTGCCTCTTTCAAAGGATGTAAGCAAAACGTATATTTTAATTTGATATGCTTCTGGTATTTAAGTAAAATAACAAGTGAATAAAATAAATAATTTAACTACCATTTATAAGTCTATTCTGGTTTTATGAATGCGTTCAACTGTCACGGTTAAACTACATTTAACGTTTTTAAACGTGATATACCGGCAGAGAATTATAGTACCTCCCCCTGTACCAGGTGTCGTAAGAGGCGATTAGGGTACCAGAACCGACAGATGCCGATATCCACCTGAAACAACATAGCAACAAGACGGATCTGGGCAGCAGTATTCCAATCGCAATGCTACGCTTTGTGATTCCCACCATCCTTGCCCAGCCTGGCAATTATGGACAATTCCCCCTTTTTTGGGGGTCTACAGTAGAGTCAGTATCTACTGTAGACCCCAGTTAGGCAGTTATGATATCGATGATTTAATAAAAATTACTTTATTAATTTCACATGTCAGTCAGTCAGCTTACGTATCACTCTGATATTATCATCATGATCATACCAGCCATCGGAAATCCACTGCTAGACACAGGCCCCCCTATGAATGGGGAAATTTCGCCCAAAATTGCCGCGCTGGGCAAGCAAGTTGGCAATTGCAGAGCGCAGCTTTTGCGATTGTGATAGTGCTGGGAGGGCGGGAATGGGTCTTCGCCCTGTGCATATGAGCTGCTCTGTTTCGGGTGGATATACCACCAATCTAAAATTATAAATGCATTAAATTTTTACTGTCACGATTAAACTACTATTACCAGTTCAAAACGTATCGTTACCTTACATCAACTAATCTCTTGGTTTACTTGAATCTTGATTTTTTTATGAGTATTAAATGCGTAAATTAATATAGTTGTTGCGGTATTTCAGTTAATTACATAAATTATAATAATAGCATTCCAAAAATCACTTCGCTTAATATTGTAAACTGTACGTAAATTTGTTATTTCATATTTATCGGGAATACAAATAGAAAAAGTCACGATAGGAGACTTTATTTGTGTCCCGTGAGAAATTTACACCTTCCCTAAGATTCAAGATATCTACAGGCCAAACTTAATCACAACCATTTCACGGGTTGAACTGTTGAAAGCGTAACAAAATGGTTGACGCAGTTTCGCGATTGTAATTTTTTTTTGTATGTTAGAAGTCAACAAACAATACGGCATATTTGATAATAAATGTGACCCTAGCGTATTGACACTCGTATCATTAAAAAAATATCACTTGTGTATCACCAAAATTGTGAACTGAAGATACAAATTCACATTTACCCAGTAATTTCTCTGCCAATGTCACCCTTCAAACCGGAACACAGTAATGCGAACACTACTATTTAGCGTTAAAATAGGTAAAAGTGAGGTTACCAATGCAGATGACCTCTAAAACAATATTAGAGTAGACTTTATTGTTCTGTAATTCATACAATCAGGACGTGAGAGACAACAGAACGATAAATGCATTTATCCGAGAATAGAACCCAAGGCATTAATGAAACAAGCTGCCAATACAACTCGGCTTTCAATATCCACTGAATAATGTACACAACGTGTCTACGACTTCCCGTGTCATAATATGTGCTCCATTCTCAATGATACACCAGTTATAAAACAAACGCGTCCTTTGTTCTACTGGCACGTGCAGACTTCAATACAGAACTTTGTGGAGGTTGCGTGCCGATTAATGTTTTATAATATATTTTTGCCGTGAGGTACCGACAGAATAGAATAGTACCTCCCACTGCACCAGGTGTTGTAAGAGACGACTAAGGTCAGTGGGAGGCTTAGGTCCAGAAGTTGACTTCCAATGGCTGGTATGATGATGATGATAAACTATATAATATTAATACAACATCTCAAATATTGACCTAATTTTGAGATAAGTAGCTTAAAGCACTTGTGTTATGGACATCAGGCAACAGAGAAGTCACTAATAAATTACTTGAATATATTAACACTTAGACTTTTGGCGAATTAGATAGAATAACTAACATATGTGCTATTGAGCCTGTCTAGTGTCCATATATTTATATGATGATATTTATGTTTGTTCTGTGTCTGGGTGTAAAATATATATATTGATTATCCTTCAATTTTAGGTTAAAAATAAACTCATGCGTTGCTTCTGAAAACGAAGTTTAATTTCGTTAGTTTCTTACAAATACGATAACTTATTTAACTAGCCTATTATTATAACTTTACCTGAAAACGAAGAAACGACAATTAAAGTCTATTTTTCCACCAATTATTCTTATTTATCTATTTTAATTAACAAATCTATCACAATAATCTAATACAATGCTATTTTTTTCATAACCTCTCAACTGACCATTGACCTCAGACTCTAGCGCTTGTCAGTTGTCAATGTCATTGGTAATGTAGTAAGCGCGGCAAAATTCAAAATTAAAGAAATATTATTTCTTTACATATATGTATTTAAGTAGTATATTTGTGATTAATCTATTGTTGAGTCTGATGTCCGTAACACAAGTGATTTAAGTGGCTTACTACAGAATCAGGTCAATGTATAAGAATATCTCATTGGAATTCATTTGTTATTATTACCAGGTCTCATAAAAAGTTGATATTAATGTACAACAAGGCGTGGATAAGCAGCAGCATTTATAAACAAAATTCCTCCTTTATTGGAGAGGTTTAACTTCAATGGACGTACTACAACTGTTCTGATAATGATTGGATAACTCAATCATGGTGGTAAAGAAATTTTAAATGCCTACCAATATAAGCGAATAAGGACCCTCAAAGCTTAATCTAGCTTAGTCAGTATTAAGAACTGAAAATGCAGCCAGGGTCTTCGGATGAACCACTCACAGCACTGAGGAGCTTGAAATAATTTATTTTAGGTCACCCGACCGAGTTCTAACCGTTGGGAGTGTTGCTTTACTTCTACGATCGTGTGGCGAGTGTAACATAAATAAAAAAAGATACTTCAGCTTTTAAAACGGCTAAGACTCTGTGTATTAAATGAAATCACGTAAGAAATGTGGCAATAAAAGTATTTGTATCAAAAAGATTCATATAAACAATAATTAAAGTCATGAGGTACCAGCAGAGTAGGCTAGAATAGTACCTCTTACTGCACCATGTGTCATAAGAGACGACTAAGGTACCAGAACCGACAGGTGGCGGTATATCCATTCGAAACTGAGCTGCACTGCTCTAATGCACAGGGCGGGGATGGGCAGCAGCATCTCTGTCGCGAAAGCTGTGCTCTGTGATTGCCAACACGCTTGCCCAGCACGGCAATTGTGGGCAAAGAACCTCCTTTCTTGGAAAGGCCTATATCCAGTAGAGGACATTTAATAGCTGTTATGATAATGATAATGACAAAACATTTTTTTTTAAAGTTCTCCTTGACCGAAGTCGTAGCGACCAAGTAGTATTCAAATAATGTTATATCAAAGCATCCAGGAAGCGTTGACCGCATTGCAGGCCCGGGTAATCTGGGATAAGGAGGCTTCGCAACTTGTTGAGTCCGCTTCACGAGCCTCTTTGACCGGATGTGACGAAAGATTTGTTTTTACCCTAGTTTTTTTGACGAGGCACGCAAGTTTTCTTTACAATGTAGTTTTTTAATAAGTGGATTAAAGCTCTTGTATTCCAGGTGACAGTATTGTGTCGTGGGTTTATGTATAATGCCAAAGCAAACAAATGTTCATCTCATAATTTTTTGTCCCGGGTTGGGATCGGACCTGCGACCTACAGCTTACAAGATATTAATAAAATTAAGGTGCTATCGAGCCTATCAAAAAATATCTTTAACGTTACAGTTACTCTTTAGTTTCTTGTTTATTTGTTGGGAGATAATAGAATTATGTGACGTCATCTCATCAGCCGTATGATACATTTAGATACAGGTTTGAAGAAGAGTTTATCTATCGTTTTGGTAGGTATGCCGTGAGGTACCAGCAAAATAGAATAGTACCTCCCACTACACCAGATATCATTAGCGACGAATAAGGTACCAAAACCGACAGATGGCGTTATATTAATCCGAAACAGCTCAGCCCAAATGCACAGGGTGGAGATACGCAGCAGCATCCCCGTCACGATAGGTGCGTTCTGCGATTGCCAACACGCTTGCCCAGTGTGGCAATCATTGGCAAAACAACCTCCTTCTTGGAGAGGCTTATGTCCAGCAGTAAACTTCCAATGGCTGGTATATATGATGATGATGATAATGATTTGGTAGTAGAAACAACAGAGCGTAGCCTAATTATAGCGGAACAGGACAACTGAAGTTATAATCGAGTAATAGTTTAATTTGTTTTAAAAAGAAAATCTAAGTTGAACTTCTCGTGAAATATGTTCAGGCCAGACTTAAGTCAGTTTTAAGAAAAAAAAATATGACTAAATACTAAGCTTTTAAAGAAAAAAATAATAAAAACTCCTTATCTTATAAAATAAGTTCGGTGAAGCCTACATTTTTCGCGTTAGGTTTTCCATCTTTGAGAGTGTAAGGCGGACATTTTTGCATGTTCATGTACCAAGTTCTAAGCTTTTATTATATATTTTATTATATATTATATATATTAGTAAATAATAAAAGTTTGATAATTACAAGTTTACACAATTAACTGATGACCCTGACAACCGGTGTTATAAGAGTCATTTAAACAAATAAGTCATTCGTCATCAAAACAGTTAAAGGGAAAGTGACCATTTCTTGGGGAGGCTTATTATTATTTGAAAAGATTAAGCTGATAAACAATCATACGGTCTCTGTGATAAAATATCTTTAGACTCTTCCTGGGTTGTCCCGAACAATGCAAGCCCTAGTTATACAAAGTTCTTATAATACCTTTAAGTACCACAGCTCGGCCTGGCCAAACTTCAGGCGCGACTCCAATAAAACGTTATTTGTTTTGTTTCAACTTGTTCTTTTTAACTCTCCTGAAATATATATATTTAAGTAGGCCAAGTTACAACAAGCACTTTTGAATTGTCAAAAATAATATATAGAACAATTTTAATTCAGAAATATGAAGCTCTAGATTGTATTATATACATAATACTGATGACCCTGATGATCCAACGGGGTCATAAGTCATTAAACATATTAATTAGGCCTACTTTATGCTAGTCTACTTGCACCAGGTGGACCTTAAAACTAAGCTGCAAAGAGCAATTAAATCCCAGGCAGTTTTATCATGAATATATTCTTTAACATTATAATGCGCATGGCGGTCGACCACTCAGAACAGTGCTGCTCACATGTACAGGGCGGGGATAGGCAGCAGAATCCTCGTCGCGAAAGCTGCGCTCTGCAATTGCCAACACGTTTGCACAGGGTGGCAATTATTAGACCTCCTTTCTTGAAGAGGACTATATCCAGCAGTGGACTTTCAATGGCTGGTATGATGATGAAGAAATGTTTAGACTATACATATATCTGTATTATGAAAGTAAAATTAGCCCGATAGCACAGATGGTAGTAATCTTATCTTGTGCGCCAAAGGTGGTGGTTTCGATCCCCACCCAGGACAAATATTTATATGATGATATTTATGTTCTACGTGTAAAATATATGTAGTATATTTGTGATTTCTCTGTTCTCTGATGTCCATAACACAAGTGCTTTAAGCGACTTATCACGGAGCCAGGTCAATATATGAGAGTTATGGGAATTTATTATTATTATTAGGGTCAGGTGGGTCTCAGAATAAACATGGTGAAGACTAAAGTAATGTGCAATGCCCATATTGTACCCAACTCAGTTTTAGTTGAGAGCTCTTTTCTAAAAGTTGTTGACTCGTATGTATACCTACAAATTGTCCAATAAAGTAAGTTCAACTTCAAGAAAGAGGTCAATCGTCGAATCCTACTTAGTTAGACAGCGTTTTGTAAACTGCGAAACATCTTCTCGTTCGACACACCTCAGTGCCTCAAGTCGAAAGTTTTCGATCAATGTGTGTTACCAGCGATGACCTATGACAGCAAAACGTGGTCCATTACCATTGGTTACCATTTGCATTCTAAGCCAACTCAAAATAGCTCAACGAGCTATGGAGGGGGCAATGCTCGAAGTCTTATTGTGCGATCGAATTAGGAATGAGGAGATATCTAAGAGCTCCAAAGTTAGCGACATAAACCGGCAGATTGCAAGAAGTGGTAGTGGACAGGGCACTTGGTACGCTGAACCAATGGCCGATGGAGTCATAAGGCTCTGGAATGAAAACCACGTACCGACAAGCGCAGCGTAGGTTATCTACCCGCAATATGGACAGACGATTGATTAGTTAAGGTTTGTGTCAAGCGCAGGATTGCGCTGGACACAGGCTGCATACAATCAGTCCTATTGGAGGTTATTTGAGAAGGACTATGTCCAGCAGTGGACGTCTTATGGCTGATAAGATGATAATAATTATTATTATTATTGCAAGAGTTTAACAAACAAAGTTTAAAACTTGTGAGCAACGAACGCGTAAATGTCAGAACATACTGATATATGGTCTACTTAACAAGACAGATATTGTGGAGTTGGCAAGGGGAAATAAATGCGTTGAAATATAACACAAGATTGGATCCGAGCCACCGTAACCTTTGCTACCCGATCTGTCAGGTGAGAGGCGCGCGATATTTAGTGATGTTACAGCTTGGTTATGGTATTTAGGCAGGGTGCCATCACCTCTATACTAGTTTAAGCATATAAAACCTTGTGCAACTTCAACAAATTACCTAGTTGAGGGAAAACAAGGAAGACACAAACAAAGTTATGGTTTGCCATTTAAAAACACAGAGTTATCGCATCTTTTTACTCTTGTTTTATTGGATGAATTAGGATTATGGACTATATCGAACCAGTTGGATGGTTGGTTACAGGTGAGCATTAATGTGTCTATTGATGGAATATTGTGATTAAAATAAATAGAAGACTGAAATATATACTTTACCTATATAACAGTTTTCTATCCTAAAAATCCATCCTGCCCCTGGACAAATTTGTTCCTAAGCCTAATAAGTACAAATTAATATATTTTTTTAATCCCTCATCGATACAGTCACAGCTCTGCTGCTGCGTTTACACTGCGAGTAGACAAATGTGTATGTGGACGAGCGTTAATGGAAAAAGTTAAATCGAGTTTACAATAGTTGGGACCATCGGCTCGTTGGTGCGGTGATACGTCTCGTGATTTAGTCCCAAGGTTTATTTAGCTTTTGGGAGCTGAGTAATAGACCTACTTAATGGTGAGTTAGCGTGGATCATCCGGAGACATTAATTCAACATAATATATTTCCCGTGAGGTACCGGCTGAGTAGGGTGGGGCTATCGCGATGGGGATGCTGCTGCCCATCCCTGCCCTGTGCACTTGATATGCATGTTTAGATGGATATACCGCTATCTGTCAGTTCTAGTACCTTAGTCGCCTTCTACATCACCTGGTACAGGGGGAGGTACTATTCTTCTCTGCCAGTACATCACGGCTAAATTGGAAAAAAATTAGATCCACATTATTGGTCAAATTTCAGAGCATGGTTGTATCACTTAATATCAACTTAGCTTTTACAAATGTAGAAAACTACTTAAATAGATAACTATTAAAAAAAAAGTAAAAATGCTTTAATAGTGAATATTTCACAATAGTTTTAACAAAATAGGAACGAAATCTTTAAAGCTTCCAGTAAATCGTTCGTGAAAAATGTAAATTTCATACGGCCCTCGTGGAAAGCGTTTTCGATTGTAATGGACTAAAGCGATTCGTTTAGTTCAGCGCAGTGGATAATGCGATTTTTACACGAAATCATGGCAGCGTACTACAAAGGAGTCTTTTACTTTCGCCAGCAGAGTGCACGACAGAACCTTCTCCATTTATCGCACATAGGATTGTTGGATGTTTTAGTAGCGAAAACGTGGACCAGAAGACAATAGATTTTTCAGCAGGTACAGTTACAAAGGACCAAGTTTAACATCATCAACTTATAGAGCCATGGGGTACCGACGGAGTATAATAGGACCTTATTATTTAACAGGTGTCGTTAGAACCCACAAAGGACTGGAACTAACGATTGGCGGAATATCCATCTGAAATAGTGCAGTTCAAAGCATCCTCATTACTAATTTGCGCTCTGTGATTACCCCCATGCCTTCCCAGCGCTGTATTAATTGGCATAAATCCCTCTATCATAGGGAGATCTATGTCCAACAGTAGACTTTATATAGCCGATATTCTGATAATCCTGATAGACGCCCACATACGCCAGAAACAAGGTTCAAGAAGAAAGTTGCGTATATTTGCCACGCTGGCTAGACGTGGTGGCACTCGCAGAGTACAGCTTCACGAAGAGAGTGCTGCTGCCCATCACCGCCTTGTGCTTTTAAGGTACACTGTTCCAGATAGGTATGTCTCCACCTGTCAGCTCCGGTACTTCAGCCGTCTCTTGGTACATGGGGAGGTAATATTCTACGAGGTCAATACTTCATTCCTCATGACGGGCTCGATGACGCAGATGGTAGTGCGCCAGGGGTCCAGGTTCGATTCCCACCCGGAGCAAATATTGATATGTTGATTTATCTTTATTGATTGATTAATCTCCCCTTATTATAAAATTAAGTGCTAAATCCATCTATTAAATTTAAATTAAATAAGTTGTAAATTAGAAGAAAAAGAATTTTTTATATCGTCTGAACGAACAACGCATGCTGTGTGAATCTAGTTATTATAGACTTAGTTTTAAGTTCTGGCTTTTGTGCACATATTTTCACGGTGTTACTAATTAATGGATTATCAATAAATATAAATTTATCTGTGTTTCGTATCTGTGTGTAAAATATATGTATTTTAGTACTTTTGTCTGGCGTTCGTAACACAAGTGCTTTAAGCGACTTACCACAGAGTCAGGTCAATGTATGAGATCTTGTGGGAAGAACTATCTTTTTATTTACATATATATGCATAATTTTGCATAGTTCTCGTATTGCACATGTGTATGTGCATGTGCAATGTGATTTAAAGGAACTGTTCCGTGCAACACATACTCATGGTCAAGGAAACTGCGTGCGCCATGTAAACGTGCAGTTCGCTTGCATGCCTGTCAATTCCATGCTGATGTACAAGTTGAGAGCACGCAAGCAGTAAACAAGCTAAATTAGCTAAATAAATTGCTTAGAAAACTCAATTTCAAAGAATAAGTAGACTGTACATGCAAGAAAATAAGCGGTCCACGCAATGTAAATGTAAAACATATAGATAGTATTCCAAGTAATATAAAATACTATGTGCCGTGTATTACCGGCAGAATAAAATAGTACCTCCCCTGTACCTGTGTTGTAAGAGGTGATTAAGGTACTAGTACTGACAGATGGCGGTATATCCATCCGATACAGTGTAGTTCAAACGCACAGGGCGGTGGGCAACGGTGTCCCCATAGCGATGCTACGTTTGGCGATCGCTGACACGATTGCTGTGCGCAGCAATTATGTATAGGCAAAACTGTACTTTTCTTGGGAAGGCATATGTACGATAGTGATACTCCACTATTGGACATATGCCTGTGACAATTTCAATGAAGTTTGAAAGTTGGATTTTTAGGAAAGCCTAGAAAATAATCAAAAATATGAAGTTTAATAAATAGTCATAATTCAAGCGATTTGCCGAGAACATCGACTCGACAAATACGCTATTCAATTATTTGAAATATGACACGAGATGATATCCTGCCGAATTCAAAAGACAAATCCCCCCATTTGTGCGGGTAACAATCTATCTGTTTCCGCCATCTTGGCAGGTATTCATGTCACGGAGCGATCATTAGGGAGATGGATCGATTGCCATATTGTTAGAGATATTGGTTTTATTAAATTAAATAAGTGAAGTGGGTAATACATCAACATCATCATCATGCCAGCCATTGGAAGTGCACTGATAGACATTAGCTTCTCCGAGAAAGGTTTTTTGCCCATAATTGCCGCGCTGGGCACGTGTGTTGGCAATCGCAGAGTAGTGTTATCGCGACGAGGATACTAATGCCCATTCCTGCCCTGTGCATTTGAGCTGACTATTTCGGATGGATAAACCACCATCGGTCGGTTCTGGCACCTTAGTCTTACGACACCTGGTGCAAAGAGAGGTACTATTCTATTCTGCCAGTACCTTACGGTATTTATCATTGAATTAGGACTAGCTGAAATCTGTCAGCCAGCACCAGACGAATTGCAGAGAAAGTCACGTGCAGAAAGATAACACGTACCAAAAAGTAGATTGTTGTTTAACAATGTAATTCTAAGCAGCCTTTTAAAAAAATATTTGTAAAATGTTCTTGATAAAATATTTTAAAAAATCCTTATTTATTTATTGTTATATTTTCATAGCATTATCCTGTTCTCTAAACAAAATATCCTCGCCATCTAAAACACTTTCTTAACGTTACACTCTAAAGTAATGCTACGAAAAAATGCGTCCATTTTCGTTTGGGGTCCCCTAAAAATGGTTTAAAAGATAAACCTTTTTACTCTATAACGGAAAGTTTGTCGAGGTTATTTTAAACTGTGATATGTTTTTAGATCTTATTATTAATTGTCCAACATGTGAAAACGTGAACTCATTTTACAAACCAATTTAAATGTCACTGACTACGTATTATTAAACAATCAAGTCAACCAAAATGATCTCCATGGCGTCTGTATTAACGTAATTATTCGAAAATTATCTTCGTTAATTTATAAATTGTCCGCTTTGACAAATAAATGGCGCGCTTAATTAAGAATGTTAAAAAAATATTCCTTTAAGAGCATATTACTATTAATTCATTCGCACAACAATTCTTACTGTACGTCTGTAATGTTAGTTTACATCGCGATCTCTAGTTGCCGACGGTACGCGAATTTATAAAAGAATTGTAGCGACGTTTCATTGACAGTTAAACACTCTAATTCGATAATAATTAAATCCGCGTTGTACGTCATAAAAGGTTGTCAGGGGTTGCTCATTAACGAGTGACCTCACCCTCTTTTTCGGTGGCGTTTATTTATTATTCACTAAGTCGACAGTCAATAAGCGTCACCGCAGCCTATAGGATCTCGTAATACAAGGATATCAAAAGCATGTTGGCAACTTTGTGACTTGAAGATATTATGTAACATTACCCAGTAATGTTTGTTGCCCTTCAAACCGGCACATAGGAATGCGAACACCGCTTTGGAATTTGGCGGTAAAAATAGGTGAGACTGTGGTACCAATTGGAGATTACTTTTGGGGGCCTATGACCAGCAGTGGTCGATTTATGGCTGATATGACGATGATGATGAGATACCTATGCAGACGACCTAATTCCAAGACAAGTCGCTAAAGCACTTGTGTTACGAACATCCGACTATAGAGGATACACAAATTAATACATATTCAACCATCACATAAATGTTTGGGTAGGGATATTAACACGCTACCTTTGGTGCACAAGACAGGCACCAAATTTGCCACCTGACATGCTAATTTTGATTTAAATGTATAATAGCTAAATGGTGGTTTAATATTGCTGTATCTGGTGTCGGGAAAGTTGACTTAAGAACTGGACCCGACAAATAGCGGTGCGGTATATTAAGTCGAAACAGTTTAACTCTAATACAACCGGGCGAGGATGAGCCATATATCTCTTTGAAAGTGCCACCAGATCTGTTCTTTCTAGCGCGGCAGTACTGACAGAAAAATACCTTTCTTTGTCTATTTCCAACAATGAGAAACTATTTTTAAGTCAGGAAAAAAAGTTTATGTCAGGAAAATCCTGCTGGTATTAAAATGTTACTTTTCATTGGATCGTAAGTTAACATCTCGATTGACCATTACCCATTCTTCTCTTTTCATTTGTGTGTCATCCTTAGTAGAGGGAAAATATATACTATGGACTTTTTAGTCTATATCGCAGAAGTAATATAATATTCACACAATATCTCAGTCATAGACCTGGCTCCGAGGTAATTTGCTTAAAGCACTTGTGTTACGGACATTAGACAACAGATAAATCACAAACGTAATACTTTAATACATATTTCTAACACTCAGACACAAAATAGACACAAATATCATAAATATCCTGTGTCATCGAACCCATGTCCCTTAGCGCATAAGATAGGTTCATTACCACCTGCGCCGTATATCTCTATTATTTGGCATCCGTCCTTTAATTTTCTTAGAGTCTGATATGTGATATGGGATGTTTTGTAAATTATTATTTTCAATTAATGTAATATAAGAAAAGAAAAAATATGTTTGCATAAAGTATCCAAAGTGAACAAATTCAATGGTATTATTTATCTTGTTTATAAACAAAAAACAAATGATAAGATAACATTTGTTGTCCTGAACATCTCACATTACCCTCGGTTATGGCCATGGTTATTTATAAAGCAAAAGCAAGATCTATCGCCCAGCTCCATCTGTTTCCTTGGAAATTCTAATCTTGCGAGAGCATTTTTCATCTACTCTTTGCCGAGACGGAGAGTAATGGTTACAAACGTGGATTACGAGCGTATCAAAATGTATGAGCGACAGTAAGATGTTGGCAAGTGACGGGAGTGGGGTTATTATGTATATTTGTGTGGGATTGGTGAGAAGGAAAGAAACCATCAATATACGATGTTGATATATCGACGGTTTCTTTGGTGGTAAGTGACGGCGTATTTTAATTGATGACGTCATCATTACCATAGCAGCCATAGAACGTCCACTGCTGAACAAAGGGCTACCCAATAATGGGGGATTTGCTTAGGAAATCACAGAGACAGCCTCATAACGGGGGTGCTATTGCCCATTCCCGTCTTATTACACGTGGGCTACGCTACTTTGGAACGACATATTCCCATCTGTTGGTTTTGTTGGTAATATTTTAATCACCTGTGACCTTATGGCATGTAGTTCAACTTTATAGTATTTTCGTGTTCGCTTTTCACACTAAAACTATTTGTTTTAACTCAATTTATTTATCTTTAACGTTTTATTGTTCCGTAACCGTTCGCAAGTTGACTGAGATACAATTAATACCTTCACAATTTATCTTTATTCGATTTTCATTTTTAATGTTTTTGTATAGGTAAATATAGTACATTTACCTGCCAAATTGCATGGAAACATGCAATTTGGCATAAATAAATATATAGGTACTGATTACCTGCAATCTTCCATTAAAAAAATCTTTATTGATTTAATAATAGGTATTGTAACTACATATTTTAGTCTTTGGAATTAGATATCATAAAAGTTTTTATCACAAACATACTTAGTGAACTATTCAAGCGGTCTAGAAATGTGGAGAAAAATATTCTTCCGCGTATATCAAGGGCCCAGACATAGAATAATGGCACAAAGCGGCACAAACGGGACCGGGGGACAGGCATATAGATAAGACATCTTATTCCGGAGTAAAGAATAGTCTATGTGTCCAGGTTGTTGTGGAGCCACTAGATCAGCGGTAATCTAACATTTCTTCAACTTTCACAAACAAATAAGAAAATATATGATAATAGATAGTTAGATGTTTAGATATATAGATGATAGATAAATAGATGTTTTAGATGGATATGCCGCCGTCTGTCACTTCTAGTACTTTAATCGCTTCTTGAGACATGGTACAGGGGAATGTACTATTTTTATCTACCACACGGCTTAATCAATATAAGACTACATTTAAAATAAATCGTACAATGCTCTTTGTTATGTTTCATGATAGTTATTTCAGTGCCTCATTGAATGTAACATACATAATTGATTATGTTTCAATTCTTAACAAGTCTTTAAACACTTCAATACTCGTAATCTCTGAAGAATTGTTTGGAGATTTATTAGATTTGTGTAAGTGAAATATGTTTTTCAAATCAAAATTGTATTAAATCTTATGGGACTTAGGAATTGCACAAAGGAATCATATAATTTGATAGTGTAACACGTTTTTCAATCGGTTCATGTTAAATCAGCCCTATTTCCCAGAGTAGTTTAATAATCAGCGTCTAGTTAAAGTATAAGGTCTAAATGTTAATAGAGAAATCAACAGCGTCTCGACAACTTTGTGATCTGATATTGTTGTCACAGCATCGAGCAACGGGTCTGTGCTTGAGAAGTTTTCTTTTGTTTACTTGAAGGTAGTAAACAATTATAGCAAAGTACAAATATAACAAATAAAGCACTATACAAATGCCTGCTTTTTTTAAGAACTGAATGCTCACACTTTTTTTTCATTATCTAGCATCGTCATAGCAACCCTAGAGTGTCTACAGCTGGATATAGCCTTTCTCAAAAAAGAGAGAACTTTGACCATATTGGCCGCGCGTGGCAGGCTGGCAACCACAGAGCGAAGCTTCCTGATGGGAAAACTGCTAACTGTTCCGTGCTCTGCCGGTATTCTACGGTTCAAACATATAATTTATTTGAATAAAAAATAATTGTAGAGAACTGAACCTAATTGATATTATCATTGTCGGGACCAAGTTTATATCCGTACAATCTTGGTCCTATCAACGAGATCAGAAAGTTGTATGAATGTTTCTGTATAAAAAGTTTCTTCTACCACATGAACGTATATAAGCACTTTTATAGGATCTATCCGCCCGACAAGATTACCGCAAAAATCGCAGCCCTTTCCCGCCCTCTCAATGGCGCAACACAATCATTGACAACTGGCAACCCTAGAGCTGTCGGGCTCACTCCGTCCGTCCTTTTTTGCTGAATTTTCATAATTAAGTTCATCCCCAATGATGGCCGTCCGAGCCTTGGTCTCTAGATGCGCCCTCGGGCGATCGCCGACGATCCCGCTCAGATCCCGCGAGCCTTGCGGGCGCGGCCGCGGGGCACGCAGGTTATCGGGTATCGGACTCGTATGAGAGGCCCCGCTCTCATTTTTAGTGGCGTTGGAATTAACGCCTGAGTTGTCAAGCAATAGGTTCGTCCGAAAAAAAATAGGATCTAAAATTTTATACCTAGTTTTATATATTTTAGTTTTTGGACTAAGTAAGACTAAGGAATCATTATTCCAATATTTTTTTAATATTTATGTATCTAAGACCTACTTGCCCGCGAATTTCGTAGCCTCCTCCCATAAGGGTGCTCAGCCAGTATCGACAGCCTAATTCCTAGGAGGCTGCCCGGCCATACCGCCCTGATGAGCTGAAGATTGGATAGGGTATTTTGGCGGTAATACGACCGAAATTCTGTGGAGGTACGTTTACGACGCTGCGTATACGATCACGTTCTATGGGCGGTTTTTACACGAAAAGATTTTTTGAGAGCCAGATAACAATTTCTTTGTATACCTAAATCTTGCGATGTAGCTACTTAACTATATTTTTTTTATGTCTAACGAAATCAACAAACAAAATAAGGTCTGCTTGATCATAAAGGTGACTATAGCCTATAGACGCTCGTGCCATCACAAATTTATTATTAGTGTTTTGTTAATTTTGTGAAGATAACACTTGTTCTACTTATTTCACTGCCTCACTAAACCTGCTTTTAGGTGATGGAAATAGGTGAGGGTGATGTACCAATGCATATGATCTTTGTCAGAAATTTGTCTCTAGTATTTCATTTACACCCAAGTATAATATTTATTTATTTACTCTTTATTGTTCAACAAGTTCATAAATCATCATCAGGTATGGTACCAGCCATTGGAGGTCCACTACTGAAAATAGATTTGCCCAATAAAGGACGTTTTTGCCCATAATTGCCGCGCTGGGTAAGCGTGTTTGCAATCCCCGCCTGTGCATTTAAGCTGCACTGTTCCGGATAGATAGCATCTGTCAGTTCTGGTAGTTTAGTCGCCTCTAACGGCACCTGGTGCAGTGGGAGATAATATTTTACTGTGTTGGTACCTCATGGCAAAGTTTTCAATACATTATGACAAATAAAAAAATGCATAGAAAAATTGCTAGCATTTTAACAGTTACTCATAACAACTGAAAGTACTCGTTTAACGGCTTTCGATTAAAATGATTGTCGCATAATAAGTTCAGAAGGCGGCCTTTCTGAATTTCATATAATTGCAATCTCTTCCTGGACCGATTAGACAGAAATCACTGATATGTATTAAATAATTTAAGATGTACCGAACGCACAAAATCACGGGCTAAACCCGTAGAGATAAACGATAATAATATACTACAGTATTGTACACCATAAAAATGTCTACTGAAATTCTGCGCTGGTATATGTTCATCTCTTAGGGATAACCCACAATAACCAATTTCTTATCCTCATTGCACCCGTGCGAAGCCTAGGCGCTACTAATAAATAAAAACTAAATAGCGCTCCAAAAATAAACTTTTGAAAATAAGCAAGGTTAGAGCACGACGTATCACAAGAGGAAGACGTCCAGCGTGAACAGTAAATGATGTGCCGGAAAATGTGGAAGAATCCTTCGGCATTTTGAGCATTGAGTTCTTTGATGAGCTCAGAAATATTATCAGTTGTGTAAACGTAAGTTTTATGCGTTAAGAGTCGTGGGTTAGATTCCCACCCAAGGCAAATATAAATATGATGATATTTGCTTTTGTTTTGTGTCTGAGTGGTAAATATATGTATTTGAGTAGTATGTATACACGTGATTTCTCTGTTGTCCCGCGCTTGTGTCACAAGCGAAATAAATAATACACACAGACTTAATTATGACACTATGTAATATTCATCATTTAAAAACACTTTTAGGGCCGTATGAGTAATATCTAAAGTCATATAGTTGATGATACTTCAATACCGCTTATGTAGCTTAAGTTAATGAAGTCCATTTTTCATCTTTTGTAATTGAATTTTCAACTTTATTTGCAACTGCTACTTACGTGGTATTGCACTATCATCGACGACATTGGTATTAATTACAATTATTTATAAATTATATTCAAGTGGTATTCAATTTAATATGTTTTGCTTATTTTAATTCGCTAGCGCCATCTTTCCCACACAACCTAAACTAGATTTTAAACCACTCGTTGTCGATCCTCAGCGGCGAGTAGGAGAAACTGTAGCGTGATTTCCCGCTTTCCTTGTTTCAACTAGTTTAGACTATACAATCTAGATGGCGCTGATTTTACACAAAGCAATGCATTTGCTTAATTGGGAAAGCTCGCCACTGAAAACAAGTTCTGCAAACATTAAAGAAGCAATACGATACATAAAATTGTTATTGGGGGTTCTACATTAGTTTTATTGTATTTTCGAGATTGGTAGTTTTTTGTTGGTTTCTTTGTAAATTCTATTCTACGGTGTGTTGGAATGTTTTAAAAACAACAAATGTATATATGTATGTAAATAGTACCTCCCTCTATACCAGGTGTCGTAAGATGCGACTAAGGTATCGGAACCGACAGATGTTGGTATGTCCAAGTAAAAAAGTCAGCTCAAATGTATAGGGCAGGTATGGGGAGCAGCTTCCCCGTCGCGAAAGATGCTTACTGCTTTTCAAATTCCCTCTTGGGGAGGCCTATGACCAGCAGTACACTTCCAACTGTGAATGTATAATTACTATCAACGTATTTATAATGTTCTAATATGTCTTTATACTCTAAACAACCTATGCTCATAATTTCTTTGAGTTAATGATTAATGAAACATTTAAAACAAATCATTAACATTTATAATATATGAAAGATTGCTTCTAATATAGAGTATACAATAAATAAATAAATATATTCACAAGTCATCCCATACGTTGACCTGACTCAATGATAAGTACCACAAATTTAAATAACACCTAGACACAGAACAAACTTACGTTTTCATCACATAAATATTTGCTCTTGGTGGTGATTGAATCCACGACCTTTGGCGCAAAAGTTAGAATCGCTAACATATGCGCCATTAAGCCGTTATTGTGTTCGTCGTTATTGTTTGAAATAATTGACGGGCCCGATGGCGCAGATGGTAGTGATCCTGTCCTGTGCACCAGGGGTCGTGGGTTCGATTCCCATCCAGAACAAATATTTATATGATGATATTTGTGTTTGCTCTATGTATGGGTGTAAAATATATGTATTTAAGTAGTATATTTGTGATTCCTCTGTTGTCTGGCGTCCGTAACACAAGTGCTTTAAGCGACTTGCCACGGAGTCAGGTCGATGTATGAGATGTTGTGGGAATTTATTATTATTATTATTAATTACAAACAGATTTCAATTTCTTAGAAAAAAATAAAATAATGTATAAAATAAAGCACAATCATTCAGAAATGTCTCAGAAATAATTATTTCAACTTTATCTTTCTTATTTATAACAACACTTATTACATGAGATTTATTTCCAGAAATGAAAGCGAAGTCAAACATTATCATAAAAGTGGGCTAAAATTACTTGGACATTCCAAGATAGATTTTATCGCGGTACAAATGGCACCTGGCGTAATTTTTAAGTCATCAACGTAAAATATGTCTCGCCGCCCGCCTGATGTCGCTAATGGTTGTACGTGACTGAGCCTTTAGTTGAGACTTTTAACTATTTGTTAGGAAATGGTGGATCAGGTTTTTATAATATAAATAAAATGTATCGCGTAAAACCCGTGAGGTACCGGCTGAGTAGAATTGAAGTGCAGCTTAAATGCACAGGGCGGAGATGGGCAGCAGCAGCTCTGTGATTGCTAACACGCTAGCCCAGCTCGGAAATTATGGGCAAGATTACCCCTTTCTTGTATAGGTTTATGTCCAACAGTAGGTTTTCGATCGCAGAATCGTCATCCTAAGGTTTTAATGCTTGTTACGTTAACCATGCTTGCCAGTTCTTCACTCGAGTTTTGCCATGTCAGCTGATTATAGTTAAAATAACTAGTTTTAAAGAGAACCTGCTCTTGTTGCTTAGTAATTACCCAAAGTGTCCAAACTACTGCAATTCACGGCGGGGCCAAAACACGTAGCAGTGTTTAGTCATACGACTTGGGTTGCCAGTGGAAGAATTCGCTGGCATGCTAAATTAGTTGGTTGTTTTACACTAGTATTTTTTATTAAAAACAAATGTATTATATTATAATATTTATTTACAAACGCCGCTAGATTCAAAATTTGTTATTTTCCTCGTTTTTAACGTGACAGATTTTTGGCCATTATTGCCAATTTTAGGGTGGGAATGCTACTGCCCTTCTCCGCCCTTGTTTAATTTGAGCTTAGTTTTGTCTGGATATACCGCCGTCTATTGGTTAGTGTACCTCAATCACTTCTAATGTCACCTGGTATTAATACTCTGCCCGTACCTCGCGGCAAATTTTTTCTTCGTATAATGGCCAGCGTTGCCAGTTTATTTAATTAGATCAAAACTCAGACTATTTTCACTAAAATAAATGCGAAATTACTTAGCATATGTTGGTGAGTTAAAAGTTCCAACATACATTGACATATACAATATTCTGAGGCACACAATTCAAATATCACTCAGAATTCAGTCAGCGATAGCAATTAAAGCGTCTTTACTTTATTTCTTTTTAAATAATTTAAATAACAGATAAATAACTTGGAGAAATATCTCATTGCATCATTAAATAAACCAAGCAAACATAATCATAGGAGAGCAGATAGATATTTTTATGTAGATATTATGACATCAGCCATTGCAAGTCCACAGCTGGACACAGGCCTCCTCAAGAAATGGATAATTTTGCCCATAATTACTGCGCTGGGCAAGCGCGTTGGCGCATTAATAACAGAGCGTAGCTTCGCGCCCGGCATGCTGCTTCCCACCCCCGTCCTGTGCATTTGAGCTGTTTTGGATACACCGCCATCTGTCGGTTCTGATCTCTTAAGACACCTGTTACTAGGACTACACTGTAGGAGGTACTATTGTAAACTGCCGGTACCTCACGGCTTTTGTTGTAAATAATAATTATTATTTTTGCGATTACATAGCAACTGAACCCGACGAGATATATCAAAATAATGTACTACAGTATTATACACCTTAAAATATCTATAGGAAAATCAGTGGAACACATCCATCTCCAAGAGATAACACACAATAACCAATTTTATCCTTATTCACTGGTATATTATACGAACTTAATATTAAGATACTAATATTAGAAAGCTATAGAGTTTGTTTGTTTGTTTAAACGCGCTATTCTCAGGAACCGCTGGTCCGATTTGAAATATTTATAATAATATTTTATCGGGAAAGCTACTTTATCCCAAAAATTTCTATTCCCCGCGGACAAAACCGTAGGCACTGCTAGTAAAGCATATAATTGGAGGGGTGAATTATAAATGTAGTTTCTTTGTATTTACAAAGAAACAATCAGTGGTTTATATGGAAAGTCCTCAATAATATCCCTTGTAAGCGTAGTATTAATTTTGGTTGTACTGCCACGTTTCCAGTGCAATTCACTCGGCCGGAAAATAAAACAGCGCGCGTTTACATCCCAGTGGAACCCAAAAAGTGCGGACCTCAAAAGTTTAATTAAAACAAACGCCAGTGAATTAATGCAACCGCGGGCAATCCCGCGCCGCAAACAACATGCCGCGATCGAACGGTGCTGTGTACTACCACACTATTACAACCTAAATTAACACTTCATTGCAAATATTTGACCTGCAGAAGTCATGCTACAAATAGATTTAATGGCTGACTGAATTGGCGACGATTAATCCGATAAAATAAATCAAATGATAATATTCATTGTGCAAGAATACCCATTAAAACCACTATCGAGTTATCAAAAATAATAATAATGAGCCACAATCCGTCGTAAGATGCGACTAAGGTACTAGAACCAACAGATGGTGGTATATCCATGCGAGACAGTGTGGCTCAAATGCATAGGGTGGGGATGGGCAGCAGCATCCCCGTCGAGAAAGCTGCGCTCTACGATTTCCAACCGGCTTGCCCAGAGCGGCAATTATGAGAAAATTCCCCCTCTCTTGGGGAGACCTATACCGACCAGTGAACTTCCAATATCTGTATTGATGACAATGATAGTTATTATCTGCTATCCGTACTCTTATATCTGTATTCAAAGCTAGTAAAGCGCCCGCGGTTTTCCTCGCATAGTTAACGTTCCTTTATTTGATAAAATAATTCAAACTACAGGAATAACATTGCAAATTTATACAAACGTAAATCACGCCTGTGTCTTATCGGGGTAGGCAGAGACTATAGATCTACGATCTTGACAAACTTTACTCCCTTCCTTGACTTGCATTAGTTCCTTTGTATGAATGAAAGAAAGAAAAGCCATGTCAGAAGTATTAAGAGTAAAAAAATACGACTACTTCGTATATCATTAATTCTTGGTGCTTCTGTCATGGACTTTCTTTAGTACATCTTCTACCTGGTTCGCCTAAAGCTAATACCTACTCTTTCATTCACTTCTGCAGGTTTTGGCATTCATTCTACTTTCATTCATCCCTTCTTCGTGCCCAAACCAAACCATCTTTAAGTTCCTTTTATATACCCTGAAAATGTTGTGTTGAAAATGTTTGTACCTATATTTTATACAGTGGCTGTTAAAAACATCGCCAATAAAGCCTTCGCAATGTCTGTAAAGGTTACGAGTTCTATATCTTTGTTAGTTTCATATTTTTTTGTTTGTACAACTACAGTAAGCTTCAGTTTTAAGAGTGGTGGTGTCTGTCAAGTAGAAAATTCGAATAGCAAAAAACAAGGAAATGGAAAATTCTTAAGGTATTATAAACTTAAATATAATACTTTCTATCTAGGTAAGAATTTTCAAATACTTCACGCCCCAAAGAAAAAATATAAATTTAAGAATTGATTGACTGGCCCTATAACGCCTAAATTGTAGTGATCATTTCTTGTTCAAACATTTATATAATGAATATATGTGTTTCCTCTGTGTCTGGTTTTTAAATATGTTAATGAATAAATAATAATAATAATATAAATTCCCACAATATCTCATACATTGACCTGAATTCCATGGTAAGTCGCTTAAAGCACTTGTGTTTCGGACGCCAAACAGAGGAACCACAAATATACTGCTTAAATACAAATATTTAACACCCAGATACAGAAAAAACACAAATATTATCATTTGAATATTTGCTCTGGATAAAGACTATATGACATCGTACATAGGTAAAATAATAAATATAAGGTCCATGCATATGAAAGTAACGTTTGTCGCACTGATCTGAAATATCTCCTGTTTGTTTATCAAATTCAAATTTATAAATTCATTTAACTAGTACATTTAAGATTTGAAAACAGTCGTTCATTTGTTTATTTCTTTGGCGTCGCTAATTACTTTACAATGGAAAACATAAAATATCGATGTATTTACGGTATGTCGCAAATACACAGTACATATTACGGTTTGAACGTTTTCGTTCAGAAAATGTGGACCTTCAGAACAAACTCCGTGGATAACCGCAGACCGAAGTGTAAAAATATACATTCATAAAAAAAATTTACTTTGACTTAAGGAGGGACACGAGTCAGCATCTTACGAGATGAGACTGAACTAGTAGACTCATAAGATTTTTCTTAGTATGCTTTTTTGTTCTAAAATATCAATGATATTCTTTCAATGTTGTAGGTTAGATTACCTACATATACTTAAATGTCATGTTAAAGCAATTGATAAAAAAGAAACAATCGTTATATTACGTTAAAGGTTTTATGCATAGACTATTATCACAATTATCATATCAGCTATTAGAAGTCCACGTGCCTCTCTAAGAAAGTGGTAATTTTGCCTGTAATTGCCGTGCTGGGAAAACGTGTTTGCAATCGCAGCCGCCTTGTGAATTTGTGCTACACTGTTTTGAATTGATATACCGCCTATATCAGTTCTGGTACCTTAGTGCCCTCTTGGTAACCACGGGGAAAGTACTACTCTACTCAGCCGGTACCTCACGGATATATGCATAGTGCATTAAACCATTAAAACATAAATCTTTGTCCAGAGTGGAGATCTATACCTCAAGCCAAAGCGCATAAAACACAGACAGTAATATGCTACCAGACCCATAAATATTATACGTTTATATACATATAAAACCGTCTATAAAATTCTAGACAGACCTGAAGTCTGGTTTGAAACATTATGAAAGATAAGTAGCTCAAATAAAACAGGGTGGGGAAGGGCAGGAGCATCCCAGTCATGAAGTTCCGCTCTATGGTACGGTTTGCCACCACGCTTGTCCAGCGCGGCAATTGTGGGCAAATTAACCCTGTCTTTGAGGCCTATGTTTACGTTTTTTAGGCGGTCATGATGATGATGATGATAGATAGATAAGGTTTTGTATTCATTTATATGGTTTAATAGCAACGTCATTTGTGCTATCTGTACCAAAATGTCGTAACGCATAAAACCTTTACACTCCATAATAATACATGACGCGACCCTTTAAATTGTTTCTCGGTCGGCGACTCGTGACGCTTTTCGGGAGAAGCGTGGGTATGGTGACTTCTAATTTAGTATGTGAAATTGAAAGACATGAATATGTAGACTTTTGTCTTGATGCTTTAAGAGTAATTCTATTGTAAATAACTTAATGTGTGTAATTTATCATCATTATCATACCGGTTATTAAAAGTCACTGCTGGGCATAGGCCTCCCCAAAAAAGGGGGTATGTTGCCCATAATGTCCACGCTGGGCAAGCGTATTGGCAATCGCAGAGCGCCACTTTCGCGACGGTGCTGCTCATCCCC
Source organism: Heortia vitessoides (assembly GCA_020976665.1). Taxonomy (NCBI): domain Eukaryota; kingdom Metazoa; phylum Arthropoda; class Insecta; order Lepidoptera; family Crambidae; genus Heortia; species Heortia vitessoides. The sequence goes on along the minus strand of JACJUM010003223.1, from coordinate 12,420,939 downwards.
GCCCTGTTCATTTGCGCTGACTTTTTGCGTGGATATACCGCCATCTGTCGGTTCTGATCTTAGTCGCCTCTTACGACACCTAGTATAGGGGGAGGTACTACTCTGCCGGTACCTCACGGCTTACGGGGTCAGCAGCTTCGAGGGAAGTCAGTCCGTGAAACTGATCTGATTTGGTAATGCATTTAGTTCAATACTTTAGGGTATCAATTTGTAATTATGCCACTCAAAATATATTTTGTTCGATGACAGGAATTGTGTGTTAGTGTGTGTGTTTACATTGCAAGAATTTCAAATCGTAAAGAAACTTGCCGTTAAATACCGAGAGAGAAAAAAGTACCTCCCTTTGTACCAGGTATTTTAAGAGGCGACTAAGGTACCAGAACCGACAGATCACGGTTCATCCATCCGAAAAAGCATAGCTCAAATACGCAGGGCGGGGATGGGCAGCAAAAGCAGCGCTCTGCGATTGCCAATACGCTTATCCAGCGTGGCAATGATTCGTAAATCTCCCTTTCTTAGAGAGACCTATGTCCAGCAGTGGACTTCCAATGGCTGTAAAATTCGAAATATTATTTTAAAAATGTAAATCTATTTTTATATATGTAATACTGATGACCCCGATGACCGAACGGGTGCATAAGTCTTCTATTCGTATAGATAATTCAATTACAACTATTTCAAAGTGGTCTGCTGGCACCAGACCGGTCCTAAATTGAACTTTTCTGCAGGTTTATTACGCCATTCCTTACTTACCTGTGAGGTTGGTGTTCATTAAACTACTATGAAGTCTATCAGCGACATATACCTACCTCATTCATATCTGGTGTTGCGCCCTAATAGTGTCTCCTCGCTTCGATTTAATGACCTTGCAAGATAATTGGGATCCACGCAGGCATATGTTTGCTCATGGCAGATGGCCTGATTTTATTTCCCTGGTGACTCTGAAACTGATAGTCTACTAAATAGTTCCGCATGAAGTTCGTTATAAAACTGAATGTTTAATTAAAAATTCCTTTTGTCAACACCAATTTGAATATCTACTGTATTTTTGTGTATCCACAGTAAACTTGTTTACAACATTGTAATTCAATCGGTAGAGGACAATTGGTTTTTATTTCACCAAAATTGGGGGCAGACGCGCTCGTAGTCGTTGTGTAATATATTTTTTTTGTTTTATCTCGTATTCCATAGAGTAATGTAGAATGGCACCTCTATCTGTAAGTGTCGGAAGTGGATGCCGGAAATGTAACAGGATGGGCAGCATTATTCACAGCGTCTGACCAGCATAAAATATCTAATTTCTTAAATATGGTGATAATTATTACAAGTTAACGAACTAACTTCATACAATCTGTTTATATTATGTATATATAATATATTTTTCTATCGATCTCATTGACACCTCTTACTATCTTTTTGTTTCATTCAGACTTCCCATTCAAAGGTTGCCGGAAGGAACTTACGTACTTTAAAATTAAAACTGTTTTTTTAATTTTTTTTTATTTTTGGTGTTCAATTATGTATTTATTATTTTATTTATTAACTTTATACATACTTATTTGTTAATGTAGAGTACATTTAAGATAGAAACTTAATAACAAATAAGAATTGTACGCCCCATGTAAATTTATACCAATTAACATTTCTAATAATTTGAGACAGCCCTGGTTTCTTGTTAAATCACAGTCTCTTCTCTTTGTAATATTAGACCTACAAGACTTATTCTGTGAAACAATTTCAAAGAAATTTTGTGTGTGGGTAGTTTGAGTCATCGATTATTAGCGTGCATAATTCTCAAAAAATTATCTCAAATCAAATAATTAATAAATTCACAACAATATATGAACAATTATTTTTCTAACCATACTCGTTTCTGAGAAGTTTTAATGCTTTGGTAATAATATATGAAGAGTGAAAGGATATCGATGAAATGTGAAGCAAACGGTTCCCTGCTTCATTATAAGGTAACACGGATCGATGCCAGAGTCACCCACACCACCATATAAATCTCTTTGGCGTGCTTAGATGGAATTCAAAAGGCAATTGGCAGAATTGCTAGAAGAATGAAAATGTTTTTTATTTTCCCATACATCACATACATTGACCTGACTCCATGGTAAGTCGCTTATAGCACTTGTGCTAGTAATGCTAGACAAAAGAGGAATCACAAATATATGTGCTACTTTAATATATATATTTAATAACCAGACACAGAACAAACACAAATATGATCATATAAATATTTGCTCTGGGTAGAAATCGAACCTACGAACCTTAGCCCACAAGATAGGATCACTTCCATCTGCGTCATTGAGCCCGTCTACTGGATACATTTTGGATTTAATTTACATAACGGGCCTGATGCTGTAAGCGCTAGTGTTTCTATGCTGTGAGCCAAGGGTTGTGGATTCAACTCCAACCAAATCAAATATTTATGTATTAACAGTAGTGTAACATTGAGTTTTCCTATGTTATATGATATCTTATGTAGTCACATATACGTATAAGATATGTACGATTATAATTGGGTATTCTATTCTCGACACCAATCATATTCTGTCAAAGACTGATATAGACTTGTTAGAAGTACAAAATGTACCTATTTATAGATCTCATTAAATTTCCTAAGTATGTTGTGGTTATATTATGGTAATTTAATTTGAAATTTTAGTATAATGTTATATCTCAATATACGTATAAGAATTTTTATAGATGGTAAATAGAAAAGCATAATGCCATAAGTACCGTTCTTTTTTGATTCTCGTTAATATTATTTTATGGGTAATGGATATATAATTCCAACTATATCTAATTTACAGCTACAAGTTATTCCATGGAACCATAGCATTGTAGATTATTAATAAATAAATATGAGCTGATTCCATTAGAGTTTTATTTTTGCACTCCTGAAAACCTAGCAAAACACATCAAACCTTAAGCTTCTGAAGCGTCGATATATAATGCTTTTAAACAGAGGGGTTTTAAATATTCCAGTAAGTAAACCGTGGAATTACTTGATACCATATTTCGAGAGTCTATGGGCTTGTACATATATTTACAGAGAGTTCACTTCTACTTGTTGCGTGAGCAAGTACTAATAAACACTGTTAGAATGAATTTGTTTTAGCCTGACTAGGGCCTAATGACTGTCTGTTCACTATAAATTTTTAAACTACCAAATGGATATCTCTATTTCATAAAATTATTAATGATACAGGTCAAAGTGTAGTGCTACTTTGTTAAAATGATAGTACAATTGTTTAAAAGTGTCTTTCATAAAAAACACTGAAAGGTCACACACAGAACACAGGTCTCTATTTGTACGTCACTTTCACCTACTGCCACCAGTTACTTCCGTGTGTTTGTACCTGCGTAAAATTGGAAAACTCATGTTATAAAATCAATCAAACTTTCATTTATAGAAAATAAATTCAATCGAAGTATCTGTAGATAATATAAAAAAACAGCGCAACCCAATGGCACATGGATAATTATGTGTTAAAGATTTGTGCATATATTGTGTCGGGGTGTTAATAGTCTCGGAGTTAGCTTGACGTGTGCGTAGTTATATGAATTATAACCCTTGTTAAAAATATGTATACTACATAAAATATGTAGTATACATATTTTTAACCAGGGTTTTTGAAATGACAGAATCAATAACTTTTTTTTAATAATGATTCAATTCTGACTGTTCAAATAGTCTAATACAAAAAGTGTTAATACAATAGATATTAACGCGGATTAATTCACGTGCTTTAGCTAGTATTGAAATTAAGTTAACTTTTGCTTACTTAATGAAGTGCTACAGCTACAAAATGTCTAAAAGCTACGAAAACTCGTAACGCTAAACTTGTAGCAAAAAGAGTGAACGCTTTTAAAGACGAGCAACCCTGAATTATTATGGACTGCGCTAGTTAAATTGAATAGTTGTTTGTGACAAATTTGATGAGTTATTTATAAACATCAAATATTCTTAATCACTGATATTAAAAATATATAAAAAATCAATGTTGATTTTTTTTGTGATAAAATTTAAGATATAAAACAATTTAAGTCTCCCTTCCAGTCTACTGGTTTAATTATAATTTATGATGGTTTTTTGGATGGATGGATTTAATACAGTATAAAAATAATTTTTTGAACAATTTACTATAACAAACACTAACACTAACAAATATTTTTTGTATACACACCACGTCTTTATTAGGAGCTCCAAACACAAAAAAATATTGTATAAATTATAATATTGCTACAGAACTAATTCAATATTACCTTTAACTTTATCGTTAACAGAAAGACGGTGCGGAGGACTTTAGAAGTATAGTTTTAGTCAATTATATCACTATATTATTTACACAACATCTCATATAGTGTCTATATTTATTTTATTTCATTGTCTATACCCGACTGTAAGTCGCTTAAAACAATCGTATATAAAACAGTAATAAAATTAATACATAAACAATTTTATTTTTGCAGGTAAGTTCCTTGAAAATGTTTCGTGAAAGCAACAATAATTGTAAGTACAATTGATCGCGATGATACAATATCGCTTTGTAGGAAAGTTTAATATTTGCAGATTAGAAAATTTACTATTGGAACGACGATATCCTCTGCTGGGAACTAAAAAATTTATGCCTCTCAGGATAATGAATATCTTCGATCACCCTGTTTTTTGATCTCTTCTAGTAGTCTCTATAGACAGCAACACGTGCTGTAATCCTGTATAAGCTTAAAACACGTATATAAATTCAGATTCAGATACCTGACTCTGAGATAAGTAGCTTAAATCACCTCAGTTACTTACATCAGACAACAACGGAAAAATAAATATAATACTTAAATACACTTAGACACAGAATAAACACAAATTCATCACATAAATATTTTTTCTGGATGGGAATCAAACACACGACATTTGCTGCATAAAATTGAGACTACTAAATGCGCCATTAGATCCTTAAAAATACTTAATAAAAGCTAGTGACATGTACAAGACGTTTATAAATTATCACATAATCCTTTCAGTAATCTCACTGCCTCTCTCACTACAAATTGGAACGCAGAAATGAGAACACTGCTGTTTAGCGATAGAAATAGGTGAGGTACCTAAAAAATATAAAAGAGTCTACCTAAGCTTTAAGTCTTAACAAAGAATAATCTATTTTTGATTAGGTAAAATTTAGAGAAGTGAAATAATTCAAAAACAAAGCGTTCGGAAAGCTAGTGTTTAGCAGATTTCAGTAAAAATTGAGTAGATAAGTAAGTTTAGATTTCAATGGTATTAGACTCTATTAAAGTACTAATTATTCGATTGAAAACTAAAGCAAATATATAGCACTAATCAATTTTGATTAAATTTAATTCTCGTATATTTTTTTACTAGCTGATTCTCTCGTTTCAGTTAAATCACTATTTGAATAAAAACCTTGTGTTGTACATACTAATAATGGCAATTGAATGTATCTGTCCGTTTGTAACACTTTCACAGCCTAACTAATGAAATAATTTTAATAAAATTTGGTATATATTTAGCTTAGACCTTAGAAATCGGCGAAGGATACTTAAGATTTTAAGGTATAACATCATCATCACCACCAGCCATTTAAAGTCCACTGCTGAACATAGGACTCCCAAAGAAAAGGGGAATTTTGCCCACAACTTCCACGCTGGGCAGGCTTTCGGGGGGGACGCTGCTGCCCATTCTTGCCTTGTGCATTGATTCTTATAGATATACCGCCATCTGTCGGTTCCGATATCTCAGTCGCTTTTTACAACACCTTGTAAGACTTGTAAGTTACCTTGTAAGACCACACTTGGTAGAGAGGGAGGTACCTCACGGATTTGGGAAGTAGGTAGTTATAAAATAGTGAACCCTTATATTAGACGTGTAAATATTAAACGTTACTTATCTAGTTTCACGATATTAACATTTCTATACATTACATTTAAAAGCTGTTTTTCAGCCTATCACTAATGCTCATACATTAAATTTTATTTTCATATAATTACATTTCAATCTCTTTTTTTTGGGAGAAAAACCTATATCGCCTACTTTCTAAAACTGACATTTTCTCTGAATGTATAAACAGTTAATAAATAGGAAAGATGAAAAAAGAAATGTTAAAACAAAATATGCGAAACAGGACAAACAATAGTAGGTAAGCCATTTTTTATTGAGTCTTTTGCTTTTAGTCACACAAATAAAAAACCAAAAAAGACTGATGCGTTCACAGAGTTAACACCACAGACGACTCCTGAAAAGTATAAGAGAGCCTTTATTAAAAAAGCCATCCCACCCTTGAATCGCACTGCCATGGCGACGAGGGAGCCGCCAGTCAGTCGCCGACTGCCGCCGGCGCTGGTCGCGTGCCTCCGCGTCGCGCACTCTACTCGTAACACAGCTTATTGATAATAGAAAATAATATGTGAAAGTGCCAGACATACTCGCAGCTTATTTCGGTTATGTGTAATGATACAGTGTTGAAAACGGCGTAGGTGTGTTGTGTTGTGTTTTTCAATTAATATCTACTTTGAAATAGTCCAAATGGTTTTTTGATCGCGTAGAAGTCATAGATCAGCTCGTATAATTTAGATTGAGACAATTACGTGTCAGTGCTAAACTTCTCAGGTGATTAAAAATAAACAAAACGATATTTGTTACAGTGTTGTAATTTGCTCATCTCTATTTCATTAATTTAATGAAGCTACTTGCAAAGTACGTAGTCGTTAAGTCTCATTTCTTACGTGTAAAAATGTGTCTCTACTGACTTTACTACGAAGTGTAGTCAATTGGTATTTCGTATATGAAAAATTAACTTTTTCAATGTGCTATACATAACACAGAGACATTTACTTTAATTGATATTTTATTATATATTAATTTATTTACAGTAAAATATTAATACAAGTACATATCAGTAGTATATCGTCTACATTGCCTTTGCTGTATGAAGTCCTAATTAATATCTCTGAACGTTCAATTGATACTCCGATTTACCCGTAATTGCGATTGAAACTAAGCCTGTCAGTGAGCCAACAAAAATCGTTCTCACAAATTATGAGCACTTACAATAAATATTAATTAATGATCTTGTAACTCTGTCTTCACTTATTTTAAAGTTAAAAAATCAAGTCTTAATAATGATCTTATTTGTAATAGTTGTATGATAGAGGAATGAAATGTTATTTACATAAACATTTTTGTATTTACTACCGATTTTATATTTACTATTAAACTTTTCTCCGTTCACATGTTACATCTTCATCGAGTAATATATGCAATATTTCCAAAAATGAAATCTCTACCTAAAATTAAAATATGTGAAAACAAAATATATATACATTTGTTACAAAAAAAACTCCTAAAAACTAGAAAATATCACCAATGAAACATTTTAAGCAAGATGTTCTCACGGAATGGCAAAAGCGCAGGTGAATCCGCGGAGTGTTGCTAGTCGTGTATAAAATCATCATCATCATAGAAGCCGTTAATCGTCCACTGATGGACATAGGCCTCCCGGATAAAGATGAATGTGACTTATAATTGACGCGCTGGGTAAGCGTGATGGCAATCACAGAGAATTAGCTTTGCGAGGGAAATGCCGCTGCCAACTCCCGTCCTGTTGCATTTGAGCTTCACTGTTTCGGATGGATCTGTAGGTTTCGGTACCTCAGTCAACTCTTACAACTTCTGGTATAGAGGGAAGATCTATTTTACTTCACCGGCACTCCACGGCCAACGGTGTATCTAATGCAATAACAACATAGGTTGAAACAATTCTAATACAATTTATTGTAATAACAATTATATCCGAAACGTTAAATATAAATATTATCTGCGTTTTAAAGCCGTTTATGTGTGGGTTTTTAAAAAGCAATAACCACATGAATCTAATACAAAATATTTAATTATAATTTGAAGACTTAAAGTGTATAAACTTTTATGTATAAATTATTAAAGTGTTTTAATATATATATTATGCCCTTTCGAAAACTAGCAGTAGACGTCCTGCATTGGACTTAAGATAATCAATTCATATCCGTAGTAAACGGGTCAACGTATGTACATAATATATCAAATATTGTTTGAGAGGTGTGAAACCGTAACAAATGACATTTTCATTTCATCATCGTATCACGTGTTCTCCATTCCAGAACCTTATGACTCCATCGGCCATTGGTTCTGCGTACCAAATGCTGCCCACTGCCAACTTCAACATTGGCATTTAGTATATATAATAATGTATATACAATATTTTCAAACATGCAGGCGTTTAATCACTCACATTGAAACTACTTTTTTAACGGCCTTAAAACGCGGTTTATATGCCTTTACATTATTTATTCGACGTTTCGGTTACCTTGCGGCAACCGTTCTCAAGATTGACAAAAGATGTTGTGTCAGGATTTTAAAGTTTAAATGACTACATTTATAAGATTTTATTTATTACGGGTTTTTTAATAGGTTTATTCACAATGACCAATTTTCATCCACATTGCACCAGTGCGAAGTCAGGACGTGTTGCCGATGCATTATAAAAAGTACAAATTGTCCGCCTGTCGGTCTGTTGGTTATATTTCATTAAAACAGCTGAATTTTAATGAAATTCGCTTATGGAATTATATCAGTTATTTTAAATCCTTAATGTTCCCGCTTGCAGTAATAAAGAAAGATGGCCTATAAAGTTTTGGAGTGACAACTATATATATTACTATACTACCTATATAAAGAGGGACCGAAAGAAGGTCGTAGACTCGATTCCCGCTAATAAAAAAAGTTATGAACATTTCTAGTTGTTCTGTGTCTGGTATTAAAATGTTAGGCTTGTAATACCTTTGTTGTCTGTGTAACATAAGTCATGTCAACTTATGATACTTCATGTAAATGTATTATTTACTTATTATTATTTCTGTATAAAGTTCTGAATTTTTACTATTACATCTCTTAAAGCGAAACAATGTTTTTTACGAGTTATATAATTACTTTTTCGTTAAAAACATGACTTGTTTACTCTTACGACCTTGACTTGAGCCTCTCGAATCCGACCAATTTTGCGAAGGAGATATTTTGGGAATACGAATGTTGAAACGGGATTTTAATGTCAAATATTAAATGGGATTATATCAAATTTACTTTTGTTGTAGTGTATCGGCAGAGTAAAATAGTATGTCCCTTTGTAACAGGTGTCGTGAAAGGTGAATAGTTGTAGTTCAAATGCAGCTGGGCAGGGATGGGCAGCAGTATTCTCGTCGTGAAACTTCACTCTGTAATTACCACCACGTTTTCCCAGCGTGGCAATTATGGCTGCTATGATGATGATGAAGGAAAAAAAAACATTTTTCAGAAAATGAGAAATCCTTATAAATATTTTCTTAAATTTTACTTAATATTAAAAAAACGTGAAAGTTTGTGAGTTTATAATTAAATCTAAAAATAGTTCAAAGTAAATTATATATTCTTATTTTTTCGCTAACTTCTTCGGCGCCACACGACTTGTACCTATATGTAAATTACCTTCTAATTAAACATGAGTCCATTCATCATGAGGTTTGTAGAGAAAATCCAATGTTTTCTAATTAAGTAGCCGACACGCGTACGAAGTGAAGTTGGTTCTCCATTCTTTACATATAATAGCATTGTAACAAGCTATATTTGTTAGTACAATTGATAGGCCCGATGGTGCAGATAGTAGTTACCCTATCTTGTACGCCAAGGCGTCGTTGATTCGATCCCCAAATAGAACAAAAATGTGTAAAATTATATTTATTCTGTGTCTGGGTGTTAAATATGTATGTAACTATTATATTTGTGATTCCTCTGATATCTGAAGTTGAAGTGTTTTAAGTGACTTATCTGGGAGTCCGGTCAATGTTTGAGATATTTTTTTATTATTCAATTAATGTCTTGGAAGGTATTTTCCCAATATTAAGCTATAGGGATTTTGGTTTAGTACCCACCTCTCTCTGTACCAGGTGTCCTAATAGGAGGTTAAGGTAACGGAAATGACAGATGGCAGTTTATTCCTAAAAAGTGTAGCTTAATTGTTACTAGGCAGGGTTGGGCAGCAGCGTCATCACTGAAAACCAATACTCTATAATTGCCATGACGCCTGCCTAGCACGGCAATTACAAACACGGCCCACTCGTAGGGAGAAAAGGTGTCAAACATTACTTAATATTTACACGTTCACTACTCATAATAATACTACTCTATTAACGGCTTTTAAACACGGTTTACTTACCTTTTTACATTTTGTATTCGACGTTTCGTCTGCCTAGCGGCAAGCGTTCTCGAAAATAACAAAAGATGTTAGTAATTGTTAAGAATTACAATCAAAAATGGTAACTAGGAAATTAGTGATGAAGTAGAGAAGTTTTTAATGAGCAATGTATACAGATCACCTGTGATAGCATACATGTTTTTCAATTAGCTATGTAGATAGCGTGTCCAATATCTAAGCATTCAATCATCGGTAGGAGCTCGTGTAATCTCTCACTCAATCAGATTGCTGCTATGCTCATATGCTAATGACTACAAATCCAATATCCTTTGAGCTGCAACGTGATAACACATGATAGGCGGGATTGCCTGGTAGAAAGATCACGCTCAGTTAATGTAATTCAATGTCGTTTGAAACGGCTGTTGGCTTTGGAATAATAGTGTGGTATATATAAGTAAATCATTGATATTTTATGCATGTTACTCATGTTGGATCAAACTGTACAAACAAAAATAATTATAAAAATCAGTTTAGAAATTTAAAACTTCATTCTGGACAAACACCATGATACGAAATTTTTATATATAAAGTATGTATAGTGTTTTGTAACGCGTGTGATTCAATTTCTAAGGTGTTACAAATTATTTTAGAAAAATAGACGGGAAAATTTATTGTCGTACGATACCAATCCCGCAAAGTGGTCTGCGTCTATTTTTTTTGCATTTCTTCATGCTCTATAGTGAAGTTCATTTAGATAATAAAGAAAGTATGTGATGTGAATGAAATATTTTTATTAAATATAAACCGACTCAACTAGAAAAAGAAAAATGTCGTCTGGCAATATTGTTTTTTGACTGACCCGATGGTGCAGGTGGTAGTGATATTTTCTTATGCTCAAGGGTCGTGGATACAATCGTGGGTGTATGGGTGTTATATATCTATAACACCCATACACCCACCCGTGGCTATTGGAAGTCTACTGCTGGACATGGGCCTCATGGGGAATTGGGAAATTTGCCCACAATTGCCGCGCTAGATAAGCGTGTTGGCAATCGCAAAGTGCAGCTTTCGTGAAGAGGACGGTGCTGCCCATTCCCACCCTATTAATTTGAGCTACAATCATATACATCCTGTTCAGGATGTATATACCGCCATCTGTCGGTTTTGGTGCTTAAGTCACCTCTTACGACCTGGTACGGAGGGAGATACTATTCTACTTTGCCGGTACCTTACGGATAAAAATGTATTTAAGAATTATGTTTGTGATTTCTCTGTTGTCTGAAGTCCGTAACACATTTGGTTTATGCGACTTATCTCGATTAGGTCAAGATATATAAGATGGTATATGTATTTAATGTAACGTAATGTATTTGTTTGTTTTAATCGCTAAAAGTAATATTTAATTTATTTAAATTTACTCTACAACGAATTATGGCTAAGAAATTTACACACACACAGCTATGGCTTTTTCCGGATCAGGATATTGGATAAAAATAATTATAAAATATTACTGAAATTTATGTTACTTCTACAATATCATTATTTCCTGGTAAATTAAAAGAAAGTGGTGCGAGTTGCTAGTACAATAACAAATCCAAATGACTTGCAAAATACCAATATTAAGACCAAATTAACGATGTTTTTATTACAAGATTACTATTTTCTATGATGATGAACAATTTTTTCCCTTCTTAATTATTGATAACTTTTTATTCTAAAAATGAATTTACCGACCGACAATTGATTTGTGAGCAAATTCACAAACGATTGCTTGTGTATAATAAAATCAGTCTGACCCTAATTAAGGGTGGTAATTAAAATTTAATAAGCCAACAAACCTCGATTATTAAATTGCATTCAGATAAAAACAGAAGTATATTGTTCAAATAAATACATGATGTAAGCCTCATACAGAGGTCGTTTGCATTGGTACCTCAGTCTCACCTATTTCTCCAACTAATTTCTGCATTGCTGTTCCGGTTTGAAGGATGAGAGAGGTATTGAAACTACTTGGTAATGTGACATAACATCTTCTAGTTACAAGGTTGGCAACGCGCTAGTGATATCCTTCTGATATTAGCTGCAGTTACGAAGACTGTATGCTTTTTTGTAGAATCTACTAATAAAACAAAAATGGCTATACATCGCCATTACATTAACTTATAAGCTAATAATTCAAAAGAAACGGTTGTTATAACATCCCGCACGAAGGTTGTAGCGAATGGTTGTAATAGGAAAGCTATTTATAAATGAAGTAAGACCATTATAGCAGTTATGGGGTATCTTGAAAGTGGTCGCTCTTGATAATAGCAAAGGGTTATATATGTATGTATATATATATATATAGATGTAATGAAATGAAATTTCTTATGTATATATATATATATATGAAAGTTAATTAAGTATAATTTTATGTCATAGTAGAATGGTAACTTCTCCTGTACCAGGTGATTCTGTAATCATAAATTAATCAAAAACAAATTTCTACAACATCACACACATTGACCTGATTCCGAGATAAGTCGCTTAAAGCACTTGTGTTACATAGATCAGACAATGGAAGAATCACAAATATATTACTTAAATACATATATTTAACACCCAGACATAAAACAAACATAAATATTATCATATACATATTTGTCCTGGATCGGGATTGAACCCACGACCTTTGACGTTGAAAATAAGATCACTACCGCCATTTGTTCTGAAGGACATATGAATTCAGGTGGACTTATTTTTCATATTAATTGATATTTTTGTTTGTTTTTGTGTCTTGACTAGCAATTTATATTGTGACTTTCAACCTTGAAATTTATCTTAATTTGTTATATTCTATACCAAAACCCTGATATTGTTTTTAATTCAATCAAATTTAATATTCCAAGCGCATTGGACTATTCTAGAGTTTTCAAGATGTGTTTAAGTAAATAAAAATATTGTATGTAAAAATAGATGTCGTAAGAGGTGATTGAGGTACTAGAGCTGGTTCCCGGAATAGTTTTAAGGGGCGGGGCGGTCAATCTCAAAATGCAGCAGGGCGGGGATAGGCAGCAGCATTCCCGTCGCAAAGCTAAGCTCTGCGATTGCTAATACTCTTGCCTAGAACGGCAATTATGGGTGAATTTCCCATTTCTTGGGGCCTAGCAGCCCCTTGTCAAGCAGTAGACATTTCACGGCTGCTGTGATGATGATAATTAATTTTGTCCAAGCAGTAAAACGCCTTTAAACTTATGCCCATGACTCAAAAAGGCATGGACATGAGACACCATAAGTATTGGTTCTGACCTATCTATTAAATTGGCCAGGTCACTGGATCTGGACAACAAACAGCTATCACTAAATAATAAAAAATATTGCTGAACGTCAAAAAGTGACAGATTGCAAAAAATAACAACGGAAAAAAAACAACGAGTAATATAATCTGTATTTTACCCTCATATTCTAACTGATAAAGGCGCCATAGGTTCGGAGCGCTGATAGTTAGCCTTTATTTTTTTTTACAAACGCAGAGTGAAGTCCGTACTCGGGAAGTGTGTTTCATCGTTAATTCCGTTTTGCCTTTGATGTCTGTTGGTTCAGTCACTTGAATATTTATAAGACCCGAAGTTGTATTAGAAGTATTGGATACCAGATCGTCCAAATAAACCTGTCTTATATTTTCGCCGAAATACACGTAAGATTCGGAAATTAAAAATAAATCATCATCATATCAGCCATTTAAAGTCCACGGAAGGACATAGGCCTGTCCAAGATAGAGGGATTTTTGCCAATAATTGCCGCGCTGGGCAGGCCTGGTGGCAATTGCAGAGCGCAACTTTGCGACGAGGATTCTGCTGTCCATTCTCACTCTGTAGTATTTACGATAGGCTTTTTCGGTTTGATATACCGCTGTCGGTCGGTTCCGGTACCTCAGTTGCCTTTTACGACACCTGGTACAGGGAGAGGTACTACTCTAATTTATGTACTTAAAAATAATGTAATTATGTAAATATTACGGTTTTATTTTACTTTTGTTTCTTATGTTCCTAGTTATTTATCAAATTATTTTAAGAACTGATACATAGTATCATAATATACTAGCTGACCACCGAAAAACTTTGTCTCAAACGTCAACTTAACTATATACCTATGTTTAATCAAAAAAAATTATTGCCAAGATAAATTAAGATATATAATTAACCTATATCTTAAGTTGGAACAAAAACAGTAAGCAAAAAAAAATCAATTCAATAATTTTTAAATTGATCTCGCACAAACAGCGTGACAGAAAACTTATATATATAGTACTTTGTTATATTTTACAATCGGATAAGCTATTACTAATTGATCTGGGCTAAACTCAGCCCAGGTTAATTTGTTAATTTCCACATTCAAATATGTAAGAATTCTTAATTTTAAACGCCTACATATATTAAGCCAGACTTAGTTTTGTTTGTTTGAAATTCCATAATAAAATAAAAAATTAAAAAACAATTTTACAGTATTAGTATAGTAAATAACGTACACGATAATATAGTGGCACATTTTTTGACCTTAAACTATCTTTTAGCGACTTTTAAACGCGGTTTGTTTTAATATATTTTTTTAATATTTTTAGTTTTAATAGTGGACAAAGATAAATAAAAAATTTTAAACATTTTATAGTCATTAAAATGCAGTTTTATAACTATTTATTAATTTTTTTTTTAAATCGAATTCAAAAATCTATAGAAAGTTATTGAAGTTGTTGGTGAACACTGAATTATTTGAAGATACAAGTGTCTCATTTCATTGTATTTACAGAGACGTGGACTTATTCAAATTATTATCTTATTTGAATTCTATTGACCACAAAAATGTCATCCGCAAACAAAACGGAATTCGCGGAACAACAAAAACAAATATTTTGTGCGTCCCCGGGCGCGCGGGCTGTTTCAATAAAGGCTACAGAGAAAAAGAAATAAGAACCGTCCAAAAGAATGTTGGTAACATGAAAATTGACAGTTAAATAGATAATGATGACGATATCTCCATTTATAACTGCTTTATATTTTTATGATAAACATAAACAGTGGACTGATGATGATATCTGCTCAATTTTCATTTCAAATAGCAGTAAATAATTTAATTATTTAGACATTGTATATAGTTAAAACAGGACAACATCTGTCAGGTTGGCTAGTACGTTACATAATATATATCATGGAACTGCTAATTAGTCGATGAAAAGATGAAAACCATCAGTAAATGTAGTGTGCATTTATTGTTTCAGATTTAATCAAATTAATCGTACTCCACTTAGTGCTTAAATGGACTAACCGATCTCATTATTTACAAGTGGACATTTGAACATGCAATATACAATACATGCAATATATATATATATATATATATATATATATATAATGCACATTGGGTCTATTAAAGATTTTGTAAATAATATTATTATTATATTATTTGTCGTGAGGTACCGGCATACCAGGTGGCGTCACAGGCGACTAAGGAACTAGAACCAATAGACGGTGGTATATCGAGACCGTGTAGCTCAAATGCATAGGGTGGGGATGGGCAGCAGCATCCCCGTCGCGAAGCTGCGCTCTGCGATTTCGTACATACGTGCCCTGCACGGTATTTATGGGTAAAACTCCCCCTAGGAGAGGCCTAGGTCCAGCAGTGGACTTCCAATAGCTGTAATAATGATTGTATTAAATTATATACAAAGCATGAATCATATCTCTCTATAAGACTATATACACTCCACCGTGGGCAGTAGAATAATATCTCTCTCTGTACCGGGAGTCGTTAGAGGTGACTGAGGTACCGGATCCAACAGATGGCGATATACCCAGCCGACATAGCGCAGTTTAAATCCTCTAGGATGGGGATCTTTGTCGCTAAAATGCGCTCAGCAATTGCCATCACGCCTGCCCATCGCGGCAATTATAGGCAAAAACCCTGTCTTGCCTTATGTTCGACAGTGAACTTTTTATGGCTGATATGATAAAACTATATAAGTGTACGCAAATATTTAAGATAATATCTAATTATTTCAGTCAAAAATGATCAAAGAATGCTTACGTTGGTTTTCATTATAATAACTTTTTCTTAAGAACAACACTTTTAATAAGACTATTATCTATTGTCTTAAAACGAATAAAATATGTTCAAATAAAATCATTTAGAGGTTAAATTAAATATAATTTTACATTTCTCTTTAAGAATACATTTTTTTTTCATTCTCGCGAAGTCGAATGTGGTGTTTTACCTCGAAATGAAGATAAAAGAGCGAGTGAATGATAAATGAGCGAGGCTGCTGGCCAGCCGGCACTTGTAATTGACGGCTTCCATCTATCCTTGAGCTTTGGTCACTTTTATCTAACTTCAAGACGACGCTACTATAAAAACGAAAAAACAGTCTACCTTGGTTATACTGATAAAAATACAACTTTTAAATAAGGTAGCTCTAAAGTTTTTCAGGATAGTCGAAATTAGGTTATTATGTGATTATTCTAAAATCAAAGTACGAGTGAACAAACAACAAGAAAAAACTGGAAGCGTAGAGATTATAATTTGGCTAGCAAATTGCTTTCTAAATGTATCTAGTTCATTCCACATTTAAATAAAGTTTGATTCTTTTTGTTCTTGTTCTAGAAACACCATCATATTTAAAAAATATTAAACACACTTGGCTACATGAAATTGGTGCGTAGCTTCATTACAGTACCTTTGATTTTTTTTAATAATGAGCAAATTACTACACACTACGTTTTTTGTTTACGTAAACTATAATTTATACAACGTGCCTCGTTTGAAAACAGCGCTGATATTTAAAAATCAATATTAAAGTTGCAAGTGTCAAAAATTGTTTTCTATAACGGAAACAACTAATATGAAAGTGGAAAAGTATCGGGCCAAGAAACAAACCCTACGGGGGCACTCGAAACTTTGCTAAACTAATTGAAACTTCCAACATGGCGTCATCGAACGGCAAGGAGAGCACAAAGATGACGGCATCGATAGACAGCTTAAAACTGTCAAGTAAAAACCCATCTATGTGCTCGTCGAAGCATGCATCGTCAGAGTCTGTTCTATCGAGGAAGGACAAGGAATGCTTGCAGATGCAAGAATGTAAAAAGAAGCTGTTGGCTATGGAGCCGCAGATAATAATAAGGGACGAGAATGTGGTGTTACGTTCACCACCACAAAAGAAGATCGTTATGCCTCCAACAATCAATCCTGAGGTAAGAATTTTGAATTATATTCATCAGACATTTTCGTTTTTATTTCTTGAGATGAGAAATGCTTACTTTTTTTTAAATAAGTCCACGATTGAAATAGGATCTGTTTGGTTAAGAATTTGTAGATTTTATGTGTTAGAAATCAATTAAATCAGTATAATGGATATTAATTTGGACGTTAATACCAGAAATATTTTACTCACATGATATTGCAAAAAAACAACATTACTTTAAATTTGAAATCAGATATTGAATGTTTATTTAGTAACGATGTGAATAAACTCAGGAACACAACAAACATTTATTAATTCCTCACAAAGGGAACATATTTTAAAAAAATTGGTTTTATTCATTGTTTATTATAAAAAGTCACAACTATGTTTAAATTCATCAGAAATGTTTCTTAAAAATCAATGTAAAAACAGTTCTGAATATTCATATCTCGATAGATATAGATCCTACGTAGAAACTAATGATCTTCCCTGGCCTCGCATGCAAAGTAGAGCGTATCATGTTTCGCTTGTAGTAAGTTTGCATCGTGTCTTCTATTACTTAGCGGTTAGATATTCCTTAAGTTAGATATTATTAACTATGCGGTGGACGCAGACTTTGTTTTATGATATTAGTTAAAAGTTGTGATCGTAAATCATATGCAGCTTAAAAACATATAGAATTAATACATACACGAACCTTTACTAATATCACAAACGCAAAATATTGTAAATATGTTTTTTTATTAGACCAGGTCGACAAACAAACATACAGCCCACGTTGTAAGCGTCACTGTAAACTATAGACGCTCGTAATATCACTAACACGTTGCTAACCTTGTGATATGAGGGTACTATGCCACATTATATAGTAATTTACTGCCTCTCTCACCCTTCAGACCGAATTATAGCAATGCGAACACTGCTATTTGACGGTAGAAATAAGTGAGAGTGAGGCACCAAAGCAAACAACCTGTTGTATGAGGTCTATTTTATGTAATGGATGTATGTAAAAAGTATAAATACTTTCATACGCCGCAATGACTGAACAGATGAAACGATTAAATTTTACATGGTACATTTTAGTAGTTTGGATTACATAAGCTACTTTTTATCCCAAATTCATGTATTCGTGAAATCAGTCTGGATTTTTCCCTAAGAAATCACGACGGCTTGTTGCGCAGTTCAACTGCGAAGATGCAATATATATTTTTTGCGGAATAACAAGAGTTCATCAGGAATACGATAAAGTCTTCGCGAGCAAAGTGGCGGGCAGAAAGCTAGTATTTAATGAACAACATGCTTCCTCTCATCAATTAATCTCAATATCTCGAAAGTTTTCATCATCATACCAGCTATTGGTATCCTCCAAAAGGGAGAATTTTACCTTTATTTGCCGCGCTGGGCAATCGTACTGGTAATCAATGTTGGTACCCATCCCCGCCTTATGAATTTGAACTATACTGTTTCGGATAGATATACCGCCATCTGTTTGTTCGCGTCTTACGATACCTGGTACAGGTGGAGGTACTATTCTACTCTGCCGGTACTACAAGGCCAACACTTGTCACTTATAGCATTAAAATTTTAATATAATAGCTATGAATATATACACTGTCTATATATTAAACCAACTAATCACTTAACTGATAAATTGAGAGAACTTACTAAGTTTGTGGTAATTTATCATTAAGATAATTGTAAAGATAATCAGGGCTTATTAAAATAATGGTCGTCCACAGCCTACAAATGACATGGGTTTAGAGGGTAGGAGATTAGACATCTGGTGTTATATTAATCATATAAAAGGCTTATCGTACACAAGGACTACCCCTGATTTAGATCCTCATAAAACCGTCTAAACGATACGGGAAATTATATACCAGTTTAAAAAAATGAACTGCTGGATTATCTTCTGACGACGGGCCCGATGGCGCAGATGGTAGTGATCCTGTCTTATGCACCAGGGGTCGATTCCCACCCAGAGCAAATATTTATATGATGATATTTGTGTTTGCTCTGTGTATGGGTGTAAAATATATGTATTTAAGTAGTATATTTGTGATTCCTCTGTTGTCTGGCATTCGTAACACAAGTGCTTTAAGCGACTTACCTCGGAGTCAGGTCAATGTATGAGATGTTGTGGGAATTTATTATTATATAAAAAAAAAATCTTCGGTTATCTAAGGGTAATATTATGTATAGTTTTATTGATAACATTTTTTTTTATAAAAAATTTCTGAGGTTGTGCAGACAGATTTATTCGGTAGTTTTTCATGTAAAGGAGTAGTGAAATTGATGGTTCTTCATTAACTTCTCTCAAGTTGATGACGATGCAAGATCCAGTATTGGAACAGAAGAAACAAATAATATGATATCATCAATATGTTTATTATAATAGTTTTAAGAAAGCTAATTGTTCAAAATCACTGAGCTGTTCCTAATCAGCTTGCTAGCAGCTATTTAATTAAATACCATTTAATTTTTTTAATTTAAAAGGGCCGTAAGGGTTCTGCAGAGACGTATAGTACCTCACCCTATACCAGGTGTCGTAAGAAGCGACTGAGGTACCAGTACCGACAGTTGGCAGTATATACATTCGAAACTCGTCCAAGGTGTCGAGCGGAACTCGAACCTTTCCATACCAGGCCTGGACGCTTCGTATCCCGCACTATACCTGGAACAAAATTTTTTCTAGTAAATATCATCTGTTGTCCAAGCGGTGAGTTTGCGAGGTGAGCGGCGGAGTTGAATATAATAACGAATAACGGCGTAACTAAAATACTACAGAATGGGCAGCATCCTGTTCGTGAAGATGCGCTCTAAGATTGCCATCACGCCTTCTCAGGCAGGCAATGTGAGGCAAAAAATGTCTGTTTTGGAAAAGCCATTGTCTAGCAGTGGCTTATATGATGAAGAAATATTTCTTAAATATGCCTATATATGCCTGATGTTCATATTTTGGTAGGTAGGTACTAAAATTGTGGCTGTAATTTATTTCTCTAAAGAGTGCCACAGTTATAAACAGTTTTTAATGTTTTTTTTTATATTATATTGCTTAAGATGTTTAAAAATTAAAAGGTATAAGGTAAGATACTCGTAGTATACAGTTTCGAAAGGCACAAATATTCCAAAGCCGAACTTCTAGGCTGCTCATTTAAACTTCATATTATTCGTGAACACTTACCGGGGTTACAATACAAAGGATTTGTCTCGGCAAAGGCGGGAATTTTCCGAGAGATTCCAAGATATGGCGAGTAAGACTGAGCCCACAAAGACTTGAAGTGTACCTCAAAGAGATTGGAGGTAACGCGTCTTTATAAAAGAATGTCTTATATGGGGATATTGCCTATAATTGTTGCTTTGGGCAAGCGCGTTAGCAATCGCAGAGTACAGTTTTTGCGACCGGCATGCTGCTGTTCATCTTCACCCCGCATATTTAAGCCGCAATGTTTTGGATGGATATACCGCCATCTGTCTGTTTTTAACGATTTTATTCACGGTAACAGTTTAACGCTTGACATATTCACTTTCAATATATAGTTGTATATATATTTCAAATCAAATAGGTAGTTAAATAAAAATAAAACTAATATTTAAGGGGGTCTCCGAGAACAATAAACGCAATTATAACATTCAATAAATAATTGATATTCTAAAAAGACGAAAAAACAGATAATTACAACCAAAAGTGAATGGTCCTACCTTTAAACCACCTGTTAACAAACTACGCAAGCACAAGGCAGGTACAGCGTAGGATACCTACGAATAAGGCAGACACATGGTATACATAGGATCTCATACAAAGGTTGTCTGCATGCTGCATGGGTACCTCACTCTCACTTATTTATAAGGTCAAATATGAAAGAACCAATGCGAGTAAAGGAAGTGAGAGAGGTATGCCAAGATCGTTACAAGTGGAGATCTATAGCCTCTACCTACCCTGATACGACACTGATGTTATATATGTATGTAGGTAATAGCAGTGTAGCATTGCTGTGTTCCGGTTTGAAGTCTGAGAAAAGCCGTAAATTTACTATTTAATGTGACATAATATATTCAAGTCTCAAAGTTGGCAACACGCTAGTAATATCCTTGTTGTATGAAGAGCGTCTATAGGCTGCAATAACGTTCAACACGGACTGTAAGCTTAACTGTAACCCTGATCTAATATTAATAACAAAAAAATATCCGTCGGACATGGGTGTTCGATGGATTTTTTGTTATTTTTTAACGCTTTTCAACCAGTCCAGGCGACCGCGTACATTTTTTAACTCTCCACAAATTGTTTTCTTCTCATTGTCCTCTTGTTCTTATGAATCTGTCTTCCGCTTCTGGGGTGGATTTTCCGTGCACACTCTTCAGTGAACCTGCTAGCTAGCTCACCTAAGTATGCTTATGTGCAGGTGTAAAAATCTCTGTCTTTCTGTGCCTCCCGAGGAGTTCACCACTCCGAAATACGTCCTATCATAACGTAAGGTGAAATAATATATATTTTTTTATAAAGATACATTGATGATAAAGAGTGCATTTATTATTCTTATGATTTATGATATTTTCGTATATAAATAGTTTTGTACATTATAAACTTTTTTAATGTAATATTTGTCATAGAATTGACAGAATGCTCGCAGACAGGACAACGTCTTTCGGGTCAGCTAATAATATATGGTTTTGATTTTATTCTTAAATTTTATAATTTTCCACGCCATTTTTTTATTTTGATCTTTCAAAAAAACCATCTCCAAAGAACAAACGCAACAAAAAAAATTGTGAAATCCGTCCAGACATTCACACGTGATATCGTGATCACGATCAAACAAAGGTCTTACAGCGTTGGAACCTCACTATCACCTATTTAAACCACTAAATAGCAGTGCTTGCATTGCTGTGGGAGAGGCAGTGAAATTACTGTGCAAACGGTTTCTTCAGTTTATAAGGTTGGTGACACGCTAGTGTATAGGCTGCCGTCACGTTTACCATAAGTAAACTGACTTCGTAAAATATCCAGTATTTTCCAGTGAGATACTGCGGACTTACTGACGAACATCGTTAATCAATCTTAACTGAAATCGCTCTAATTCGGCGCCGGTAACCCATGCCCAGAGTACAATAGAATATTGAGTCCAACCCAAAACACCCCCGCTAACTTTGATTAAGCCATTACTAAACCAGCCCTATCGATCAACACTCAGGTGATTGGAGAATATAACTGAGTTAATTTAATCAGCCTTCACATACAGGTATTTGATCTTAATGGATTAAAAGTATGCAAGTTTAATCATATTTTGGGTATTATATATAAACATAATAAAAATTACGTGTCTTGATGTATATCCTGGTTGAACATTAAAAAATAATTGACAATTAACACTACAACTCATACATTGACCTGACTCCGAGATAAGTCGCTTAGGGTACTTATGTTACGAACATCAGACAACAGAGGAATGATAAATATATTATTTAATTCCCATTAATTCTTATTTTTTTGTTATTATAATTGTCAGAAAAAAGATTTAAAGTTTGTATTAGAAATATTATATAATAGGTTTATCCTTATACATATATCAAAATTTCGTGTCACGTTGTATGAAGGAACTCCTAAGCTTCCGAACCGACTTGCATCAAATGTTGCTCAATGCGCGCAGTTTTATGGAGCCAGGAAGTCAGGAAGGGTAGATAGTTTAAAACAGATATAAACACAACTTTGTATGATAACAAATTTATAAGGGCTGATGCTGATGCTAATGTCTATAATTTACAGACATAGGTCTGTTACAACCCATTCCAATGTTTGACAGGTCCGATGGAGCAATTGGTAGAGTCTCTAGTTATGTGCTAAGGTGCGCGGGTGTACTCCCCACCCAAAATTCTGTGTCTGGGTGTTAAATGCTCGATGTTTTGTAATAGTGTAATGTAGTACCGGCAGAGTTGATTGTATCTCTTCGAAACTTCCACTGTTGTATATAGTCTTCCCAAAATAGGAGGAAAATGCCTTTAATAGTCACGCTGGGCAGGCGTGGTGGAAATCGCACAGTGTAATTTCACAACGGTAATGCCATCTCTATTTTGTTGCATATAAGCTACACTGTGGACTCATACGAAGATTGTCTGCATTAGTACCTCACTTCTACCTATTTTTATCGCCACATAGCAGTGTTCGCGTTGCTGTATTCCTGGATATTGGGTTATTTACAGGGCATTGTTACATACTATCTTCAAGTCACAAGGTTGACAACACCATTGTGATATTGTATGCATCTATAGGCTGCACTGACGCTTATTTAGACTTTGTCTTATAAAAAAACCAATACTATATACTTTAGATCAGGAGTTCCCAACCAGGGGGGCACGCCCTTCTTGTAAAGCGTATTGGAAGTCCTTAAAACATAAATATCAACAAATATATATATGGAACTCTTTGTTTTTATAATATAGTTGTAAAAAACAATGTGTGTTTTAATGTTTTTAAACTTAAATGGGCGTGTGCATATTATTTACGAATTGGGGAGGCTCAGTGAAATAAAAAAGATTGGGAAACCCTGGTTTAGATATACCATCATCTGCCGTTTCAGGTACCACACTCATCTCTTGGTACAGAGAGGATATTATCATACTCTGTTGGTAACCCATTTCATTCATTCAATTCGCGGAATTTCAATTTTGTCGGCAAACCAATCTATTAAGATATCTCACACAACCTTCATAGCACCATATATTCTGTGAATTCCACCCGACTAGATATTACGGTTCAGGAGATACAGCCGGGTAGGGCGGGCGGATCGGAGGCTTACCAGTAACCCCTTTGGAAACCCTAAGAATTATTAATGTAATATCAATGATTAAATCCGAAAGTCTGAAGGAATCTAAGTTATGAAAATTGTTTGAATTATTTTTGTTTGTACGCTTAAACTACTGGACCGATGTAGAATAAATATAGAGCGAATTTTAGTGATAGTAACATACTATAATAAAAGCTATTGGAAGTCAGAAAAGGGTAATTTTACCAATAATTACAGCGCTGGACAAGCATGTTGGCAATCGTACAGCGCAGCTTTCGCGACGAAGTTTCTGCTTCCCAACTCCACCCTATGCATTTGGGCTGCGCTGTTCGCATAGATATACCGCCATCTGTCGGTTCTGGTACCTTAGTCACCTCTTACGACACCTGGTACAAGGGGTGGTACTATTCTACGTTGCCGGTACCTCACAACTATATATCAATATAGCTTGTATTATTTGATGATAAATAAAATTACTACAAAAAACCAGTCCTGGAGAGTCCAGACTCTCAGGAAAGGCTACAACTTCGAGTCACGTCTGACAACCTGAGACTAGTTTAATTTTTTCTAGACTAAACATTATCTTTAATATAAAATATTATATTTTTCAAAGTACAAAATGAATAAATAATTCGCTCGTAGGATTGATTTCAACAATTTTCTCTCAATTGTGACAAGATACTAAAGGAATATTCTATCGGCGGAAAATTTGACACAAAATGGCTGCCATGTCGATCATTATCACCCATTCTCGGTAGTATCGCTTCCCCCAACTTTGTTCGGCAAAGTTACGACGTGTTATAAAATCCCAGACATACAGCGACAAAATCTCGCCCATTCCTCAAGATAAAATTTCGCCAGAGGCCTAGGAAGTAATTTAATGGAACGGAAATAAACTTATGGTTGATAACGATATTTTTAAATTGCTTTCGACCCGCGGTTTTGCCCGCGTATTCCTCAATTTGAATCGCGACCTCTGCATGAATTCTCGTAGTCAAAAGTAAAAAAAAACAGTTAACCGGTTCGTAACAGACAAACATACAGACTGACAGAAATACCTACTATCAGTTTAATTATTATATTTATTGATTACTAACTGTGCCCGCAACTTCATCCGCGTGGAATCCGCGTTTTTTTGGATACCATACCTCTTTACCTTAACTTATATAACCTTGGATGTCATGTTTATTTATATCGAATCAATGGCTTGAAAAATAATTTTTAAATTTCTAACTCCAAAAATAGCGATACTTTCATACAAATTTTCATCCCCCTTTCGACTCCTCACAACCCTTTTTCCGAATTAAAAAATAGCTTATGTCCGTTTTCAGGGACTAAAGATTGTCTGTGCCAAATTTCATCAAAATCGGTTTAGAGGCTTAAGCAGGAAATCGTAACAGACAGACAGAGTTACTGTTGCATTTATAATATTAGTAGAGATTATATTTGTTAGTGGACTTATATGAAGCATGCCATTGCTCCTATATTTTATAAAAACATCTAAATATATTACAATACATTAGATCAATTAGATTAAATAACTTTAGTATATATGGCTCCCAGTATATATACCCTGCATATATAACTATAATACCCAGACACAGAACAAACACAAATGTAGATCACATGGTTTATGAGATGTACATTTGTGTTTGTTGTTACAAGAAATTTGCCTAATGCACTATAAGTCACAGATAACCTAAAAACTACACGGCTAAATTAAAAAAAAATAGACTCAGATTGTTTGTCTGGGAATAGAAGACACGACCCTTCGATTAACGGTAACTGAGCTACCGCTCTAGCAACACTTACAGTCTTGGAAGTAGGGTCGTGGGTGTAATTCATGATACTTGAGGTAGACCTCTAACGAAGGTCGTCTGCATTGGTACCCTCACTCTCACCCAATTCTACCGCCAAATAGTAGTGTTTGCATTGCTGTATTTTACTTTGAAGGGTGAAAGAAGCAGTGAAATTAATGGATAAATGTGACATGGTAATTTCAGTTCACAGGGTTGGCGACTAGTGATATCTTTTTGATGACTCTAGCATGTATATCATCATAATATTGATTTTATAAACTACATTTAGTAAGAATAAAAAAAACCGAAATTACGAAAAATTCTTGAAACTATTTTATAGCTGATTCATTTTTTAACTGAAGATATAAAACTTGAAAATATACAAGCAACTTTAATGATATTTCATAAAAAAAATTAGAATTCATTAAAGTATACGTTGAATATTAAGCAATCCCCAAACAAATATATCCTGAAACGCTGTCTCCGTACTTTATTCACTGATGCTGCTTCTCTAACTTTATAACCCTATTTCTGATTTTTATGTATTTATATATATATATATTATATCATATGCATTTCTTGCGTTTATTTATACAAATATGTATGCCACGTTTATCTATATTTTATATATATTACCTGCACCACTATATTTTTTTTTTCTGTTATGTGTAATGGTTGACTGGGATATAATGCCAAATGGCATTAAGTCCGCCATTTGTACATTTTGTAACATTTTGTGCAATGAAGTTACATAAATAAATAAATAAATAATATACTAATTATAATAAAAAAAATATAAAAAAACTGAATAATGCTTTTTAATATTTACTACTCATAAAAAATCTATTTTTAACGGCTTCGAAATGCAGTTTATTAGTTTTTTACTTTTATTAGAGACGTTTCAGTTAACTTGCGGCATTCTTAAAAACCGTCCCGGAAAGCTTTTGGAGTTAATTATGAGTACTGAAGTAAAAATGTTGTAGCAAATAACACTTGTAACCAACACACGTAATACAAGAAGAGTGAAATAAAATAAAGTTGAAAAGATAGGACTGAACTAAACTAGATCCAACTAGTATAAACTGGTTTGTTCAGGAACCCGCAGGAACATACGAGCACAATATAGCCAGAAAGTTTATGAAGTCTAGAAAACTAAAGAAAGTTCTCTGAAGGTGACTCGTGAATTTATTCCAAGCTTCTGAGGACTTTCTTACTATAAACTGGAGCGTAGGTTTTGACTACTATATAATTACATCTTCGGTTTCCCACGGCTATGAAAGGGGTATGCTTTTCATAGCCGTGGGAAACCGAAGATGTACCGTCATAGCCGTGAGGTACCGGCTGAGAGGAATAGTACCTCCCCCTGCAGCAGGTGTCGTAAGAGGCGACTAAGGTACTAAAACCGGCATATGGCGGTATATCCACGTAAAAAAGTTAGCTCAAATGTACAGGGCGTGGACTTCCAATGGCTGTAATAATGATATCTCTTATGTTAACTTTAAAATTTGTAACTAATATGTCTTCTTTGAGCAAACTTCTAAAAACTAACTATATAACCGGTTTCTTTATTCATTTAAGACTCAAGATTTTTTTTTTACTTTATTTATTAACGTAACAACAAAATTTTTTAATTGTATTATCATATAATTATCATTATATTGTGTAAGAAACGTATGAAGAAAAATTTGAAATAAAATATTTTTTTTCTGTCTCAAAACAGTTCAGACTTCACCAATTACTCAATTTAAAAACATATTAGACACTGATATAATGACTTCTAACTGACTTCCTAATTTTAAGATTTAAGTGGTCCTGTTATAACCTGTTTTAATATCCTCATTACAGGGTAATGTTCTAGCCTTCAAGGTCAACAAGATGTACGGGCCATGACCTGCCAAAGGGGATTGATGGGTTTTGAGGATTGCAAATGGCCTCGGAACCAATAGATTAGCTTGCCCGGCGTAGCATGGAGGTCAAGATAATTATGGGTCACCTTTGTAAACTTACTTAACCACTGTATCATAAACCATCATAAACTCAGATACAGATTCTACAACTCCTCCAACTCCATAATATTTTATGAATACCAATATGGATTTAATTCCCACAACATCTTACACATTATCTAATAATAATAATAATAATAACTATATCCAACAACAAAATAAAACTTAAACTAAAATAAATTTTGATACTTAGGTAACCAAACTAGGTCTAGCCTGTTCTTACTCGTATAGGCACCACTGTTCTGTAGTGTGCATGTAGGTGAGAATGTGTGTGTATATGGTCTAATATAATACAAGGTTTGTTAATACAACACATTATTTACGCACAAATTACATAAATACACAGAATATGAAGCTATACTGTGTATATACAATATACACAAACAATAATAGGAACAATAAATATAGTCCAGTTTAGCATAATATTGTTAGCAATTCCTCTGTCTTGTTGTAGTCCAATGTCAAAAGCCATTCCCTTACTGTTGTTTTGTGCAAGTGTATTTATTCATGTCATGAGTATCTATTTCATAGTTAATTTTTATTATAAATAAGGTCCTGCAAAATTTAGAAATCGCTATGCGAACCGTGTACGACATGGCTGATGTATATTTTGGAATCCACATACCTTCGTCTACTATGAGTTAGTTTATTTTCAGGTTACATGCTGTTTGAGAATAAGTTCTTGCAGGTGATATGCTATTTGAGAATAAGTTCTTGGTAGGACTCACTGTTAAAACTTTGATAATTACATAGAGTTTTGTGGTAGGGTATTTAAAGGGTAGAATGTACATAACTTTGTGCACAGATCTCTGTGCCCTTTCTAGCGGTAACATATTCATTTTAGTAGTACTCCCCCAAATAGTAATACAGTACGACAAGAGAGACTGACATAGAGTTACGTATAAAGTTTTTTCTGTAGCAATTTGTCTTGTATTTCTAAAAACTGGAGTTAATATCCGAATTCTTTGCGTTAAAATATTTATGTGAGGGTTTAAAGTTAATAATGAATCTAATATTATGCCAAGATATTTATATGTTCAAAACATTTTCTAATTTTGGACAATCACGAGTACTATTTTTAATTTACAATTTATTCGGTGGGCGAAGAGATGCAAAGAATTTGTAGGTGGTTGAGATTTTTAGTAAACGAAAAAGTTAAAAATTTTGTTTTATCTGCATTTAAAGTTAGTAGGCTTCCATTCAATTTTTGTTGTATGCCAGTAAAGCCTATTTGGGCATTTGCAGTGACATCTTTCCTGTCGCTACCACTAAACACTAGAGCAGTATCATCTGCAAATGCAATAATTCTACCATTTTTCAGGGTAGTATGAATTATGTCTTTAATGTAGATGATAAATAACGTAGGTCCCAACACACTCCCTTGAGGTACTCCATATTTTACTTCACAAGGTTCCCTAATAAAGCTACTTATTTTAACTGTTTGTTGTCTATGCCTCAGATAGCTTTTGAAAAGATTGAGTTGTTCCCTCCTTATGCCAATAGATTAAAGTCTCCGAAGCACAAGAGGAATGGATACGGTATTGAAAGCTTTTGCAAGGTCAAGGAATATCCCAATACATTTTTTTCCATACTTCAGTGCACTGATCAAGAAATTAGTGAGCTCCAATACCGCATCACTAGTCGATCTTCCTCCCCGAAAACCAAACTGATTTGGTGAGAGAAGATTTTTGTCCTCAAGATATTTAATATGCCTTTTATTAATCTAAGTTTTTCTACAATTTTTGATAAAGAATTTAGTAGAGATATTGATCGGTAATTTTGAAGAGTTTTAAGGTCAACTGTTTTGTGTATTTGTATAATTCTTGAAAGTTTAAGTGCTGCTGGTATAGTAGAGGACAGGCAAAACATATATTGGTTATATGCGTAATCAGTGCGACCAATATCAATGCGTTATCCTTTACTATTTTGTTAGAAATGTTATCCCAACCAGGAGCACAATTAGATTTGAGACTGTTTATAATTCCTTCAACCTCTTTGCAATCAGTGTTCAGTAATACAAAAGAACTTTCAGTTTTAGATTTTATTAAGGGAGTAGTATTTTGTGATCGTAATTGTTCTTTTATTATATCTGACTGTGTCTTTCCTACTTCACTGAAGTACTTGTTTATGTCATCCAAAGATTTCTTTGGGTCATTATTAAGTTTCAAGAGGCCAGAGTAACTATGATCTGCTGTTTTGTAACGTATTATTTTAATTATGACTTCCCAAGTTTATTTATAATGAATAAGTTTTATATTCTGTATTTTGTGCTATAATATTGCTTATTATAGTAATTAAATTTTAGATCAGGATCCTGCCTTAGCCTGTTCAGGATCATTCGTTTGGAAGATTGATGACAAATTTACTTCCTTTAGATCACATGTTATTTGGCTGTAATTGATATTTGGGACTGTAATGGGTTGGTTTATTTGTTTAGGTTTCTTATTGATGACAAGTAAAACTGGGTAATGATCCGTGATACTACTTTGTATCACATATGTGTTAAAGGGGTGGGATGTTTTAACTATTGTTTGATCCAAGCAACTATCAATACGCGTTGGCAAGTGATGTGTAGGAGTAAGACCGAATGTTCAGATATTCTAATGCTTGTTCATTGAAAGAATTAGGGTTAATGTTAATGTTTATATCTCCAATTAAGATTATATTGGAATATCTATTTAGCGTATGCAGAATTGTCTCTAAAGTATTTAAAAAAGGCTCTATGTGTGTGTGAAATGGTGATCTATAAATAGATATAATAGAACAGTGTTATTCAAAATAGTAACTAAACAATTGGCATGGGTAAAGTTGTTTATTTTGATGAGTTAGGCTCTCTGAACAATACACTGGCTTATTTGAAGAGTCAATCTTTAATTTTGCAGTACTAAGTTTATCTTCTTTATGCTCCCTAGTATATCTTTTTACCGACCCCAAAATCTCTTCCTTAATCGTGTTTGTAAATTCTACGATGATAGGCTTGATCCTTTCATGGTTTTTTCCATCGGATATGCGATATATGTCTTTTATATCTCTTGTGGTGTAAAAAGGTGTGTTACCACACCTTTTTACATTTAGAGTATTGCTTCGATTTGCCATGAGCATTGTAAGGTCTGGTTTCGATTCGATGTGTTTTCGCAGCACATTTCTGACGTCAATTCTTGAATTTCGCATGTTTCTTTCTAGCTGTTCAATTTTTGCTTCTAGTTGCCTTAATGTATCTTTTCAGCATCAAGACTAGTTACTTTTTTGATGATGTCCTCATATTTTTGTAATAGAAAGTTCATGGAGTTGCAAATATCGTTATTTTGTTGTTTTATGTCTTTCATTGTGTCAAGCAAAGTGTCGAGTTTCTTGATCTGTTTAGTAATTTGCAAGTATTTACACATACATTGACCTGATTCCGTGGTAAATCACTAAAGCACTTGTGTTACGAACATCAGACAACAGAGGAATCACAATATTTTACTAAAATACACATATTTAACACCTAGACCCAGAATAAACATGAATATAATCAAAAAAAGTATTTGCTCTGAGTGGGAATCGAACCCAAGACCTTTCGCGCACAAGACCACTACTATTTGCGCCATCAAGCCCGTGAAAATATATTATATTGGTAATTGTAATGTTTTACAATTAAACATTGTTTTGTAGGAATCGTAACGTTTCCAGTAGTTTCTTACAAATACTTTCTATACCAAGAAATAATCCGCGAAACTCGTCGTGAACTTGGACAAATATTACTTAGAATCGGATAAAATTAGTTAAATAGTATTGTTTGGTAACTTCTGAGACAGTTGTGGTCAGAATTTACGGCTGGTTAATTTATATTATAAATAAGTCCTCCTTGTCTCGGAGTTTCAAGTGTTGGATAAGTTGTATGAAGATATTGATTAAGAATTCTTACTGGGAACTTATGTTTACCTTTTTAGAATCTTTTTGTGGTTATTTATATAGTTTAATACGGATTAAAGAGGTGCACTGGCATTGTAGGATGTCTACCCACAAGGTGGATAGAAGATCTGACTATAACCACAAGATAGCGCTAGATGCAGGCCGTACACAACCTAATCAGACAGTAATTGGAAATGCATTCGTCCTTTTTCCATCGGGTAGTGGATTTTATAGCAAATAAGTTAGAGAATAAATTGGAAAATGCATTGTATTTCAACTGATCAAGGTATTAACAAAGAAACCACGGGTTCTCTACTTAGACTATTCGGTTTTTATCAAGATATAGTCACGCGGTGTCTTTGTTTAGGTTAGTTTTGCAGTAGTCTTTTGAGGTAAGCTCCTGAGGTGGGGTAATGTTGTGTCTGCCCGGTATTATCCCAGTTTACGGGTACCAATGGGCAAAGGCGATGAGTGATGATGATGATAAAACAAAGTTTACGAGGCCCAAGGAGGCTTTATCTTATTTGTGATTGACTCTTCTATGAGTCACCTCTGGTACCAGTACCCGACAGCAGGACGTGCCATAAGTTGCTACTTGAGGCGAACCTGAGATATACGCAAGAAATTCAGCACCTTCTCAGAAAGAGGGGGAATTAGTTAATCTGGTGTCTCAAACGAAGAATCATATCGTGATAAGTCTACGAGGGGTGGGGCACTTTACAGCTCCGGTACCTCTCCGGACAAGAAGGAGAGGACTGCGGTCCACGTGGTACTAGTCGTTAAAAGTAGTGAAGCCATAGCTAGGACCTACCGCATCCAGCGCTCGCAGTGTTATAGGTCCCCGTAAGCCTCGCAAGGCGCTGTAGGGGCGACGGCTCCTTCCTATATGACCGTGATGTTGGGGATGTCTGAACGTCATATAAATCGAAATAGGTATGTATACAAGAGTTTATGACCATGGGTTATTGCATCAAAATCTAGCTTCATGCTTTAAGCTAGTGGTTAATGCAATTCAATCTCATACAGTTATATCAATAATGTATTCTTGAACATCATTCTAAACTTTTGATATAAGTTTACTTTTAACATCATCATATCAGCCATTGGAAGTCCACTGTTAGACACAGGTTTCAAAAGGACAAGATTAATTTTGCCCGTAATTGCCGTGCTGAGCACGCGTGTTGGCAATCGTAGAGCGTAACTTTCACAACGGGGATGCTGCTGCCCACTCTCGCTTTTTTCATTTTAGTTATGCTGTTTCGGGTGCATATACCGCCATCTGTCGGTACTAGTATTATACTCCTTCTCTCTATACCTCTTATAGGCAGAGAAGAACAGTTCCTCCCTTTGTACCAGTACTAGGGGAGGAACTGTTCTGCTGCCGGTATCCCACGGCTAACAAATTTGACTTTTAATATAACTTGAATTTATTCAGTGGACAGACTAATATTTTTCATGGAATTTTAATGAAAATCTGACGCTTACCTTTTGTGTGGATCGTTAAATCAGACGACAGAAAAAATTTCACGAATGACACTTAAATCTTATTAATATAATATCGATACTGAAGTAAAAATTCGTATAAAAATCTCCCCACAGCTCGGTGACCTAAATGGAAATAGGGCAGTAACAGCGAGCCTTCCTTTCAGTGTTGGGGGTGAATCCATTTCAGTATCGATAATCTAGATTTTATAATCAAAGGAGTGTAAAAACTGTTGGGGATTTAACGCTGTGAAGGCACATTTATATCATTAAGTCGCAAACGAGTCCTGTCTGTCGCTAAAGTGAAAAGAAATCCCTTAACATCTCACTCATTCCATAATAAGTCACGTATAGCACTTGTGTTACGGACATTAAACAACAGAGGAATACAGATATACTACTTGAAAACATATATTTTACACCCAGACACAAAACAAACTTCATCATATTAATATTTGTCCTGGGTTGGGATCGACCCCACGACCTTTGCCCGTCCCGAAAAAAAATATTATTACCATCGACGCGTTCTCTACTACTTAATAAAACCACTTATTTAACTGCTTTAATGCGTCGAACATAAAATACTTTATTAGGGCTGTTTGAAAAGTTATAAACATTGTTTAAAAAGATATTTACGTTTTATACATACATATACATATGATGTATATACTAGCGTATCAGGTAGTTAAAACGTATGAACGTTTCGTTATAAAATTTGTTGTCTGTATGTTGGTGTGCGCAGAATTCTACAAGAAATTTGACATAGATATAATTTCTAGAACTATTTGTGGCATTTTTATTTCATGAAGTCGGAAAACAAACAAATGGTCCTACGCAAGTGTATATATCACTAGCGCATCGCCAACACTTGAACTGAAGATACTATGTAATGTGGCATTACCCAGTAATTTTACAGCCTTTACACCAATCAACAGGCACAGCAATACAAACACTGCTATTTAGCAGAAGAAACAGGTGAGAGTAAGCTTCTAATGAGTAAGAGGTCTACTTTATGTAAAATATTTTATTCCAGATACATAATTATAATGTAGAATAGCATATTTCACAGCCATTTTATTGGTGGCTTTAGGTATATAGGCTTCTTTTTATTGTAAATATAATTTAACAGTTTCACCTGGTATACAACCTGTCTTTTTACAGTTCTATCACTGGGTTGAGTCAACGACATTATCATCATCATTGTTATATCAGCTATTGGAGGTCCACCGATACTGCCTAATAACGCAAATTTTGCAATAATTAGCTTAGAGCAGTTGACTTCGTAGCTTCTGAAAGTAAAAGTAGTTGGCATTGGTTGGACATCCGTGGTGAGGCCTATGATGATAAAAGTAATCATTCTTTATTAAAAAATGCAAGAATATAATATCATTGCTTTATTTTATAGTCGGGAAAAGCGATAAAGCGGGAATCCCGATATATCGGGAAAAGCGATTTTATATATTACTTTTAAAAACGGCCGCACTTAAAAAAAGTATTTTCCGTAAAAAAATTAAATTTTTTTCATATATTTTGCTTATAATGTAACTTTTTTTATATAAGATGACGTTTCTTCTGACGAACCTAATGCTGGATTACTCATATATCGCGGCGACGACCGGGCGTTTAGCTACGGTCACCCCCACGGGGCTCGCAGGACCTGAGCGGGACCGACAGCGATCACTCGAGGGCGCCTCAAAAGACTTGACCTAGGCTCGGGTGGCCGTCGTTGGGGAATGAAGTTCTGTTTTGAAAAAGAGGACAGAGTGAGCCCGGCCTCGCTAAGGTGGCTGGTCATCACTTGTTGGGTCAGGGAATGAACGCGTTCGCCGTCGAACGCGGTGTGCTGCTTTAGGAAAGAAGCGAGTGTGAAGTGTATCAAATTGTGGAGTGCCAGTGAGAGGGCGTGAAAGGGACGCGTTTTGAATGGTTATGCTATCTGGAGGTTCGTCTAAGACGTGACGCGATCTACGATGACGGAGGTGGACGTTTTTCTTTATGATGCACGTCCCGGATTTAACAATTAACGGGTTGGTTTATAAATTATTATTTTTAATAATTTAGTTTTTTTTGATATATAAATTCGAAGATTGTGGACATATTTCCATTTTAGAAAGGTTTATTAAACAAAAAATAATATAGTTTTTATTTCTCAGCAAAGATGTTGCTGTATGATAATGAAAGAATTTTCTAAATCGCTCGAGTACTTTTTGATTTAAAACGTAATAAACAAACAAACAATCAATATTAGTATAGACAATTTATAATATTAGTATAGACAACCTATTGGATACGTCGATAAAAGTCGGATACATTACATAGGCAGGACTCGAGACGGCGTCAAATAAATTACGATGTTCCTAGATGTCTACCCGGCTCAAGTTATTGACATTCCAACTGATTGGACGACTTGTTTGACAACTAGTTGGTTGATATTTACATAGCTAGTTTTCTCTTGAAGGTTGTAAATACACAATAAAGATTCCTTTTATCATAATCATCAACATCGCACCCATAGAACTTCCTCTGCTAGACGTCGTGACGAAAATCCTGCAGCCCACACCTGCCCAGTTGTAATTGTGTATATACTACCTATTTATTGGTTCTAGTACCTCAGTCGCCTCACACGACATCTGGTATAGGGGGACTATACTATGATACGTTCTTTAAAGGGGTAAAAGGGGGGTGCAAAGATAAAATTAAAGCGCTGAAACCTAACGCGGGTGGTATTTATATATTTTTTATGAAAATAGAAGTAAAAACAAATAATCACGCAGACAGACATTGCTTCTTTTAATAAAAATAGGGTCCGTATATATGTTTCATATGCATATAGTAAAACGCTGTTTGAAATGTGTAATTACAAACAAACATCTTATTATTATTTACATATAATAATATTAGATAGCACCTTACGTATTTTTTTTCCTGAAACTTATAAATTATCTTATGTTTAAATTTAAAGTTTAAGCTAATCAGTGTAATATGTAAATATTACAAACGTGACCAACATACAGACAAATTTTTAAGCTTATATAGTATGTGTTGATTTCAAATGAATTTAAATAAACAATATAGACCACCACAACTGAGAGAACTTGTTGTAATAACATGTTTCCCAAACTGCGGTCGAGCTGCACAAATAAAAGTTTACTCAAAAATTTGCAACATTACCAGTGATTGCAAAACTTTGCGGGGTCAGTTTGCAAACTGGAAAATAATTTTGCTGGAAATTTATGTCAGCTTGTTCCGTATGTCGTTTCAACTTTCCGGATATCGGGTGCGGAGTTTAGATACGTTAACAATAAACAATATCATCCCTTCTAATCCCTTGTACCTGTATTCAATTTGGTCGAGAGTAACCGACATAGTTGGTAGGTTTGAGATAGGAAAAAGCGTTTGCATCGCGATAATATGTTGATTAATAATCACCAAGCCTGCTAAGCCGAGTGGTACCGGCTAAATTGAATAGTACCTCTCTCTCTGTACCAGTTATTGTAAGAGGAGACCAGAACTGATAGATGGCCGTATATCCATCTGAAATTGCATAGCTCACATGCACAGGCTAATGATGGGCAGCAGCATCCCCAAGCTGTATTCTTCGATTACCAACACGCTTGCCCAGCGCGGCATTGTAGGCAAAATTCTTTCTTTCTTCGGGAGTCCTATATGCAGTAGTGGACTTCGAATGTTTGTAACGGAACCAAGGAAAAATCACAAGATCAAAACCAAAGAATATCGATACTCTCACTTATTTATCACTGCAAAATAGCTGTGTTTACATAGCTGTGTTCCGGTTAAAGGTTGATTGTAGTAGTCAAATTACTGGGTAATGTGACATAATATCTTAAAGTCAACCCAAGCGTCTATAAGCTGCAGTGACGCTTACTATCACATGAACTTTATGCCTATTTGTCGACCTGGTCTATTCAAAAAAATACCCGGTGAAAAATAGGCATGTGTCTACATATGTCTGAACAACTAAGAGTTCTACAAATTAGGTAAGTTTTCAGCTTTGAATGGGTGCTGATAGTTCATGAATGAAATAGATCTGAAATGCCGGAGTTAATTATCACTATGAATACGAAGTGAAAGTTCGCAAAGTTTTAGATCCCTCTCCTTTGGACCTGAACATTATTTCGCCATTATTAACCCACACGACTTATGAGTGCTCCGAAATTTAACTAACTAATATAATAGCCCGTAATTCCGAATTACATGTGTCTGAAGTCGATCAGAGGCATAAAGAAGACTACAGACAATATAGGCAGGAATAGCATTGCTGGGAGTCTTTTTGCGAGATCGAATCAAGGACCATTAGATCCGTTGATGAACTAAGGCTACTGACATAGCCCTACTAATTGGCATGTGGAAATGACAGATAGGCTGGGCTTTT
Organism: Heortia vitessoides; assembly: GCA_020976665.1. Taxonomy (NCBI): domain Eukaryota; kingdom Metazoa; phylum Arthropoda; class Insecta; order Lepidoptera; family Crambidae; genus Heortia; species Heortia vitessoides. The sequence goes on along the minus strand of JACJUM010003223.1, from coordinate 12,383,144 downwards.
AGTACGTAAACCGACGGCTGATGGAGGCATAAGGTTTTAGATTGGGGACCACCATAGCATCGTAGGACGTTCATCAAAAAGTTTAAGGACAGACAATCTCAATAAAACCATAGGAACGCTCTGTACACAAGCTATACTAAATGGTAGTTTTGGAAAATTTATTGGACGATTGGACATAGGTCTGCTGATATGATTTTTGCGAAATTTAGTGTCCTACAGTCCTTTGAATCATAATGATGAAGAAAATTATAAAATATTTTATGAATTACATGGGGTAGACTTTTTACAAAGGTCGTCTATATTGGTACCTCACTTTCAACTATTTCTACCGCGAAATAGCAGTGTTTGCTTTGCTGTGTTCCGGTTTGAAAGGTGAGAGAAGCGGTGAAATTGCTGGGTGAATGTAAAATTTTATCTTTAGTTCACAAGGTTGGCGACGCGCTAGTGATCTTAATTTGTGGTTACGTTTATCATCAAGTGGAGCGTATACTTGTTTTCTGAGTACATAATACATAAGAAGGAATTTCTTAAACTCTCTTGTGGAAGCATTTTCAGGATCAAAAGTAGCTTATCTCCTACCCTTAGGTTCATACTATACAATATGTACAATTTCATCACACATTAACATACATTTTATTATAAGTGCGGCTAATATTTTCGAGGTTAGAATATTCATATCATATTATATATCATATTTTGTTGCGTAACTTGCCGCAAGATAACATTTCTGTTACCAAGAGTATTTTCAAGATTTCATTTTAAAAACTGTTGACGCATATTGTAATGGCAACGATTTTAAGCCGTTTAAAGCCGTGAAAGTAATTAATTTGGCTTCATAATTTTGGCTTAGTGTCGGGATCGTATTTAGATTTTCGGTGATGAGGGCGCGCCGCCTACGTAATAAACTTTCTATCATGTTGAATTTTCGTTAGCTTATATATTTTATTCATTTCCACAACGCCATCTCTGCTCGTATATAAAAAATATAAACACACATTACACACTATCATACATTGACCTAATTCCGATATAAGTCGCTCAAAGCACTCGTATTATTATCAGACAACAGAGAAATTGCAAATATATAAGTGTTACTTAAATACATATATTAAATACTTAGACACAGAACAAACGCAAATATTATGATAAAGTTTGCTCATATACTCGTACATATTTGTCCTGAGTGGGGATCGAATCCACGCCCTTTGGCGCTTAAGTTAGGATTACTACATTGGCACAGGCCTTAGACCTGTGCAGATAGAACAGGTCCAACGACTTTAGATCGAGATTTAAAATATACTTACAAATTGTAAAAATTACTTGTAAAGAAGATGAATTGTGCCGCTCAACGAATAATCTAGATGAGGACATTCGGCAGCACGTAATTATAATTGGAAATATGTTCATATTTATTAATCATTTGAGTCTTATTAAAGCTTAAATCATCTTGATTTTTAAGTTGTTGGCAAAGAAAAAGTTTATAATGAGGTAGACCTCATACAAAATGTCGTCTGCATTGCCAATAGTAGAAATAGGTGATAATGAGGTTAGTGCCGCTATGCGATTGCCATAATGGGCAGTTTGTGTAGCTGTTTGACCAGCAATTATGCCAATATTATATAAATATATCAAAAGCCTATTTGGCGAGGTTTCGGTGAAATTATGTTTGATCTTCCATAAAACAATTTTTTTTTCCTGTTATATGTAGCAAGGAAGATATCACATGAATAAAGCCTAAGAAAATTCTGTACTAGAGGTAGACCTCATATATGGGTCGACTACATTGGAACCTCATTCTCACCTCTTTCTACCGCCAAATAGCAGTGTTCACATTGCGGTCCCGTCAAAGGTGAGAGAGGTAGTGAATTTACTTTGTAATGTGGCATAATATCTTCAAATCACAAGGTTGGCAACGTGTTAGTGATATCCTTGTGATATTACGAGCGTCTATAAGCTGCAGTGACGCTTACTATCACGCAGACTAAGCTTGTTTTTTGACCTGGTCTAATAAAAAAAAAGTTATAAACGTACATTAACTAAATTGTCTATGCGCTGGGGTTTCTCTTCTTCTCACCACTTATTGATTTATGGTTTCCTAATAAATAGTTGAAATAACAAAGGCGGTAATCTTAGGGCGCAGTTTCGTGATGGATATCTTGCTGCCCATTCCCGCCCTATCATATTTAAGCTACGCTGTTTCGGATGACGAATCGCCATCTCTCGGTTCCAATACATGAGGTAGGCCTCTTACAAAAGGCCTTTGCATTGGTACCTCACTATTTTTTCCGCCTGTGTTCTGGTTTGAAAAGTAACGGGACAGATAGTGGAATTACTAGGCAAATATAACAACTACAAGTCGCAAGCGCTAGTGATATCCTTGTAATAATATGTGTATTTGCTGCGGTGACGCTTGGCACGGTCAGTAAGTTTGTTTTTCGACTTGGTTAAATAAAAAATGCAACGTCGACATTACAGCAAAGCTAACCAATCTACCCCCTCCTCCTTACTTTCACCCACTCCTCTCAATAAAGATGACTGATTCACAGAACTTTTCACGACCTTTTAGGTTCGAACTTTGTAATGGCGTCACTGAATTGTTTGTTAGCAAAGTTTATGCATATTATTTTTAATTAACACAAAAGAAAAGAAAACTTTAGAAATATTCTTTAGTCTATCCAATTGAAGTTTTGTAATAACTATTTATTTTAATGAAGTTTTGCTAGACAAATGAATGTTTCAGTTTGTTATAGTCGAAAATGATGATAAAGATTCCTATATATTTTATAAATTTAAGTTAAATTACAGCTGTAAAGTTTGAGACAAAAAATCCTAGCTTTCATTACTTAGAAGGTCTTAGTTTATGTTACACTTAATTTCTATATAGCCATATAATATAAAAAATTGAATTGGCCATTAATAAAAGAAAAAATTCCTACAACATCTGATATATTGACCTCTACCTCTCTACGAACTCTATGGTAGATCGCTTAAAGAACTTGTGTTACGGGTGCCATACAACAGATCAAATACAGAATAAATATACTTATTAAATACATATATTTAGCACCCAGACAAAGAGCAAACACAATTATTATTTTAATTATTTTTTGTATGAAACAAAACCTAAATAATGATAAAGAATACAAGGCGAAATCAAATAAATATTTTCAATTATTTTTCTCTTATTTAGCCGATTATGATATTTTATGTGGAGGGCGAAGATGTCCAGGCCGCTAGAACTTTTAAAAAGTCGATCTTAAAAGTAGGAAATCTTTTATTAAAAACAACGTGTTAATTATTTATAAGAACACATTAAGGTTATTGGGTTATAGAAATAAGTGTTGTTTTTATATACCTTTAGCGTGAAGTATAGATCAAGTAAAACTAAAACTAATAATGTGAATGTTTCTTTTTATTACTACGTCGATAAATAAGCATACAATCCGCGTGATAGTAAGCGTCATCGCAGCCTATAGACGCTCATAATATAACATGGATATAACGAGTGTGTTTCCGGTCTCTTCACTTGAAGATGTTATGTCACATTATTCACTAATTTTACTGCGTATCTGTCTCTTCAAACCGGAATACAGTGATACTGATATTTGGCGGTAGAGTTAGGTGAGTTTGAGGTACTAATTCATACGTTTGCATGAAGTCTATCTCATATATGTGTGATCAGTGACACATTTCGTTCGTTCTATTTATTAGACACACTTACTATATCATAATATTAGATCAAAGGCTGCATAGTTAAAGCCATTCTGATAACATTGATCATCCCGTCTAGGACTCCTCATAAAATATTCATGTATTTTGTCGAACCTTCGGTGTCTCCGGAAACTTGGAAAGCTCGGGTCCGCTTGCGGTTTTTAGTTCATAAGTCATAAATAATGTTGTTAAAAGAAACTTTGTGTCGAATATGTATTGACTCATATATATATATATATTATACATTCACACAGTATCTTATACGTTGATCTGACTCCGAGCACTTTAAAGCAGCTAGGTACGACTATAAGACGGCTTATATTATGAAATCAAAACAAATCAAATGAAATAAAAATATTCTTTATTTATTACAAGCACATCTTCTAACATTTAAATTAGGATTACCTTATTTAAGTATGCCGGCACCATACGGGTCTTAGCAGTAAGTTCAATGCTCATTCAGCTGGTTCATTACACGAGCTACCAGAAAGGAACCTGCAAGAAAAACTGGTGGTGATAAAGATTACAGCAGCACTAAATAGTTAGTGGTAATGGAATCCTCACCGGCGTCGTCGCCAACAAACCGTTGTCTTAAAGCTAGGTTAGAGCAATTCAATCCTATGTATTTAAGTAAACACTGACATGGTAATGAATGTTGGGTATGGCAGAAAAACCTCGAAAGTACAATTAATGCTGTTGAAATTAGAGATAGAACAATTTCATTACGGATAAATTTTGCCAGTCGAAAGCAGAATTAATGCTATTGTAATAGAACAATTTTAGTTCGGATAAATGAAGAACTTAATGTTGTATTATAATACATAAATTTACCAGTAAATATCAACTAATTATTTAATTATTTAGAAATAAAAAAGTCATCTGTGTAGGTACCTTACTCTCAGCTATTTCTACCGCCAACAGCTGTGCTCGCATTGCTGTGTTCCGGTTACTGGATATTTTGACACTTGACCTTTAAGTCACAAGTATTTGCTTCTGATATCCTTGTATCTAATAATACCAGCAATTGTGTGCTGCAGTGACGCTTATCTTAATTATCACGCAGGCTATATACTTTGTGTGTCACGTGTTTTGAAAAATATAGCAAATCCTGATCTTGCAAACTAAAACAAAAAACTAGTAGTTGTGAAAATACTGAAACTATATCCATATTTATCAGAGGTTGGCACCAACTTGTACCATACGTGTTGTTTGGCTGACGGACAAAACATTTGTATTATTTATGACCTAAGGGCGAACCATTGCTAAATAATGTAAAAGGAAAACAAAAAGAAAAGAAAATAATATTGCAACCAAAACAAAAACCGTTAAGGAGCTTGATATCTTTACAAATATTGATAAATGACTTGCTTGATACGTTATTACTAATTGACCAAATTTAGTAAATACACTGTAGGTTCTTTCTTACATCCACATATACACGCATTGGCTGTGGAATACCAACACCATGGCTTTATAATACTTAATTCTCATCGAATTTTCTATAGCCGTCTGGTACCGGCACAGTAGAATAGCACCTCCCCCTGTACCAGGTATTGTAATAGGCAACTAAGGTACTGCAACCGACAGATGGCGGTATATATCCATCCGAAACACCGAAGCTTAAATTCACAGGGCGGGGATGGGCAGCAACGTCCTTGTCGTGGAAGTTGCACTCACTGTAATTGTCAACACGCCTGCCCAGCGTAACAATTAGGGATAAAATTCTCCCCCTCTTGGGGAGGCCTGTATACAGCAATGGACTTCCAATGGCTGTAAAGATGATGATAAAAGTTTTGTTCTAAAGCCGTCAGGTAACGGCAGAGTAGAATAATACCTTCCTTTGTACCAAGTGTCGTAAAAGGCCACTGATATACCAAAACTGACAGATAGAGATATAGCCACCTGAGACAGTATAGTTCTACTTGAGGTAGACCTCATACACGGTCTTCTGCATTAGATACCTCACTTCCACCTATTTTTACCGCCAAATAGCAGTGTTTGCTTTTCTATATTCTGGTTTAAAGAGTAAGAAAGGCTAGGAAACTACTGGGTAATGGTATATAATCTCTTATAATCACAAGGTTGGCAATGTGTTAGTGAGATCCTTGTATATAACGAGCGTCTATAGGCTGCAGTGAAGCTTACTATCACGCGGACTGTATGCTTAAACATACACCAGATTTAAACAAACATTACACCAGGCTGATAAACGTCAACCTGGTGTAATAAAAATTTCAAAAGCAACTGGGCGGGAATGGGTGCATAGCAGTGTTCCCGCAACGTTCTCTACCACGCCTGCTTTCGCCACCACCACTGCCTCGTGCATCAATTATGGCTTACTACCTTGAAGTAGTCTATGTCCCACAGCGGACGTTCATCATCAGCTGCTATTAAGATGATGACTAAAGTTTTTCGGGATGGACCCGATGGCGCAGATGGTAGTGATTGAATCTATTGTAGGTTTTAACCCCACTCAGGACAAATATTTATATTATGATGTTTGTGTTTTTCCTGTTTCTGGGTATCAAAAATATATATTTAATATTTTTACGCAAAATATTATATAGTTGATTCTTATTCTTTCACGTCGGAATGTATGAACTAATCTAGAGAAAATTTTGCTGAGACTGTAATACTAGTCTGAAACAACCAGTTTGACATGTAAGACTACCTGCTTTTTTTCCTGAAATCATGTTCCTGTGAGATAAAACAGATCTGGATATAATTGTCTTATCTGGAATGGGCTTAGTATTTTGTACAGTTAAGCTGTCAGATAGTGCCCAGAGACATAGACTTCTAACTTATACCAGTTTTTCAAAAATGAAAAATAAGGTAAAGACCTAACATATAAATAATATATTTCTGTAGAAACAGATAAGTAAACATTTAGCTTCAGTAAGGCATATTTCAAATCTATCGCCTCAGGCCGTTGACTCGCCGGACGTTTGGCGCCGGCTGGCTGTTCAGGCGGTTATTTACTCGGCACCGGATTCCAGAGTAATCCTGCTATAGTTCTGTCAAAGAAAAACAAACAGCAAAATAGGGATTATGAATTCTTTGAAACAGCAAAGATTTTCTTACCTTGACGCGTTCTCTACTTACAATTAAACTAGTTTTAACCGGTTAACAAAGCGGTTTATTTAGTTTTTACATTTAATGTTTAACGTTTCGATTAACTTAAGGTATCTACGACGGATCCGGCATCTTTGTAGCCTCTTAGGACAACTAGTAACTTTGGTACACCACGACTTTACTGTGCATTTTAGCCGAAGCAGAAGTGTTTCTGTTTAAACATCATCATCTCAGCCATTGGAAGTCCTCTGCTAAGTATAGGCCTCTTAAAAAATGTTGCCCATAATTGCCGCGTTGGGCAAGTGTATTAATAATCGCCGAGCGCAGCTTTCACAATGGGGATGCTGCTGCGCAATTGCATCTAGCTACACCTACTCATTTGGGCTACACTGTCTCTGATGGATATACCGCCATCTGCCGGTTCTGGTATCTTATAGAGTTCTTACAAAACTTGGTACAGGATGAGGTACTATTCTACTCTGCCGGTACCTCACGACTAAGTAAAAAAGTATATTTACATATGTGGCAGCCGACATGTCTTTACAATTTTACATATTCGAATGAATATCTTGCATTAGATTCACCCGCGCCTACTTCGTCAGGTTACGCAGTCAAGTCGTATTCCGTTGATTCAGATACCGTGAGTTTATTATATTTGTAGTCATCATAATTATTCTCATGCCAGCCATTAGAAGTCCACTGCTTTCCAAGAAAAAGGTTTTTTGTCCCATAGTTGCACGATTGGCAAGCCTGATGGCGTGTTGGCTTGTAAGGAGGAAATGTAAGAATAAAAATCAACTCCCTGGTGAGGTAAAACGGGGGCTGTTAAACGGGGACAAAGTTGAATGAATGCTATGAATCTTTACTGTTTCTGAAGTTATTCGCATGAAGTTCAGTTTAAGAGTTTTAGTACATTGAAAATCATGAAATACGTTTTAATTTTTTTTTAGAAAACCTTCCTTTTAGGGTATGTAAGGGGGATGCTAAAGTTAGTATGATAGATCTATAATTTAACGCAGTTGAAACCGCGGGTAACTGCTAGTTTTCTCATTAAGCAGATAATATTTGTACAATATGGTTACCATACCGACCATCTAGGCTAATCTCTAGAATTTACAATCGAATTACGGACTTTAATATTTTTGTTACGGATGGTAGTGATCCTAGCTTCTGCACTAGGGGTCGTAGGTTCGATCCCCACCCAGGTGGGGATGGATTATATGACGATATTTGTGTTTGTTCTGTGTCTGGGTATTAAATATGTGTATTTAATTAGCATATTTGTGATTCCTCTGTCATTTGATGTCCATAACACAAGTGCTTTAAGCGACTTACCACGGAGTCAAGTCTAAGTATGAGATATAGTGGGAATTTATTATTATTATGATTAATAATTCAGTTAATTACCACAACATTTTAGACGTTGAACTTATTTCCACATAGGTAGGTTGCTGCTGCCTATTCCCGCCCTGTGCATTGAGCTGCACTGTTTCGGATGGATATACCACCATCTGTAGGTTTTGGTACCTTAGTCGCAGCATACTGTGTGTCTGTTCCAGCTAATCTATGAAAATGCTGAACCAATTTCGACTAACCCCACGACGCAAATGTTAGTGATCCTATCTTGTGCGCTAACAGCCGTAGGTTTGATTCCCATTCAAGACAAATGTTTATATAACGCACTTGTGTTACAGATAAGACAACAGAGGAATCACAAATATAGTACTTAAGCACAAATATTATAAACCGAGACACGGAACAAATGTTCATCAAGTGAAGACTGAATCTGAACCTTGGTGCTCAAGACAAGCACACTACCAGTCCACTGATTTTAAACAACATTATTCACGACTCTACATAGTATGTTCAAAAGAAAAAAGCCGCAGTCGATTGTTAGCAAGCCATAAAAAATCCATCTACTCAGTTCCTGATCGTTAGTATTTAGCCGTGGTACGTTGAAGGGTGTGGTCAGATTTATCGACTGCGACGGCACAAGGACACGCCACTCCCTTTATAAGAAGTAGCCGACTTGTATAGAAATTTGATTATATAGATATTAACAGACGGTATTTTTTTAAATTTTATATATCATTTACACAATTTGTACCTCATGCAGAGGTCGTCTGCATTGGTATTCCACTTTCACCTATTTCTACCGCCAATTAGCAGTGTTCGCATTAATGTGTTCCAGTTTGAAGGGTGAGAAGCAGTGAAATTACTGGGTAATGTGACACAATCTCGTTATGACACAAGGTTGGCAATGCACTAGCGCGAGCGTCTATAGGCTGCGTTGATGCTTACTATCACACGGACTGCATGCATGTTATGTATAGGTGATATAACAAAAATGCTAGTATAATTATGAGCCGGGTTCTCATGAGAACAATGGTTACTACCATACGGAGTAGTTTGAAATGTTTAATGATATAAAATTAAGTGTATACTACAGAATAAGCTTACTACCAAAACCCGCTGACCACGGACCTCTGCCAACCGGGATGAAAACTGCAGCCTGCCATCCGCTGTGCCTCCGCTTTTTAAACCTCTTATATCCATAAAATTTTAATTACATGCTGTAAAGAGCAATTTTGGTTTACTTTATAATAAGTGTATAAGCACTGAGGATCCGCCGCCATCTGTCCATTCCGGTAACTCAGTCATCTCTTACGACACCTAGTATAGGGGAGGTACTCTTCTAATCTGCCGGTACACTATAGCCAATTATCCGGTATTAATCGGTATCAAAGTTCGAACTGCACTTACAAACAACTCGGTTAACATAACCCTCAGTTATGGGGCGAAGTTAGCGCCCTGTGGGACGAACTTGTGCGGTTCTATGTCATAACTGTAGTTTGATGCTAAGTTGGGGTTGTATTTAACTAAGTCAAGTTGGAGATATTGTATGGTATGATATGTTTGGACGTACTGTGTGTTTAGATAATAGATTCATTCCTTTTCTAGGGTTGATTCTGCTGACGTGTTCTTTTAAAAATATTGATGTAAATTTTCACTGTATAAAAATCCGACATTTATTTTATTTATAATATTTTAACTAGACGTCCATTGCTGGACATAGGCCTCTCCAAGTGATTTCCAATAGGAGTGATAGTTTGCGGCCTGCGTCCAGCGTGATGCTGCGGTTTTAGTCAGATCGTCACTTCACCTTGAGGGTAGAGGCCCTACGCTGTGCTTGCTACGTACGTGGTTTCTATTCTAGAATCTTATGACTCCAGCGTTCATCGGTTCTGCGTGCTAAGTACCCTGCCCACTGCTATATCGACTTTCTATTCCGCTGGACCGTTGGTAACTTTAGTTCTTTTACGATCTCTTTATTACATAAACTATCTGCCAGTAAATGTCCCGTCCAAATCGGTCTAGTTGTTCTAGAAATTGGCCGGAACAAACAAACAGAGAGTCTCAAACTGAAACAAAATATATTTTGAATTGTGTTCCGTATATACATCTACATGCATGTAGTAGAAAACGGTTATTTTAATAAGCCAAACAGACACTCCAATTATATTTGTATTTATAGATAATTTGAGGAAATATATACAACCAAGATTCACGTGTATTTACTATTACATAAAATTAATTACATATTTTTTTGGCATCACATCGTGTTGTTCGTCTTTTAAATTCAAAGCCAAATACTATACGTTTTCTTGCCAAAGTATGTTGGCAAAGATAACGAAGCGGTAGGTAGACTAGATTAAAGGTAGATTGCCGGGAACAATACGGTGAAACGGATTCCATTACAGATAAGCATCTAGGTGGTAAAGGGAGACATGTGCCTACGGAATTGCTTTCACCATTTTGTTGGAAAAATTGGAAATTACGGGGCGACTCATCGCAAATTAAGGCATTTTAGCCCTACGTGGAACGTAATAAAACTTAATAAATAATGTAGATTGATTGTGTTTCTAACACCTTCGTCTCTCTGTACGTCTCCGATACTAATGGCAAATTGTTAAATTATTGGTATTAAGCTACTTACTTCTTTTTAATGGTAACAAAACAAGTTGTTTACTTTGAATTCTCTTCTTATGCCGTGAGGTATCAGCAAATTAGAGAATAGTACTTTCCTCTGTACCAGGTGTCCTGAGGCGACTTAGGTACTGGAACCGACAAATGGCGGTATATTCATCCGTAACAGAGCAGTTTAAATGCACAGGGCGGGATGGACATCAGCATCCCCGTCGCAATAGCTGAACTCTGCGATTGCCAATACGCTTGCCCAGCCCGGCCATTACGAAATTCTTTTCTTCCTTTCTTAAGAAGACATATGTCCAGTAGTGGACTTGCAATGGCTGGTATGATGATGTACGATTATTGATCTCTCACCTATATGTACCGCCAAATAGAAGTGTTAACATTGCTGTGTTTTGGTCTCAACGATAAGAGGGGCAGTGAATTTACTGGGTAATGTGGCATAATAACTTCAAGTCACAAGGTTGGCAACGCGTTAGTGATATATATGATATTTCGAGCGTCTAAAGACCGCAGTAATGCTTACTCTCACATCACATCAATTTTATAATTGTTTGTCGACCTAAATGAAAAAAAAATATTTCTATTATCTTTAGTGTGTTCGTCTACTCTTTTAGAGTTATGTTTCTTATTGAGACAGAAACGAAATATTGCATTTTTCGTTTTATTCTATTACGAACTACTTAACGACTATAGGATTGAAACGTATTTGGTTGTTAAATATCTATTAGCGACACTTTCACTAGCTCATGGCAAAAAAAAAATTTTTGGCTTGTCTTACAGTACTACCAGAAGGCGCGGGGTACCGGCGGAGTATAATAGTACCTCTTTTTGTACTAGGTGTCTTAAGAGGTGACTTAGGTATCAGAACCGACAGATGGCGGTATATACATACGAATCTGTGTAGGTCAAATGCGATTGCCCATGGGCAAATTTCCTCCTTCTTAGGGAGGCCAGTGGACTTCCAATGGCTGTAATGATGACTATTCAAAATGATTGATGTTAAAACTTCTCTACGAGTTCTTTTATTGATTTTTGCGTATTTTGTTTAGACTTTAATAAATTATACTATTTGTCGTTGTAAAAAAAATACCGTATAAATCTTTCTGATGCATTTAATACTGAATTTGTTAAAGGAGGATAAATAAAAATTTTTGTATTGCAAAATCATTTTGAATTTTATTTATTTGTAATTAGCCTGTATCATTATCATTCCAACCATTTTAAGTCTACTGTTGGATAAAGTTTTCACCAAGAAAGAAGGAATATTGCCCACAACTATCGTGCTCGCCAAGCGTGTTGGCAATCGCAGAAATGTTTGAACCATAGATGTAAATGTTCCATTCCGAGAACAATTCTATAGAGAGAGCTATTTATTCCTCCAGTCAAAGAGCCTTTTGAGGAACAAACTCACTAATTCTCCTCCCTTTGGGAGCAGATAAGTCACTCAAGCTATTATGGTGACGAAGCAAGACATTATTTTGCTGACTTCCGGTAATTTCAGGGTGGCTGTTTTATACTTTGATGCGAATAGTTTTCTCAGCTTACATTCTGATATATAAAAATTTCGTGACCTTTAAAACTACTGAAACAATTTAAATAAATTTAACTGTAAATTGAGATATAAACTATATCTCAATTTGTAGTCACGATATTTTTACCGGGAGGTACCGGCTAAGTAGAATAGTACCTCCCCCTGTGCCAGGTGTCGTAAAAGGCGACTAAAGTACATAACCGACAAATAACGGTATATCCATCCGAGACAGTGTAGCTCAAATTCACAGGGCGGGCATGGGCAGCAGCAACCCGTCGCAAAAGTTACTCTCTGCGATTGCCAACACGCTTGCTCAGTGCGGGAATTATGGGAAAATTTCCCCTTATCTTGAGGAGGCCTATGTCTAACAGTGGACTTCCGGAGGCTGATATGTGATGATATTGTTTTCATAAAAACGCTATTTGCAGGACCATTTATTTATAATAGTATCAATTATTTCTCATTTTTAACCAAGAAATAAATATTCATGATATAAATATGCACAAATGCAAAGCAACAGAAGAAAATGGCTGTTAACACTAGACTATAACAAGATAGTAGAATTGGTAACAATATCATGCTAAATTTGGACTGTACATATTTTTTAAATTATATTATAGCGTTATATATTGAGTATAGCTTCAAATTCTATGTACTCTAGAGATATATTTATTTATATAATATATATGTCAATAATATTATGCTATAGTTATAATATATAGCGTATAATATATTATATTAGACTATATATACACACATTCACATACCTACATGCACGTTATCTGTAACGTATGCTCTGGCATAAGTGCCTTTAAAATTAGGCTAGACCTAGTTAAGGTACTTAAGCATCGAAATATATTATTGTTTAAGTTTCCTTTTGTTGAACAAAGTAATTATTATTATTTTTTATATATTCAGATTTTTTCGCCGCCTTGGTCCCTTTTCTGCTTTGCCTAATGATTGACTGGTAGATAATACCACTTGGCATTAAGTCTGCCGTACGTACATCTATTTATTTATGTGCAAAAAGTAAAAGTAATTAATATACAGTTAAGAGAGGCCAACGTCGGTCGGGTTAGCTAAAAAAAATCATCTAGTCTTAGATTAAGGAAATTAACCTTAATCAGACCACACATAAATACTATCAATTACGTCTGAAATCTAGGTCATCAATATCACCATAGCAGCCGAAGAACATCCTCCGCTAGATAAAGGCCTTCCTAAGAAAGGGGGTGTACGCATAATTCAGCATAATTGCTATGCTGGGCCGTTGCAATTGAACTATGCTGTTTAGGGTGCATGTGTTACATTAAAAACTGGTTTTAACTGGATCAAACTGTTGTAATATCTCAACTGTCAGTATTTTAATTTTCGGCTCTAGCACTCGCGGGCCGCTGCCGCGGCGCGCTCGCTTCGCTCGCTCAGCTCGTGCGCTATAGTCGTAGTTCTATCTTAACCTATCCTACTTCTAATTCGTTTGACCCTACACATGTTATTTTGTAACTGATATACAATTTGAACATTAGTTTATTTTGGTATGGAGAAAGGCATACATTATAAACTAGTTCTGACTAAGAAAAACGCGTTCTATCTAAAAACTAACTAAACTAACTATCTAAAAACTGCTTAAACCAATTTGGACCTTTGGCATTCAATTATAGGGGACTGCTTCACTCCAACATAGAAATCATACAACACATACAAAAATTTCAAGGAGTACGTTAGTAGCCAATGCACCTTGGTACATCATAAATGATCAGCTGCACCATGAGCTAAAATTTGACTACGTTAGACACCCCAACTGTCTGGCAAAGGAACTCCTAGACTAGTCGCAGACTAAAGCGAAAAATGCTCCAGGATCTAATTGTAAAGTAGGACGTGTGACGCGTACCGAGCATGTCTTGACAAAAGCTAATCATAATCGTATCAGCCATAAGACGTCCAATGCTGGACATAGGCCTTCCCAAGTCATCTCCAAAGGGACCGGCTCTATGTGGCCTGTGTCCAGCGCAATCCTGCAGTTTTAGCCAGATCGTCGGACCATCTTGCGGGTGGGCGCCTTACTTATTATATATATGTTGTGATGACCTAATATTGTTCATAAATAATGACGGGCGATATCGATCCTGTCTTGTGCACCAAAGTTACCCACGACATCATCATCATCATCATATAAGTCATAGAAAGTCCACTGTTGGACATAGGCCTCCTCAAGTTAGGGGGAATTTTGCTCATAACTGCCGTACTGAGCAAACGTGGTGGAAATCACAGAGCGTAACTTTCGCGACAAAGATGCAGCTGCGTATCCCCACCCTATAGTATTTGAGTTACACGATTTCAGATGGATATGCCACCATCTTTTGGTCAATTTTAACAAAATAATAATAAATATACTTATTTATTTTCCGGAAAAGTTAAGGAATACCGATTCCTTTTTTGTTAATCACAAATTCCTGCCCTTAAGATCAAGTTGATTTGTTTAAGATGGATTGAGGCCACTCCGTCTTCATTTATTCAGCGTAGTAAGGAATGGAAGGTCTTGCGTTACTTTTTGGGGCCACATTAGTTTGTAGTATTTTCGTACATTAACGCGATTACTGAGCACAACAAAACGACATTCTTACACTTAGACTTAAATACAGCAGTGGTACACCTCATACAAAGGTCGTCTGCATTATAACATTATTCTCATCTATGTCTATAACAAGAGGCATTGTTCAAATTTGATTTTTGTTCCGGTTTAATATTAGGAGATGTATATAGGTAAGATAGTAGAGATAGAAGAATAGGTAGATGTGATATAGTATCTTCAGTTAACAAGGTGTAGCAACACGGTCGTGATATCATCGTCATTATACAAGCGTCTATAGGCTGCGGTCACGTTTACCATGAAGCGGACCGTGTGGTTGTTTGCTGGACTTCATAATATAAAAAAACACATACATTTTCTCATACATATTTTATTTCACACATAAATTGTAAAGCTATAAATTGTTATTAAATTTAATGTACTAATTTGTTTTGGTCGCTTTGTTGTATCTCGGTTTGAGTTTCAGAGATATAGTGAAATTACTGAGTAATGTGACATTATATCTTCCCATCACAAGGCTGGCAGTTCTCAGTGATATCCTTGTGATATTACGAGTGTCTATAGACAGCGGTGACGCTAACTATCACGCTGACCGTGTGCTTGTTTATCGACTTACCTATCTATACTAATATTATAAAGAGGATAGGTTTGAGTAATAAAATATTATATAATAATAAAACTAACGCGAGTAAGGGAAGCGAGAGAGGTATGCCAAGATCGTAACAAATGGAGATCCATAACCTCTGTCTACGATATGATTTTTTCTTATGGTTTAAACTACTACATTTAAAAAAAAACATTATTTTTAATTTAATTATTTCTTCACCGATTAATAAAAACTTTGTTAAATTTTACGATAGATTAGTTCTTTTATTAATAAAAAAAAATTACCAGCAAGTGATATAAGTATCGCCATATGGTGACCGGAATTACGGGAGTGCAGCCGCGGGGAGCTGCAAGTATGAAATGAAATAAAAAAACACTTCAATATATTTTTCTAAGTAATCATATTTCGGCAAATAATAGTTTCGGATGAAGTTAAGCAGTTTAAATTAGGTCCCTTGCTCTTAGGAAATAAAAATAATTGTTTTGAAATCAAGTCAGTAGTTTTTAATAAAGACTAAGAATTATACCAAAACTTGCTTTATCTAACAATAATCTTTCATCGCAATCCTAGACGCTGTTGCCGAGCCAGAGCGATAAAACGTTATTTATTTGTTCTCGCGGTCTCGGATTCGATTCCCGCACACTAAAAACACAATCAACGCCGGCCAGAACACCTGTTTAATTACGTAAAGAAAAACAGGCGTATTTTTCGCTGTACATAAAATTGGCGCGAGGTGAAATACAATGCGATTAACGTTGGAAATTCTGGAAAATGTTGCTATTTCTGTTAGTATTTAAGAATTGTTTTTAGTTTGAATAAATGTTTTTCAAAAAACATATGGGTTTCTAAATAAGATTTTTTACTTATACATATGTTGTACATACCGACATATCCAGTTGTACCAGCCTACTTGGATTTGCACCGATTGTTTTTATAAGCGAATCAAGTGTCTTCATCATTATCATCATCATTACAGCCATTGGAAGTCCACTGCTGGACTTAAGCTTCCCCAAGAAAGGGGGAATTTTGCTCATAATTTCCGCGCTGAGCAAGCGTACTAGCAATCGCAGAGCGCAGATTTCATGACAGGAATCCTGCTGCTCATCCCCACCCAATGCATTTGAGCTACTCTAACTCAGATGGTTATACCACCATCTGACGGTTTTGGTTCCTTAGCCGCCTCTTACGATACCTGGTACAGAAGGAGGTACTATTTTACTCTGCTGGTACCTCACAGCAAGCGTCTGGTACTATACTAATATACATACAAACATACATCACGCGTGTGTTCCATCGGGATAGGCAGAGACTATGGATCTCCATTTGCTACGATCTTTGGCACGCCTTGATACTCGTTTATTTTTTATAGTTCTACCTTACTTACCTGACCCTTTTTCAATACCTAGTTCACTAGAGGTCTGAACTATTTCTACTGCCAAGTAAAAACATTCCGGTTAGAAAAATGAGAGCTGCAGTGAAATTACTGGATGAATGTGACAGTATCTTCAGTTCATAATACAGCCCATAGACACGAGCGTCTATAGGCTGCGGTCACATTTACCATGGAGCGGCCTGTATACTTATTAGCTGGAATAATCTCTCCGATCTGGTTAACATATGTTCTACCTGTATCTATATATATCTATGTGTAAATTTTGAAGTTAAAAGTTATTATCATAGTCAATGTATTGTATACACTACTAGTATATTTATTTATATGCTTAAATATGTAATAGAACCTGGTTCATCAAGGTTCTGTTTGACCTTTGTATTAAGACTTATTTATGAGGTCGTCGTAGCCGTGAGGTACTAGCAGAGTAGAATAGTACCTCCCCTGTACTAAGAGCCGTAAGAGGCGACTAAAGTACCAGAACCGACAGATGGCGGTATGTCCATCCAAAATAGTGTAGCTCAAATGCACAGGATGGGGATGGGAAGCAGCATCCCCGTTGCGAAGGTTGTGCTCTGCGATGCCAACATGCTTGCCCAGCACGGCAATTTAGGGCAACTTTCTCTTTTGTTGGAGAGGCCTACATCCGGCAGAGAGAGGACTATCAATAATTACACCAACCGAAGCCACCAGCGTAGAACGTATGCTCTACCAACATCGTGTGATTAAAAACTAGACATTATTATGGAAAATAATCGATTTCTAAACACCTGTTAGGAACCGACATTCTGGCCTTTCCGAGCAATACACTCATCATTATTTATATAAAAAAATGTCTATAATATAGACAAACGTTATAAAAACCCAGGTCAACTAGCAATGGCACGTATCCACGATTGAAACATGATATTTCTCGAACTGCAGTGCCATTTGCAACAGCCGCTCGTTCCCACGGGAAACAACACACTGGACGGTAATGACCGGTCGTCTATAGTTACGCTGTATCTGTGACTCGCCATTTATTTTTATGGGGTTAGGTTGGCAGCACTGGGCTCTGAAGAGTATTTCCTAAGCGTCTTGTAACTAGTGCCGTGAGGTACCTGCAGAGTAGAATAGTACCTCCCCCAGTACCAATTGTCGTAAAATCGACTAAGGTACCGGAACCGACAGTTGGCGGTATATCCATCCAGAACAGTGCAGCTTAAATCCACAGGGTGGGATTGGCAGCAGCATCCCCGTAGTGAAAGCTGTGCTCTGGGATAGTCAACTCGCTTGTCCAGCGTGGCAATTAGGGGTAAGTTTCCCCCTTTTTAGGAGGCCTATCCTAGTCCAGCATTGTGGACATCCAAGTAGACATCCAATGGCTGGTATGATAATGATAATGATAAAATAACTAGTTACATTTATGTGTCTCTTTGAAAAACGTTGCCGTAACGTGATCGTGACGTGGTTGTATAGTGACTAAAATACTATACCAGGTGTCTTAAAATTGAAGTATCGAAACTATGGCGGTATCCACCTGAAACAGTGTAGCGCAAATGTAACAAAATGTGGTTGGGCAGCAGTATTTTCGACGTGAAGATACGCTTTGCGATTGCCAATACGCCTACCCAGCGAGGCATTATGGGCTGAATTTCTTTTTCCGTGGAAATATCTATGTCATGTTATGGTATATAAACATTTTAGAATAAGGTATAAGATATTGTAAATTTATTTAACTTCCTTAAGTAGGTCCACCCACTTGGTAGATAGACGTTTTGAAAACCGTTGGATCGCGCTAGAAGCAAACTTCTTCTGTGTAGTACAAAAGACGGTAAACGTTTCATATGATAAAACAATTTTATAAGAAAGCTGTCCCTGCGTTAAGTTATAGAACTTTCATACTAACTTAATACCCCCTGTTACATCCTGAAGTAGTGATTTTTGAAAAAAATGTTTTCACCTGTACATGACTTTCAATACTGAATTTCATTGGACTTACATCAAATACCGAAAAAATCATAGTAATTTTACATCCCCATTTTGCTTTTACAGTTTTACCGGTTTTCTTTAAGGGATGAATTTCCAAAAATCCTTTTCCGAAAATCTTTATTCTAACAAAAATAACGGAGGGGTTATCTAACGAACTCCAGAACAAAATTTCAAGTTTCTAATTCTTATACTTTAAGCCTTGCGTTGATATGTAAGTCAGTCAGTCGGGTTCTCCTTTTATAGATATAAAATTACTAATATCATTATTTAATAAAATAGGAATTAGTGATAGTACTATATTTGCAAAAAATGAAGAATTAAAAATTATGAAAAATAAGTAGTAAAGAGAATCGACCATAGACCTATTGAAAATGCATATCAATTTCATAAAAATCAGTCAGGCCGGTTTGGACGTAACCTATGGTAACTAATATTATGACACGAGAATAAGAATTTTATACATAAGAATTTTACTTGTACTTAAGTGGTATAAACGAGGTTGAAAACAAAAAAAGGAACACATTTCCATGATTTATGCGTTAAAAAAAGTTACATGAACCGCGTTGTGAAGCTTTTAAATAAATAGTTTTATTATAACTCTAATATTTTATAAAGGAGCTTAATATTAGTTTTTTTTATGAGATCTACGAGTATTAAACATTGCTAGATCCTGGCATTCTCATGTAAACGCACCCCTATGCTAAAATTATAAACGGTTATGTGTGTCTGTGTGTTTGTTGTAATTCCCTCGGTTTATCGGAAAATTAGCAATAACTTGAACTATACGTGAGTGAAACCTCATACAAAAGGTCGTCTGTATTGATACCTCTTACCAATTTCTACAGCAAAATAGCAGTGTTCTCTTTGCTATTTTCCAGTCTCAAAGGTGAGAGACACTATTGCTATAATTTAGCAATATAAACACTAGGCAAGATTACAAGTTACCTTTGATTCCAGAAATCTTCAATCAGGACAAGATCTAAAGGTTACTCATAATAAAGCAAAGATAATAATTCAACATCTTCCAAATTCTTTCTCAATATCCAGTGGGTCATATTACGGGCGAGTTATAGGACGCAGTGTATAGACCTCAGGGCAAGGACCGAGGCCCTAATTTCCCCGAGGAGGGTGGGGATAATCGCCACTGATCCCAAGCGTTCGCTACTGGATTGGGAGGCTTCGGATATTCAATCATTTACAAGAGTAAAAATGTATAAATAATAGAATTGAGACACTTCACATAATGTTCTGATCACAGTGAAATGGTTTCTTCTTTGGACGACTTAGTCATTTAAAACCTAAGCAATCGTCTAACTGTGACGTTCTGGAACTGTCATCATCATCATGATGAAATCTACTTTCATACTTTCGCTCTACATGTCTATATCATTTAGAAATTCCTCATTCAATTTTCCGTGACAATATCTGTGATATATCTCTCTCAATCACATTCAAACCATTAACATGCATGTGTGATATTCATAAAATATATGCACAAAGTACATCGCATAAATTCTGCGCACGCCACATTTCCCAGCGGCACCCGCTGTAATCTAATGTGATTCAGTCGGTTCTAATTGATTTTATAGTGCACTCATTACTCTTGGCGTTTGCTGAATTACAGTTTTAATGAGATTGTGTGCGGGCCCGCGGGACTTCGTGTTACTACTTTGAGAAAGCAAGTGGTAGACGCAAACGAGGTTTAGTATTGAATATATTTTTTAAAATAATTTATCTTTATAAATCTTTACTTTGACCAGACTGGGAGATAAGTCACTTAAAGCACCTGTTTCTGATGTCTATAACATCAGACTACAGAGGAATCACAAATACTCAAATACATGATTAATATTCATACATTGAACAAACACAAACATACTTCATATAAATATTCGTCCTGAGTCGAGATGAGACATTCGACCTTTGCGCACAAGATAGGAGCACTACCAATTGCACTATCGCGCCCGTTAAGTCAATTTGTTCAATTATATTTTTAGCATAGAAAGAAAGAAAAAAGAAGGAATTTATTAACCGCACAAAATAAAGGAATGAAAACGTAACAAAATATTAATACAATATAATAAGTAATACGTAATAAAGAAAAATGCCGTGAGGTACCGGCAGTGTACAATAGTACCTCCTACTGCAACAGGTGTCGTCAGAGGCACGTAAGGTACCAGAACCGACAGATGGTGGTATATCCATCCGGAACAGTGCAGCTCAAATACACAAGACAGGAATGGGCAGCAGCATCCCTGCGCTCTATGATTTCCAATATGCGTGCCCAGCGTGGCAATTATGGGCAAAAAACCTCTTTTCTTGGAGAGGTCCAGCAGTGGATTTTCAATGGCCGGTATGATGATGATGACGAATAAAGAAAAAAAGAAGAACGAAAATAAGCAAAGAGAAAGCTGAGGATCTGAAAAAAGACTAAGATGACTGTCAACTAGGTGTCACGCACCACTATGCCACTACAGCGCTGGTCTTCCGACAGGACTCAATGAGCCTTCAGAATGAATTAGAGCAAACGTGGTACTAATATTATAAAGTGTCGTCCACCTGGAACCATTTGTATTTAGATAATGGTGATACAAATCAGCTGTTGGACATCCACTGGTGGATATATTTAACAGGTACTAGTATGCATCAAGCTGTGTGGTACCGGTAGAGTAGAATAGCACTCTTCCTTGTATCAGGAGTAGTAAGAGGCGACGGATGTATCGTAAATAACAAATGGCGGAATATATATCCGAAGCAGTCTTGCTCAAAAGTAACAAGGTGGGGATGGGCAGCAGCATTCTCGTTGCGTCACTACTCTTTTCGGTTGCTACCACGCTCCAGTTCCAGTTCCTTGATCCCAGGAGCTTGATAACTTTCACTATGAAGCTTATCAGCCAACACATACAAGCCCAACGAGCAAAAAGAGAGCAATGCTCGGAAATTCTTTGCGCGAAGTAGTAATGATGCAGATTTATACGTGTGCGATCAGAGTAACGCTATACGTTATAAAATAAAATCCATCCTCTTCAAAATCCTCCCAAACGACGGGCACTCAAGCCGAGGTCCGTTTCTAAGAGGTGCCCTTGAGTGATCATAGTAGGTTTAGTTTCGATTCCGCAAACGTCGACGATCGACGACCGACGATTGCATGCGTCATCGCGGGGGAAGAGGGCAGGCCGTTTATTAATAGAACACCGCTAGAACTGACGTCAGAGTCAACTAGCATTAGGCACTACATAGAAAATATTTGGAATATAATAATTTTTCAATATACACACGCAAATGAAGTCGTGAAGACGTACAGAGTTGGTAATAGAAATGCCAACTCTGATGTGTTTATTATATTGTAAATACATAACTATATTAGCTATATTGCAATTCGCTAAATTTGGTTTAGGGCAAAACAAACATAATATTTCATATCGCGAAATTATAAAACTAGATAATGATAACAAAATTTCCTTCAATTCTGAAACACAGTTCCATAAACAATGAGATAAATTGTAAATATCATATGCTTCAGCATCCGTAATTTCGACGCGGCCGTTTGTAATTTTTCTACCGCCGTTCTGTAATCTAGTAACTCTGCGCCCGGTTGTAATTGATTTTATACAGCGCTCATTACTCTGGGGTGATTACGGAGGAATTACGCGATAATGATACTTTTAACTGCCCGCCATTCCAGTTTCGGGTTTGTTGGGACGGCCTTGAAGGCTTTATAGTATAGACCTTATCCTAGCAAAGGCATAGGTTTAATTCCTAACTACATCAGATTGTCTAAATAAATAAACTACACAATATTAAATACATTGACCGCCTCTGAGACAAATTGCCTAATGCATATATATACGTTACGCATTTCATACAAAAGAGGAATTACAAATATAATACTTTACTCATTAACATCATTATATCAGTCATTTGAAGCCCAGTGCTGGACATCGGTCTTCTTAAGAAAAGATTTTTGCTTTTAATAACCGCGCTGGGCAATCTGTGCCTTCGAGTTTATTATTTCGAGCGACACTATTTCGAATGGATATACCGCCATCTGTCGGTTATGGTATCTCTGTCGTCTCTTACAACACCTGGTGCAGAAAGAGGCACTATTCTGCTCTGCTGATACCTGACGGCAATCTGCCGGTACCTCACAGCAATATTATATATATATAATATTGTTATCATTAACACTGCGCAAAAAAGTTTGTCAAAACTTCTTTATTTTGACACTAAAATGTATGAAGTCTTCATTTTGATGGTCTTAATAAAATGAGACCGTTTTATAAACTCTTGAACTTCGCCATAATATTTCCAAGAATATTCAGATAATTGATTTAAATATAAGATATGTTTACATAAGATAGACCTTATAGAAAAGTCGTTTTATTTGGTACTTCACTCTCACCTAATTCTACCGCCAAATAGCAATAATGTAAAAGTGTTCTGGTTTGAAGGGTGAGAGAGACAGTGACATTACTTGATAATACGACCTTCAAGTCACAATAATAATAACTTGCTAGTAATGTGATGTTAAGAGCATCTATAGGCTGCAGAAACGCTTATTATCACGCGGACTGAATGCTTGTTTGGCAACCTGGTGTAATAAAAATATGTATATATATACATATGTATTTAAATTAGGTTTTAATAATACATATATACATATGTATTATTAAAATCTAAGCCTTAAAACAGACCCCAACAAACGACATTCAACCATAAAACAGGCTTTTTCAACACCTTCATAAATTCACCTCACTCCGCATCATCCAGACCACTTCATCACGGGATAAAAGGATACGGTATAAGAAATATCCCGCTCAAAGATAAAGAGCCGTACGCATCTAGAATAACAGACTATGTTATTAAGGTGTGCAAACATGAGAAAAATACCCAGTATTAAGGCTCAGCAAACGTAATAATGCGTGACTTTATTAATTCTGTGTTGGTTCGCTACTTCGGAGTGAGCGCGCGGGACTTCCGCCCTATTTGTTTTCGCGTGTCTCTGGTTTGCTGAGTTGATTTACTGTATATTATTGCTAATAACTTTATCATCAGTATTAGCTTTTTTAAAGCTTTATGCGGGCTCGTTGGCAGAGGTGATAGGGATCCTGTCTTGTGTGCTCATGGGTTCGATCCCCATCCATGACAAATATTCATATGATGATATTTGTGTCTGTGCTGTGTTTGTAAGTTGAATACGAAAGTTGAATAGGTATTATGTTATTTTTCTGTTATTTGATGCCTGTAACACAAGTTTTAGCGAAATATCTCGAGGTGGGGTCATGAGCTGTTATGTGAATTATTTATTTATTATTTAAGTTTACTTAGTTGCATTTTTGTGACCTGACCATTTTCTTAATAAATTTAAAAAAAAAAGACGTGCACGCAACCTATATATATATATCTATATATATATATATATATATATATATATCAAAATTTTTACACATTATACTAAATGAAAAGTTACGATCTTTCTTTTCTTCATCATATCAGCCATTGGGAGTACACCGCTGGACATATGCCTTCCCAAGAAAAAGTAAATTATGTCCAAAATTATTCTCGCTCTGCGATTGCCAACACGCTTGCCTACGTTTGCCCACGTTTGCCCGCGCTGGGCAAGCGTGTTGGCAATCACAGAGCGTTGTTTTCGCGACGGATATGCTGCTGACCATCACCGCCCTGTGCATTTAAACCACGTTGTTTTAGATAACCGGTCCGGTACCTCAGTCGCCTCTTACAACACCTGGTACAAGGGAAGGTACTATTCTACTCTGCCGGTACCTCACTTTATACTTAAAAAAAAATACTTTCTACCTGTTTTATAAGAGGATTCGTCTGATTGTAATTGCCTGTACCAGCACGGTGCTTAGTGTGAACGGATAAATTAATCAAACAGAGCACAGTTGGTCACAGACCAGAGGATAAATTCTCGACCGCGATGCAGTCCGCCGCAGTCGACAAATAGCTGAATCGTTTGGTGGTCGCACGTAAATAATATTAATTTCTAAAACCGAGTCCAAAGCTGGTATAAACACTGTTCAAATGTGGTGTTGACAATTTAGAAGTTTAATATTTTATTTGTTACGATTTCACATTTCGCTTGGATATTAATTATGCACTAGGTCCGCTATACCGTAGAATTTAGTACAATTTCCTGCGTTCCGTTTTTGTAGCATTTAACAGTATTTATAGTTTCTAAATACAACCATAGGCATGAGATAGCGGCAGAGTAGAATAGTACCTTCCCCTTATCAGTGTGACTAAGGTATCAGAATTGACAGATGGCGGTATATCCATCCAAAACAGTGTGGCTCGAATGCACAGGGTAGAGATAGGCATCACTTTCCACGTCAATGAATATATGAATCCCTGACACAGAAATACAAAATATAATCTATAGAAGTCCCCATTGCTTTTGATTTCGTATTTTCTTTATGTATCTCGTTGTATCAAATACAACAATAGAATAGAAATACGGATCATTATACCATTGAAAATCTACTACCGGACATAAACCTCCCCAAGAAAGAAAAGTTTTGCCCTTTATTGCCGCGTTGGGCAAGCGTGTAGGCAATCACAAAGAGCAAAGCGCAATTTTTACGACAGGGATGCTGCTATTTATCCCCACCCTATGCATATCAAATACATCTGTTGGTTTCGGTACCTGAATCGCCACTTACGACACTTGGTACTGCGGAAGGTACTATTCTAATCTGCCGGTACCTCTCAGCTAAACCGATCAACCTGAAGTAAATATATTTAATTTACTATTCTGATCAACTTATTTTACACAACCAAACTGCCTACGTCTGTTTTCAACTATCGGTATTATTAATTTTAATTGTTAAAAGTGAACGAGTGAGACCACATACAAAATGTCGTCTGCCTTAGTACTTAACTCTGATTTGTTTCTATCGTGAAAAAGCAGTGTTTGCATTGCTATGTTCCGGTTTCAATGGTAATAGGACTTGAAATTACTGAGTAATGTGATACACCCAACCACCCAACCCAACCCACGAGGTTTGCAACGCGCGATGTCCTTTTGATATGACAAGCCTCAATAGGCTGCTATGGCTCTTACTATCACGCGGAGTGTATGTTTGTTTGTCGGCCTAGTCAAATAATAAAAACAGAGTAAATTCTATTAACTCAAATTCAGCTAATTTCTTAAAAGTGAAATAAAAGGGCCGACCCTTTACATTACGGTTTTTTCGTTTCACAGAGCGCTGCTCTTGGAGTAGTCGTGTTACAAAAACCCAAAAGATAGCTTAATAAAGATGCTAAATTGACCACAATTTATCTCTAGCCATAGCTGGATATAACTCTGTTGTTTACTCACAATTTTATGATTTTCTTTATGGCATGTATATAAAATTAGATGTCCGTTTAAGTGAGATCGATAAACCATGACGTCAATCTCTCCCTGAAGCGAGCATATTCGTAATGTTTTATTTCGTAGATAAAAATTTGTATGTTTTTTTATATTTTTCAATACTGTGTTAATAACAATTGTTGGTAAAGGTCAAATTTAAAAGAAGACTTTTTAACTTTCGCTACATTTGCGGTATTAATGTTTCCCTGATGAAAAAGCAACAGAGATGATCATAGTGTACGTATACTTGGTCTAGACTTTTTAAAAACATTGATAGAGATTAGGCAGAGGTGTCCACCACCCCGCGCCAAGATGGTTCGGACTGTTGCCACGAATCAAAGAAAAGGTTTTGTGCCAGCCATTTTATATATTATATTATAGTTAGGATTGGCTTTTCATCTTTGAGAATAATATGATTTCTCTAGTATATTTTATTATAAATAGCTCAATTGCCACGCAAACAAAGTCACGGGTAGAGAGTATACAATTATTTGTGAAACAAGATTTGTTTAATCATTAAATTAAGTAAGCCTCGAATGACAATTTGATAACTATATTTAACTTAATGATCACTATACTTATGAATGTTTTTATTAACTTAATTTATCTCACTCGTCTTTGTATTACGCTATATATAAAGTTCTTCGTGTTTGTGTGTATATGTAAAATGGATATGTGTGTAATGTTGTTCTTTATAAGTAAAGAATATAATAAAATATAATAAAAAATAAGTTGCTCTTTTTTGATACTTATTGACGTGACAACGTCTTATAATTCGATGGAGTCAGCTGCTCGCACGAAAAAACATGACTCATGTGGCGTTACCCCGCTCTAAGGCGTTCCGTTTAAGGCTTGAAGAGCAAGCGAGAGCGTGGGACGAGCGAAAAAAAGGCATAATCGGCCTCGCGTTCGGCAGCGTTCGACATCTGTCTCACTCGTACACGAGTGAGCAATGCGCCCGCGCGGACAGCTGCTATACAATAATACATTTTCATAAATAAAATTAAATGTTCTTTTGATAAATGCAACTATTTCATAAGTATTTTCTTATGACGTTGTCACGTTCAACTATCGCTAGTAAACCGACTTTACAGACAACCGATTTTTTTAACTAAATATAAGAATTTGTAACTTGCACTTAGCAGGCGTTTTGTGTAAGATGTATGATGTGTAGACCTAAAGTGTTTGTAACACCTCGAGTAAAGTAGCGCAGTGTAATGTTTATTTTTAAATAAAGTTTAAACAAGCGCTGCATCAAATAAAATAAATAAATACTTATTAATGACATGTTCTTCTTTTCAGGTAAGTGGACGAAGACTCCAAAGAAATAGATTTCGTTATTGGTACGTGACTACATTATTTTGATTTTTTAGAATTTGTTGGCTTTATAACTATTTTGTCCTAGAAGTCGGAGATGTGAAGTTTTAACCCTTTTAAGTTTTGAATTCATAAACAAAAGTCTTCTATTTTATCTTCAACAAAAAAATGTAAATATTTTTAAACGACAGTCAATCTTTTTTGTAAAACACTTGAGAAAAGATAACCTTTTTGATTGATAAGTCGTAATTAGAACTTATAATCCTTTCTTTTAAGTCATAAATACTCGGTGTTTAAACTTTTCTGCAGGATCGTTCGTTTTGTAACTTTATGAATTTTTAACCATTGCAATGAGGGTAATAAATAAATACAATAAATTCCGTTTATAATGACATCGGAGGGATATGATAAATTTGTCATATAAAGCGGAGTTATTACAAAACAAAGACTTAAAGAATGTAAGGGCAATTTTGTATTCTTGTTGGGTATTTAGTTTAATAATGGAGACACATCACAAAGCTTACGTAAAAATTTAAAACAAACGAGGCTCGATTTCGCCCAACGTAGTCGCAAAGAGAGAAGTGGATATGATCACGAAAACAAAGAATCAAGTCAGGCACTTTAACCGTAAATTATTTTTAATAATAACTCACAATAAGCGACATGTCAATATATCCGGCACAAATTAAGTCATTATATCCGACTAAACTGCTAAACATTTATTATAAAATTATATTATAAAATAATATTTAAAATTATATTTTTTAAATTTCACACTTACTTCACCTTATTTACGACAATTTCAAGCCAGCTAAAAAATTTTAGAAATTGAAATGACTATGTTAGAACCTCTTTTAATCTCCATTTAAAGTTAAAGACTGATGTTTAAAAGGTAGTAACTGTTAAGACCAAACACTTCGTCGCTTTCTATGTCCCTACGTCCCTATGAATGCTTAAATCTTTAAAACTCAGCAACGGATTTAGATGCGGATCTTTTTTAGATAGAGTGATTGAAGAGGAAGGTTTGTATGTGTAAAATATATGTAAAATAGTTGCAAACGAAGGCTGAATCCTATGAGATTTATCAAAATAATGTATTAAGTATTATTTCCCGTGAGTGACCGGCAGAGTAGAATAGTACCTCCTACTTTAGGTTTCGTCCGTCATCGTCATATCCATCCGAAACTGTGCAGCTCAAAAGTACAGGGCGGGAATGGGCAGCAGCATCCCCGCCGCGAAAGCTGCGATCTGCGATTGCCTAGCATGCTTGCCCTGGGCGGCAATAATTGGCCAAAAACTTTCTTTCTTGGACAGGCTTATGTCCAGTTGTTAGACAAGGATGGATTCAGTAGCTGATTGTACACATTAAAAAAGTCGACAGAAAACTCCGCAATGGTGTATGTCTATCACTTATGGATATCCCATTTTTTTTGTCATTTATTTTTTACGACAATTGATGTTTAATTTTCGAAGCGATTTTAAACAATACAGCATTAATCCTTATTCAACTAAATACCTCAAATATATTGTTAATTTAATATAAATATACAGCATATCATTTAAATTAATATTTTCGATGATATTACAGATTTAAAAATTGCGGGACATATTGTTTTCTGGAGTGTATTCAATATCATTGCATTGGTCAATAATAATCCATAAAATAAAATTGCTCGTTAAATAGCATTTTTATTTGAAAGTGCCAACCGAAATGTACTGAGCGTTTATGACGGTAAATTTCAGTTGACATAAATCTATGCTCTCTATCCTGACCGCTGACGCCGTTAATTACGATATAAGCACAGGGTAGCGAAGCGACGGTGATGTTTTATGACGTCACCATTTGCTCGAGTCATCTGTAAGTAGTGTCAGATGTAAGGTACCGGCAGAGTAGAATAGTACCTTCTTTTATATCAGGTATCGTAAGAGGCGATTATAAAGCCGTAACGACAGGTGGAGGTTTATCCATCCAAAACATTGCAGCTCAACTGCACAGGGCGGAGATGGGCATCAGCATTCGCTAAGCTACTAGATTGCAACAACTCTTGCCCAGGTACGGCACTTATGGGCAAATCCGCTATCCTGGGGAAGGCCTATATCCAGAAGTGGACGTTTTACGGCTGCTATAATAATGGTGATGATATAATTAGAGAAGCTACCTCTTTATCAAGTAATATAAGCCTTACAATTAAATAAAAATAGAGACCCAAAGATGTTTTTCACGGAAACGGAAACTATGTGAGTAAAACCGTGGGGTGTTACAATTAGAATATATTTCATGTATCAGACGTCACAAGTAAAGTTTTTATTTGCTTCTCCCTCTAAAGTTACGATATTGAAATTTATTTGATCCCAACACTCGTGGCACCAGCAAACCCCTATAAAAGCCAGGTCATTGCGCCTTAGTTGCCTCCATTTATTTTAGTTTATAGTTCAAGCCAAATGGAGTGTCAAGTCATACAGTATACTATTTATATCGTCCAAGGTTTCGCTCGCGTAATTCCAGAGACTATCATCGTATATAAACATACGTATTATGTAGGTTTTAATAAAATACTACTTGAAATATTGTAGAAATAAAGATATAAAAATATACGGCTCAAATATTATAGTTACGGGTAATTGATTAAATAACATTATTTGATGTACGTGTTGGCACAGATGGTAGTGCTCTTATCAAAGTCGCCATATGTCGTGGGTTCGATCCCTATTCAGAACAGATAGTTATACTTACACCTAAGTTTGTTACCATCTAAGTTACTTTGAGACAGAATGACACACATATCACACACAAACAACACATCACACACACACACAAGCATAAAAACCAAATGTTTACTTTGTCCTATTAATTTTTTTTCTACAAGTTTTTGTTAATTTATCTTGGGGCCGTGAGGTACCAGCACTGCCGTGAGGTACCGGCAGAGTAAAATAGTACCTCCCCCTGTACCAGAGTAGGGTACCAGAACCGACAGATGATGGTATATACATGCGAAACAATGCAATTCAAACGCACAGGGCGGGGATGGGCAGCAGCATCCCCGTCGTGGCAGGGCGGAAATAAACAATATTTCTTTTTCATATTTGTGTTTCTTTTGTGTCTCGAGTTGAATATATGTATTAAAGTATTATAATTGTAATTCCTCTGTTGTCTGATGTCTGTAACACAAGTGCTTAAAGCGACTTATCACAGAGTCAGGTCAATGTATGAGAAGTTGTGTGTGAGTTAAATCAAATTATTTACATAATATTTTACATGAGAATGAATTTTACAACGAATGTATCTTGTTTTCCAATCGACATCTGTTTCATGGATTTTTTTAGCAAAACTTTCATGGGTGTAGCGGATTTCATTGTCGTGTATTTTTATACGAAATATAAAAATGTGCGGACAACAGTTTGTTTTGTCTATTTTTCTATTAAGCTTTTGGCTTTATATATACATAGACAAAGTACATAGATATCCCAATGTTATTTCAATGCCTGTTCAACCCTGAATAATCATTTATAAATGTTATAAAAACAATAAATAAGGTAACAAACATTGTTCAGCTTACTCTGTTGGTTCAATGTGTTTCAATAACTTTTGAAAGTCCTATGTTTTTCTATTTTCAATTTTTGTTGTTCTTCTAGAATTTATAAGATTTATTATAATTAGAATTATTTATTCAAATCGTACCAGTGGATCCTGAGATCAGCGCATTTAAACAAACAAACAAACTCTTCCGCTTTATAATATTAGTATAGATATGATATTAATTCTATTTGTTGGATATTGAGATGGAAATTGTTTGAATAATTTATTGTGTGTATAGACGATCAAATCGAAAAATAGTATTTTTTGGAACTACAATCGAAGCATTTGGTGATACGATATCAAGAATCAGTAGTGTACTTCCAGCAGAATCCTTTGTTATGTATTGTCTCTTCATTTCAAGTTATTTTTTTCCTCTTCACTTGTTTCAATTGGTGACTACGCTATCGTCAGCGTACTAATTGGTTATATTGGTCTTAGTTTCACTTGAAATTATTGCCGAAAATCATGAAAAATTTAGTCTTGATAAGAAATCTATGAATAAATCATTAAATTTTTATCAATTCTTTCTGGTATCAAAGACTTAAAGAACTGACTCTGAATGTTTTTTACTCGTATTACAGAAGCTATTTATTAATGGTCATCATCATCATAACATCCATTAGAAGTCCTCTGCTAGACATTGAAGTTTCCAAGAAAGTTGGAATTTTTCCCATAATTGCCGCGCTGGACAAGCGTGTTTCGCGACAGGGATGCTGCTGGCCATCCCTACTCTCTTTTCATTTGAGATACACTGTCTCGGATGGCTATACCGCCATCTGTTGGCTCTGGTACTCTAGTCACCTCTTACAACACATGGTACAGAGGGAGGTACTATTCAACTCTGCAGGTACTTCACGGCAATAATATTATCAATAGTAATGTGTTGGAAACAAATGTAAATAAGAATGCACCATTTAAGCGACACGGAGTTGTTTGATTATAATTATTATGATTATATACCGGAGACAAATATAGCGGTATATCTAAAACAGCGTACCGCAAATGCATAGGGAGAGTATGGTTAGTAGCATACTGGTCGCGAAGCTATGCTCTGTGTTTGCTTCCGTGATTGCTCAGTTTGAGACTTAAAGAAGAAATGTCCCCTTTCTGGAGGAGGCCTATACCCACCAGTGGATGTCTAACGGGCGATATGATAATAATGATGAACAAATACATTTTGGACATACTACACAGTTTTAGGAATTCATCTTAAAGAACTTTCTTACGTAATGCCAAGTAATATAACATGCGAAGGGATTGCAATATTTTAGAAAGATAATTTATTTTAGAGATATTATGATATTCCTGATGGTGCAGATATTAGTGATTCTATCTTGTGCAACAAGAGTCGTGAGTTCGATCCCACCCCAGAACAAAACACTGACGTCTGTAACATAAGTGCTTTAAGCGACTTTACATGGAGTTAGGTCAATGTATGAGATGTTTTGTAGGTTTATTTATGTATTAAAGAAAGTGTTAAATTAAGTATAAGTTTAGTATCGACCTTTCAAAAGGCTATCTGTTTTAATTAACATTTGCAGATAATTTGTTTTCAAAGTCACTAATCTATTGGATAATCCGTACCCCGTAATAAATTTATGATATCGGAATATTTGTTGGAATTCTGTGGAGGGACAACAATGGAACTCGGATCGAGCTCGGTTGATGTTCCTTTGTTTCAGTTTCGTATGACTTGGCTAAGCCCATAGTCGGATTCAAGGTATTATTATGGTTTATTTTATTAGTATTGGAGCTGTTGTTTGCTGTTTTAGTTTGAATTTAGATGTCGTTATAAGTTTAGGGTTCGTTTTCTGAATTGTCGGTATTGAATAAGTTTATTTACTATAATCACACAATCATCATCCACGTGTATGATTCTGTTTGAAAATAGGGATGCGAAGTCAGTGCAGTCAAGATTACAAACAAATAAAATGACTGCATAATCTTTGCCGTTTTCGTTCGTTTAGTAGGCTGCTAGATTTATTTAGTAAATTAGTCTTAACCATATCTCATTCAAATTAAGAATCCTTAAACAAAACGCGGGCAACGTAAAAAATGAAGTGAGTAAACATTTTGAATAATACCTTCCACTGCACCAGGTGTCGTAAGAGGCGATGAAAGTACCAGAACCGACAGATGGCGGTATATCCATCCAAAACAGTGTAGCTCAAATGTACAGGGCAGGGATGAGCAGAAGCATCCCCGTCGCGAAAGCTGTGCTTTTCGATTGCCAACACGCTTACTTAGCGCGGTAATTATGGGCCAAAGAACTTCTTTCTTGGAGAAGCTTATGTCTAGCAGTGGACTTCCAATTACTGGTATAATGATGAAACATTTTGAAAGTATACTGTAGTTAAAATGAATATTACAAAAGAAGGTTACATATGGTACAAACATAATAATAATAAAACACTTTATTTCACACCTAAATTTACAAACAATATTAATGGTATGTAATACATAGTAACATATAGTTGGCGGCCTTATCGCATAGAGCAATTTCTTCCAAGCAACCTTTGAATGGAAAATGTGTAGAAAACATATTTAAATACATGAGGTAACAGATTTTTTTTGTCATATAATGTTAAAATATATAACTGTTGAATATTAAAATTTTGCTGCCTTCCATACTAACATGGTATAGTCTATGACTTTACTATAGTGTCTGTGCACACACACCTCCTATTTTTTTGTCTATGAATAAATTCCGGCTATACCGTTTGGTTGCAGAAGTGTCATTATTTAAAATCCTCTACTTAATTATAATTAGATCACTATCTTATAATTAAAACAACAGTAACGACATATTTATTAAATAATAAGATTTAAGAGAACAAATAACATTGAAAATGTTAAAGTAATTTAAAATTATAATGTTGAAATATCTCTAGATTTATATTTGCTGTGAGCTTGCAAATGCGGGCTGTTTGTTGCGAACAATCGACCTGATTGTTTGTAGAGATACGGCTGTTTTAAACGAATAGTTTTGTTAGAAAACAATAGTTTCGGTGAAACAAACTTTTGGGGGGATTTCAGTAGTATGAGTTCTTAAGGTTCTACAAGGCACTGTTCTAGACCCTTTGTTGTGAATATTTAGTCTTAACTATTGTCTTGGGCTATTTTTTTTCACTATTACCGCTATAGTATGAGCTGTCGATACGAACCAAAGAAATTCTGTGCTCGATTTTTAGCTAAAGAATCCGCAGTTTAATCTCTTATCTGATAATAATGATAAGTATTAACTATGAAACTCTGTCGATTGGTTTTTAAACGTCAATAATCCAACAATAGCTATCAGTGAAATATTTTTTGATTAGAATGACAACTGTCAAGTTAATGTGATTTAAATTTATTTCAATGTCTTATTTTCTTTACTTTACAAGTATTTAAACAATGTTAATTAATAAAACCTTTATATGTAAACATTGTTAATATGTCGCAATGCCAATGTAAATAATTTATCCGACAGTGGCATCTTAATTCTAATCACGCTATATTTTAAGGAGTATATGAATGAAAAGAAAAAACAAAAATATAGTATTTTTTTTATTATTTATATAGCAAAATTATTTAAAAGTCTAAGTATTGTTCTAGTCATTCGTTTTTATCTCTCCCCTTTATTTTGTTTTACTCTGCTGCCAGTAGCAATTTCTCTGAAGTTTTATCCTATTTTTACTACTTTTAAAACTTGTGATACTAACTAGAAAGTATATTACTAGCTTGATACCTGCGATTTCGTCCTCGGGAAATTTCGTTACTCAATCACGTCTCTTTTGAACTGTTGTTTTTAGAATCAAATCTAAAGTCCTATCATGTTTAGGGTTCAAGTTATCTTTGTGCCAATTTTTATTGCGATCGGCAAAATTGGCTGAAATCGTAACATATAGACAAACATACATACAAAGGCAGTCGTGGTGGCAATCGGAAATCGTAACTTTCGAACGGAATGCTGTTGGCTATACTCGCTGAATTGCACTTGAGTTATGCTGTTTTGGATACATATACTGCTATCTGTCGGTCCCGGTGCCTCCGTCTCCTCTTACCTGGTGTAGAAAGAAGGTACTATTCTACTCTGCCAGTACCCTACAGTATACTTAAGAATAAGTTTTATTTTATTTTATGATACATCTGTACAATGCTCGAAGTCCCTTAACGTGATCGAATCAAAAAAGAAAACGTACCACAAAAGAACCAAAGTTACCGATACAGCCCGGTGAATTAGCAAGTTGTAGTTGCAGGGCACTTAGCACGCAGAACCGATAAGCGATGGAGTCGTAAGGTTCTGGAATGGAGACCACGTATTGACAACCGCAGCGTAGAGTGTCCACCCATAAGTTGGAGGTTCCACGCCGGTTCTTCGCTATTAAAACCACAAGATCGCGCTGGATGCAAGCCACACTTGAAGAGGCCTATGTCCAGCAGTGAACGTCTTGCTCCTATGATGATACGTCTAACTACTTATTCATCATAAAATATCAATGCAGGGTAATTAAATGAGTATCTGGCGAGTTCATATCAGATCTGTGAAAATTAACATGGAGGTAACATTTCAACATATTTCATCCAGTTTGCGTCTAAACTTGTTAGTTATCCCTTGGGAACCGGGATCAAATTCGGCGTTAACACGTTAATAGTTGGTCTCCCAGAACTTTCGGGTATAAACAACGGTAAATTAACTCTCGATTAGTTCTGCGAGTGCGCATATATACGCGGTAGAATTGATTTATAACACAACCTTATAACACTTACGTTTTTGATTTTTATACTCTCTTAGAGTAGTGAATGATCAATCGATTTATAGGTGACAAAAGAATATTCAATTGTGCCTGAAAAATAAATTTAATTCTAGGGCCTTCCAATAAAATTATATCCAGCAAAGGCTGTCTCGCGTATTATGTGATGTCGAAAATTAATAAAGATAAATAATATATTTCTATAGACGAATAAATTAATTGCAATATTTTATATAATTTATTGCTATTGATTATATGGAAAAAGCATCGAAATCCTTGTCATCATCTATGATAGCTGTAAAAATTCCACTGCTGTAGATAGATTTCTCCAAGATAGGGGGAATTGGCTCATGTGGCAAACACAAAGAGTAGCTTCCATCCCCGCCCTGTTGCATTTCAGCTACACTACTTCAGGTGGATATTCTGCCATCTATCGGTTCTGGTACCTCAGTTGCCTGTAACGATACCTGGCACAAAGGAAAAGTACTATTTTTCCTTTCCAGTACCTTACGGCTTAGTTATTCGCAGTTCTAACGACAAATCACGAGAGCTTAGTAACACAGAACCTTTACAAAATATTCAGAACCACTGCATGTTCAAACTGGGCTGATCCGAAAGTGAGAATATAAATACCCTGGTTACATTTGCTTGGAAATTACTAACGTGCAGTAAAACAACCAAACATTTCAGACAAGGCGTTGTAAAATCCTAATGACGTTTTAACGATGGAGCCACAGTTACAAAATAAAGTTGTGATCACAGTATACGCTATATGACTATTTTAATACATCCAAGACGATAGAAAACAGATAGAGACGACAAGAGAGATATTCCTTTACATCTGTGTATTGTTAAGCTAATCCCAATTAATATTATAAAAGTGAATCAGTTTGTTTGGCCGTGTGCTACCGGTAGATTATATTAGTACCTCCCCCTGTACCAGGTGTCGTAAGTGGCAACTGAAGTGACGACTCCGATACTACTGCCATGGAATTTACGATTAATGACAATTTTAGTTTTATGAAAAATCAAAAGATAGCGCCAAAAATTTTAATCAGAATATACAAAATAGATTAAAATTTTTCAATGTCAAAATAACATTATAAATAAATAGATGTTTATACTCACTTAAATGTTAATGAAAATTTTAATAATAAATCTTCAGAAATTGTTGTTTATCTCATTTGTTATAAAATTATAAGTGGCATAGGTAAAATAATGCTATTTGATTTAGGAAAAACATTTGTTCCTAGTTTCCTATACCATGAGCATAAATAGATTTATGAGCCTGCATACATTTGAAAGGCATATTACTATCTTCTATAGTATACCTATATAGCAGAAGAATTATGCGAGTAAAATAAATGCTGTTGAAGTGAGAGACTTCATAAATAATATTATGATAAGAGATTGGTGTGGTCTAAATGATAATATTGTGACAAAAATTGAGAAAGACAATTTTGTTAATAGAGAGTTGATACTTAAGATATGTAGAAAAGATGGATAAAAATAGAATGACTGCACAAATATAGAGAATGAAAGTAAATGGAGGAGTAGAAGGTAGGAAGAGAGGTATAGAACGACCTAAGTGAACATATGTTAACCAGGTAAAAGAGGCATTAAAAAAGGGCCAGGTCAAGGAAGTGAGAGCCTACTCCGATGGGACCTACCTCTTTATGAATGTGAAGAGCCATAGTCTCTACCTACCGCGATGGAATACAGGCGTAATGCAAATATTTATGTACCTATGTCAATACTAACTTTCTCTATGTTCTCCACAGCATAGCTTTTTGTTCCGCTTCCATGGTTCCAGCATATCATGACTATTCTTAGGGTTCTAACATTTGCTGTGCGATATCAGATATTTTAGACTGTGGTCGCAAAACAAGACTATAACCAATGTAGTTATTGGTTATGGTGTAATAAAATGGTTGTATTATTGAAACAACAATAGCTGTAATAATAAATACGCCATGCACCTAAGAATATTGACATTTGCCAAATGTATTTGAGGCAGAGTTTGAGGCTATTATGAACGGCAACAGAAAATATAACGGGTCATTATTTTTTTGAAAATAAACATTGTTATCAATCCTCATGTCACTTCAAAAATAAATGCGTAAATATCCTTAGCAACTT
Source organism: Heortia vitessoides (assembly GCA_020976665.1). Lineage (NCBI taxonomy): Eukaryota > Metazoa > Arthropoda > Insecta > Lepidoptera > Crambidae > Heortia > Heortia vitessoides. The sequence goes on along the minus strand of JACJUM010003223.1, from coordinate 12,345,138 downwards.
TGTGACCGTGTGTGATTACATATCATTAATTTAAAAGAAATTTATATCAATTGGAGATTACTTGGGGAGGCCAATGTCCAGCAGTGGACGTCTTGTAGCTGATATGATGATATATCTATTATTAGCCGCCCCGGCAGACGTTGTCTGTCTTGACAACATATTAATCGATATATAAAGACCACAATCTGTCAAACACTCCATCTGTCAAACGACTGACAGTTATGTCAAAAACCATAGGCTTACATCAGAAAAAATAATAAAGTCGTTAAGTTTTCTATTTATTAAATATTTCGCGCGACTCTATTTTTATTTTAACCCAAAAATACCTTCTGCAATCAATACCAAAAACAATAAAAAATAAATCTGTTTACGTGACCAAGGGATATTGAGATACAATTTTTATATATAGATGGATTTAGACCTTATACAAATGTCGTCTGCATTGGTGCCTTATTCTTGCCTTTTTTTTACCGCTATGCGGCAGTATTGTGCAACAACGGCAGTTTTGTGCTGCAACGGCAGCTGTGTTCCGATTCGAATAGTGATGCAGACGCAGTGACATTACTGGGTAATGTGGCGTAATATCTTCAAGTCACAAGGTTGGCAACGTGTTAGTTATCTCCTTGTGCTAACACGAGTGAAGCTTCTGTGACATTTACTATCACGCAAAACGTATGCTTGTTTGTCGATTTAGTTCTTCAAAATCATCATTATATCAGCCATAGACAATCCACTGTTGGATATACCTCCCTAAGGTTGGATAATTTCGGCGAAAATGGCCGAGCTGAGCAAGCGTGGTGACAATCGTATAGCGCAACTTCGCAATCATAATGCTGCTTCCCATCCTCACCCTATAATAATATTTAGCGCTGTTTCGGATGGATATACCGCCATCTGTCGATTTCGTATAAAAGTATAACATTGTAAGATTTAATTTGAAATATACCTTCAGCCTTTAAATTTTGTAAGACAGTAAAATCACGTAAGGCGATCATAAAATTCTTGTTAATTCTGCATTCAGTACGCGCTATTGATAAAATATTCATCCAGCAATTACCTTCTCCACATTCTCGTAATGGCTTCTAACCGCTTGCAGCGAGTACTAAAGCTGAAACATATCCGAGAGTGCAGGTCAAAAACCGGGATAAACCTCAAAGATGCGCTCCCTCGGGATGTTTCCCGATTGTGCTTGAGTCGCTTTAAATGGTGAAAAGGCGGACGGTACTTCGGAGGTGGCACTTTATTCTCCGTGTTTACGTTTCTGAAAGACACTTTTGTTATTTGTATTCGAATAGTTTAAAGACATGGATTCTTTTATATTTGATTATCTTTTGATGTTATAAGATTTGTTTTTAATATTTTATAGTATTAGTTCGTTCAGTCTAGACGTTATAGCCATATCAAATTATTTACGATTCATAGTTTTTATGCCAACGATTTTGCGGACTTAAGTTTAACATCCCCCGGGAAGTTCGAGCTATTTTATTTTTTATATCAATTGTGTTTTCAGGCCAAGTTTCAACTGTGCTCACAATAATAAAACTCTGTAATAATAAAACGCTGTATTATTATTTCGTCATAATTTTACCAATATCATAATCCTACTACAGTTTTTAATAATATTATCAAAGTTGAAGTTTGTGATTATGGGTTTTATATTTATTTGTCTCTCTTCCACATCGTTATGACTAAACAGAACTTTATAAAATTTGGTATATAGATTACTGATAGACTGAAAAATAGAGATCTTTACCTAAAAAATATGTTAGTATATATCGTGGTATAAAGATCAGGAATTTTATTTGTCTATAAAACTAGCACTGTTGCCTTTTCGCACAGTTTAGCTATTAGGGAGTGTTATAGAATTTATTGGGATAACAAATTTTTCTCAGGGATGCGATAAAGCCCTTGCGGACGAAGTCGCTAGGAATAGAATAGTTATTGAAAATGAAAGTTAAGAAAAGGAATAAAAATATATGTTTAATATAGAATAGGCCGAATCTCATCTAGACAGAATTCGGTACTAATTGATTTGTACTATTCAAATGCTATATCTGCATTACGTTATATATTACAAAAAGATTTAATACTGCAAAAACAATGTTTATACTCTTGTTGTTTTGTTTTTACAGAGCAATAGAGTCTATATATTAACATTTTGTAAATATCTTAAATCCACATATAAAAACCACGCTATTGAAGTCGTATAAATCTGTCGTGACCATGGGAAATAGAGATCTAATATTTTATTCATATAAAAGTGCACCTCATACTTAGTCTGTCTGCATTAGTACCTCCCCCTAGCATATTTCTACTGCTAAACAGCAGTGTTCTGGTTTGAAGAGTGATATAGGTAATGACATTACTGAGTAATATGACATAATATCTTCAAGTCATAGTAGATCCTTGTGATAATACGACTTGGTTATCGAAAACATTTTTTGAATAGAATTGTATACCTTCTTAAAAGATAGTATAAAATTGTTGAATAACAAATGACTATCCCCCCTTCCTTCCAATTAGAATTTACATTACTTAAGACTGTCACCTATAAACTTGTTATTTTAACCACTATGTCTTTTTTTTATGGAGTAATTATTGTGACTCGCTGAAAGCGTACATCCCCGTTAACCCTTCTTGACATTATACTATATTTAGCACGGCTGTATGCGCTGATCCCTTTCGGGCTGAAACTGAAAACAATGTAGACGCAACTCCGCCTTTGGAAAGTTAATCGATTGGTCGAGACGACTTAGGGATACAAGTCTAAATAAATCTTACATGTGTTGTACGTACAATATTGTCAAATTGTGTGCGTGGGTGTTTCTTTGTTGTCTGACTCTCTACGATGATACTGTAATGTTGTATGTTATCATGTTTAATATGCCTAATGGCGCAGATGGTGATCATGTATGTCAAGGGTCGCGTATTCGATTCCCACCTACGACAAATATTAATTAAAGGCATTTTTGTGTTTGTTTTGTGTTTTTGTATTAAATATGTATTTAAATATTATATTTGTAATTACTCCGTTGTCTGATATCCGTAACACGAGTGTTTTAAGCGACTTATTTTACAATCAGGTCAATGTATGAAGTGTTATGTGATCTTTTTATTTTTACTAACTAGAAGCCAGCCCATGAAGTCATCTTTAAGGTATTATACAAATCCAGTTACTTAGTAAGTTTTCATTTGAATTTTTTTTTGTTCAAATTGACGTTGGTAATTTACGACTACTGTTTGACAGAAATAAAACTTTTGTTTTGTTCATAAGAAGTAAAAATGTATACAAAAAACAATAACTGCACACATAGAATGATTATTTTTAAATACCCTATCTTTATTAAAACTTTTCGTATGCCTTAAGAAAAAATACGAAAAAGAAATTCGCGAAAACCGTTCGCAACATTCATTTTTATTTATATAAATAATTATTTTATTATTTACCCTATATTTGATATTAATAATTAATAATAACAACTCTTGTTTTGGAAAAAATTTAGCTAAATGAAAAGAGTTTTAAATTGATTTAGAAGTAAATTCACAAAGGTATTTGATAAATTAATAAATAATATGTTGGGCCCAATGACGCGTTTAATGATGGTCCTATCTTTTGCGCCACAGGTAGTAAAGATGTATCGAATATATAAAATATCTTGTGTCACAGTATTAGTTGTCATAATCCAAAGTGACCTTAATTCTTTTAATGATTTTTTTGTGTATACTCGGTAGGTCTGAGTATCGGTTGTTATCTACTATTCATGCACTTAAGTTATAAAGATGACTTTAAAAATATTTTACCTAATTTTCAGGCCGTTTTTTTCTAATGCAGCAATAAAAATACATAAGCTTATGCCCGTAATAATTAACACAGCACAACAACTTTTACCGAGCCGGCTATTTATATAAGTGTCTTATACCGACTGCAAACTATTAGATGATAAGTAATTTTAATTTTTCAGTATATCTCCAGTTACCATTGCAAACGCATTTTTCATCTTCCTCGGCACTCGCATAGGCGCGATTGATTTTCTGTCAATTACATTGTCCGCCGACTGTAGACACTGGCTTGTGTTATTGAGTATCTCGGTTCGAAGTTCTGTTATTGATTTGCCGCTCAAGTAACTCAAGCAATAGTAAATTTGATATTCAGGCCCGTAAATATGTATAATTATAATAATATACTGTTTATGTACACAAAAAATTACATAAAGAAAAATAAATTTCAAAAGTTGTAATACAATTGGCGGTCTAATCCCTCCGTGCGATATTTTTCAAACTTTGGATGGACATAGACGAAAACAAAAATTGCCCATAACCACTGGCCGTAGGGCTCCCTAGACCTATAACCAATAGTAAACTCCCAACTGCTGCTGTGATGATAATAAAGTTTAAAAAATTATAAGGAAATAATAATTTAGAAATAGGAATTAATATTTGTGCTGTTTCTTAATATAGTTTTAAATATTAAGGAATATGATTGACGATTATCAAATAAAAAAAAATACTTAGACAACACCTACACGCTAGTCTAGGGCCGTGACGTAAAGTTTGAGAGCCTCTAGCCTAATGCATTGTCATGTATACCTCGGACATAAATGATTGGTTTAGTACGGGACACCATTAGTATCCTGTGTCTATATCGCTGATGCGTGCTAATGTTACATTACAGGAGCAAGTACACACTATATGGGGATCCATGTTCTAGAGGATTCAAGATGGATTAATTACTAATTTCACAAGATATAAATAAATACATTTCCACAAGATCATACGTTGACCTGATTTCGTGATAACTTCCACTTAATAAATCACAATTTGTTACTTAAATACATATATTTAACACCCAGACACAGAACAAACATAAATATCATTATATAAAAATTTGTCCTGGGTGGGGGTCGAACTTCATTTTTGGCGCATAAAATAGGATCACTACCATCTGAGCCATCGGACCCGTCAATAGGCGTATATATATAAATACAAATTAAATAAAATATAATCTATTTTCAAAATGCAATAAAGTATATATCAAAGTTTATTAATTCAAAACACGTTCTTTCAAACGTCAGCCAAAGTCCGTTTAGGCTTTCTTCATCACCACTGCTAGAAATAGACCTCCCTAAGAAAGGGAAAATTTTGCCCATAATTGCCGGGCAGCAGGGCAAGCGTGTTGGCAATGGCAGAGTGTAGATTTTCCGAAGGGGATGCGGTGGCCCATCCCCATCCTGTGCATTTGCATCCCACTATTTCGCATGGATATACCGCCATCTGTTGGTTCCGGTACTTTAATCGCCTCTTACGGCATCTATTATATGGCGAGGTACGATTCTACTCTACCGGTTCATGATCACAATTATAATATATACATCTTTAGCATTCAGACAGAACAAATCGGTGCGCTATCGGCTAAAAGTTGCACGTCTAATTTTAAAGAAATGACTAGAGAATAAACGTGCAAAATTTCGTAAACAGACGGTCGTGCAAAAATTTTCAGCTTTGACGCCCGATGTAAGATCAAACAATATTTTATTTACAATTCAAACGTTAAACAAAAAGTCAATATTTACGTTTGTCTGGAATAAACAGACGCTAATATTGGGAGAGCAGACGAGTTATTAGTGTATGCAAATATATATACAATGGTACATTGGTGCTGTAAAAGAACTTGTTTTTCGTCAAACTTGTCTGAAGTGTAAACTATAGACTATCTAAAAATTTATAGCTAACAAAAATAACCTTGTAAACAATTACGGAATACACATTTTTATACTGGATGCCTGCAAGCGAAAGTCTTCGACAAACGTGTGTTGCCAGCGATTAAATTGCATTCAAACTTGCCTGTTTGGTCTGCCTTAAATTGAATAAAATCTATCTATCACTTTATATATTGACTCCTAAATAAGTCGTTCAAAGCATTTGTGTTACGGATTACAGACGAATCATAAATGTAATATTTAAATTCATACTTTGATACTCAGACTCAGGACAAACTCAAATATCATGATATAAATATTTGTCCTGGGTGGGAATCAAACCCATGAATCGAAGCCATCGCGACCGTCAAATGTATAGTCCTATAAGCCCACTGAAAGTAGTTCAACGGGTAATGATAATATATGAAGTATTTTTGTGCGACTGAATCAGGATGAATGGAGAACAGTGAAAGAGCTAAAGTTACCATAATAGTCTATCTGATTAACAAGTAGAGGTAATAGTACCTACTAATAATAATAATAATTCGACATCTAATACATTTATCTGACTTCAAGATAAGTAGTATAAATCACCTATGTTACAGATATCATACAAAAGAGGAATTACAAGTAAAATAATTAAATACATATATTACACATTGCCTTGACACAGAATACACATGTTTTGTGTCTTATGGGATTCAGGGTCATTTGATGAACAAATGCTCATCAAATGACCCTACAAGGGTATTATTGACATGGATGGAGACAGAAAAATATTGAATTCCTAATTCCAAAATTACAAATAATGCCTTAAATACCAGCACAGACAATTGATATTACTTTACACACACGCACAAGTATTTGATATGTGTTTTATAATAGGATTGAAATGTAATATAATGGTACTATGTAGTGTAATGTAATCATAGTAAGTATAGATGTAATGTTATGTAACAAATCAGAGTCGGAATCCTAGTGGTCTAATGTATTGGCAGATCACTGCCTAGTTTAGTCTCTCACAAATAATAAATTAAAAGATTTAAGTACTGTATTAGCATTAAAATACGAGTAATGTAATGTTTGTGGAGACAAAATTTAAAATATTATTATTATATTATTATTATTATTGAATGCGCCAACAGACCCATTAAGTAAAGACCCGTATTATGCCTATATTTAATAAAAAAAAACACGCTTTTATAATACATCAAACTAAAAAGTAAAGAACACAGGCCGCGTACAACCAGGCCTTTGTCCAGCAGAGGACATCTTATGGCTGATATGATGAAAAATTTTTTTAACAAAGTGAAATAATGTTGAACTAAATATACTAATCTATAAATAAAATAAATCACGGGTTGCTAGATCTACGAAAAATATGGCACAACGCACCCCGCGTTTTATTAAAAATACTACTAGTATATTTTGTTTATCATTATTTTTACAGTTCGATTTATTGTTAAATAATATTAACTAGAGGAATACTGGAAATTAGGTAGACGGTATAGATCTACTAATGCGCATGCGGCGTGTTCTCACTTGTTCAGACACAGATAAATTTCTTTCTTCCTGATCAGAATAATAAGATAATCGTATCGAAATATTATATTGGCACCGATTCTTGATATGTGTGCAAAGTTTCAATTAAATCTGTACGTCTAAAGTGGGTCAAAATTGACTTCGGATAAGTCGGTTACAAATATACACATATACATACAACTGAAGCTTATATATGGTATGTAAAATACCAATAAATGTAGGCATCAATTCTAAATAGAAAGTGAATTTCCTATCACGTTGTTTGTTCAGGATGAACTTCTGTACTACAGAACCAATTTTAATCAATTACCTTACTGGGTACAGTTTAGTTCCAACTTAAAAGACAGGATAGTTTATATCTCAATTTATAGTAGAATTATTTTTTACCCCCCCCCCCCCCCCTTCACCAGAGGTATGCCCGTCACGAAAGTTACGCTCCTCGATTGCCCAGCGCGGCAATTATGGGCTAAATTTTTCCTTTTTTGGAGAGGCCCATATCAAGGAGTGTTCTTCCAATGGCTGATATGATGATGATAATTTTTTTTACGATAAACTCACATAGTCAAGACAAAAGAACGTCTGACAGGTAGTTTATATATACATTAAAGGGAGGGTGATTTGTTGAATACATCGATCCTTTTATCTTTACAACGATCAAAAACAACATCAAAGTATGTACTGCATATCATATTACATAGTAAAATCATTCAAGGTAGTTAAAATTAATTATCATTATCATAATAATAAAATCCGTTGGGTTCGAAACTCCCCATCGGGGGACGGAAATGACAGGAGGAAATCTGTCTATAATTGTCCACGAGCAGGACAGTCATACTAACAATAGCAAAATGTAGCTACCCATCTTCACTCTGTTTCATTTGCGCTACGCTGTTTTGGGCCGATATACCGCCATCTGTCGGTTCCAGTACCGCAGTCGTATCTTATGGTACCTGATACAAGGGGAGAAACTATTTTACTCTGCCGGTGCTCCACAACACTAGGAATAATTATAAGAACACAATAAAGACTTTATTTAACAACATGTTTATCTTTATGTGTATTATTTTCTGTACCACTATTTGCGCCATCAAGCCTGTCAAATAAAAAAATATTAAAGTTATAGTTCAAAATGATTTATCTTCTAATTTTAATCAAATATGTTTTGCCCTACAATTTAAAACGATCAATCTCTGCTTGTAACTCCGTTAGTCTGAGCGGTTGCATTGTATAATATTAAAATAAATTACTAAACTTGAAAATGCTAGACCGAAAAATTCAACATGGAAAGTTTTTGCAATAGATTTTCTTTTAGAGTATTATTTATATCATTAATTTATTTTTTATTTGGTTATCTTTCATCATTATCATCAATCCAGTCATTGTTAGCCCACTGCTGAACATAGGCCTCCCCAAAAAAGGGGGAATTTTGCTCATATTTGCTGCAGCTTTCGCGACGGGGACGCTGCTGCCCATTCCCATCCTGTGCGTTTGAGCTGCGCTGTTTCCGATGAGTATACCGCCATCTATAGGTTCCGGTACCTCAGTCACCTCTTACGACACCTAGTACAGAGGGAAGTAGTACGTTGGTACCTCATGGTTATCTTTGTATTTAGTTAATTCCTTTAAATATGATTTGAGTCAGGTAAGGTCAGGTTTTTTATATAATATCATATTCTTCATATGTAAAATTTTTAAATGTAAATATTATTAATACAGTTAATAATAAAGAAATAAAATGCATCATCATCATCATCATATCAGGCATTGTAAGTCCAATGCTGTACCTTTCCAGGAAAGGAGTAATTTTGCACATAATAGCCGCCCTGGGCGAGCGTGTTGGCAATCGCAGAACGCTGCTTGGATTTGAACTATACTGTTTCGGATACAGACAGACAGACACCAGTACAGGGGAAGGTACTATTGTTCTCTGTGTTCTTCTATACACTAACTACAGAATACGACAGATGGCAGTATATATATATATATATATATATATATATATATATATACTGCTACTTATATTTATATATATATACATATGTTTATAATAAAAACAAAGTTTGTATCATTGTCGTCATCATATCAGCCATCAGTCATCCTCTACAAGGCATCATTTCGAGGTATTGGTTAGACTTGGCGACGAAGGTGCTACCCATTCCCGCCGAATTGCAAATGACCTAATCGACCGAAAGTACTTCCCCCTTTATCAGGTGTAAGAAGCGACAGATGGCGGTAAATCCATCCGAAACAATGTAACCTATATGTACAAGGCGGGAACAAGCGTGATGGCTAACACGCTTGCCCAGTGCGGCAATTATGCGCAGAATTCCCCCTTTCTTGGGTTGGGCTATCTGCATCAGTGGATTTCCAATCGCTGATATGATGATAATGATAGAATGATAGAAAATATCAATGATGTTTTCTTTTTCTAGCGGGTGGATCATCTGCTATTAAGGACCTATCTAAGTGGCAAGAATAGTCAACATTTATTGGTAGACGCTCGAATTTATGTATGTATTCCGAACTGAGGCGTCGCGGTATGTCAATATTTGAAGTATTGTATGATTCTATTATACCCATAAGAATGATTGATCCTTCAACATAAAGGATCTTGCGTAAGGGTTTGATTAGCATCCGAATGTGTGGTTAGTATGTGAAAATATGTAAATATTTATATGCCAAGGATATTATGACAAGGATAGACAGGATGTGAGTGAACGGATAGACATTTTCTTTGTAATCGCATTGTTTGCAGAACCTTGAAGGGTTTTTCTCCGCATTCTCTGATCCTATACAATTTGAAGTTAATAAAAAAATAGGTAATACGAATTTTACATATTTAGTTATGTCGACAAATACTGTAAGCGGCAGAAGAACTAAGGAAATAAAATAATCATAGATATGTATTTAGACTGAATTTGTAAAAACGCAAATTTTCATTATAAACATCTAAGTCATTGGTGTGAATTGACCACGACCTTTAAGCCTATCATTTCAGTGTATGTATTAACATTTTTAAACCAGCCATACCATGAAGTACGGCTGGTTTAAAACCCGGCAATGCCGTAAGGCACCGGTGATGTCGTCAGGTACCGGCAGAGTAGAATAGTATCTCCCTCTGTACCAGGTGTACCCTCTGCAAGAGGCTACTAAGGTATCAAAACCGACAGATGGCGGTATATCTTTATAGCGGAATATTTGGTGGCAGAAATAGTTTAGAGTGAGTTACCAATGCAGGCGACCTTCGTATGTGTACCTCATGAAACCACTAGGATTCCTCAGGGATGAGATATAAAGTAAAGATTATGAAAGCAACGAAAGCTAATTCAAGTATAAGTGTAACAATATGTTCTACACGAGCTTGTAAAGCTAACTTTGTAAGTCAAGAAGCTGTTTCCCGCATACAGCTCATCTTATCCTCGTTTTACGTCAAGCATGATGGATGTGAGATGAGGTCGGTAGTGGTACGCGTTTGTTTCAGATAATTTTAGAAAATTGCGGTGAAGTGTTAAACAATTATTTTCTTTTATTTTTGTGCTTCTTCATAAAAAAATGAACTAATCTTTAAATTAACTAAATAGTAAAAATATATATATTCGAGTAGTGTGGCGTTTTATTTTATTTGTAATTAAAACGCCACGTGAGTAAATTAATAAACAGAATAATCTTTGTTTATAGTATGGGATAACTGTGAATCAAATTTAAGAAATCAAATTTTTATTACATTAAAAATTAAATATATTATTACTATTTATAATAAATTCATACAAAATCTTAAATTGACTTTACTTTGTCATGCGGACATCAGACAACAGAGCATACACAAATATAAATAAATAATTTAACTATTATAATATAAAAACCCAACAATATTAAAAGTGATCATGAAAAATACACACATTAAACAAAAATCCTGCAACAGCTATAATAAAATTTAAGTATTTTGTAATAAGCTTTATCTTTGTATAAAACCGAGAAACGGGACAATCCCGCAGTGAAAGTGTAAGCTGTAAAGATTAACCCGCTTAGTACAGCCGGGTACATAAAGATTAGCCGGTGCTAAATCCTGGGTCGATATCCGACAACAGAGTTTCAAAATCATAATAGAACCGACTGAATGCATATATTTGCACTTGGACGAGCTTGAGCTGCACTGTTTTGATAGATATACCGCCATCTGTCGGTTCTGGTATCTTATTCGCCTATACCTGGTACAGGAGGAGGTATTGTTTTACTCTAACGGTACATTACGGCTGATTTGTTTTTTTTTAATTTATTTTATTATTAACGTCATTTATAATTCATACTTTTGATAACTTATCATAATTACTTAATAAGATAATGCTGTTGTGAAAGCATGTTTAGCATTATAATCTTGTTTTTGCAACTTAATCATATTAAAATATTGCTTCCCAGCAAGAAAAGTGTCACAACACATGTTAGGTACAAAATGACATAATCACAAAAAAAAACAATTTTATTATTAAATTTTGCGCCCATTAATTACCAAATGAATAAGTTATTTACAAATGAAATTCATGATTAATCTGACTATTATAGTTTTTAAATTATTGACGTTTCTAATATCTGCCTCGCAAAATATATACTTCATTCAGAACCAATTCACATTTCACACAAAAATGTCCAAATTTCCACGCTTTTAAAATTGCTGATAACATCAAGTACAATATGGGTAGGATTATACAATTCGTTTAAGTTCTTCAGGATTGTGATAAAGAATATTAGAAACGTGTTCACAATGTAGGGCATCTTCGGTCACAGATCAGTTATCTGTCGGTAGTAAAGCCACATTATATGCGCCATAAACGGGAACTGCTTCGTTGAACGACGGTGTAATCTCGTTACTAGTTTTAGGATGCAGTTCACATTAAACAGCAGCTTTTGTTTTATGCGCTTATCAAGAACCCGATTTTGTTGTACAGTTACATGGAACAGTGAGGTTGGCCGTGAGGTACCGGTAGAGTAGAATAGTACCTCCCCTTGTACCAGGTGTCTTTCGGATCAATTATTCGAAAAAAGTTAATGGGAGATTGAATAACGTTCGATCACGCTAGATAACCTGGCTTTATCATGGCTTATGTATATTTACCTCCAATAACACACCAGCAGAACATATGTATGGAGAATGACCTAGGATATTCCGTGGGGTACAGGCAGAGTAGAATACTGCCTCCCGGTTCCAAGTGGCAGATGAGGTAAGAGGCGATTGAGGTAACAGAGCTGGTCAAATGTACAGGGCGGGGAGGGGCAGCAGCTTCCTCGTCGTTAAATCTGCGCTCTACGATTGCCAACACACTTGCCCAGCGCGGGCAATTATGGGTAACATACTCCCTTGCTTGGGGAGGCCTATATCCAACAGTGGACTTTTAATGGCTGGCTAACGATGAACTGCAAGAGATAGTATCGTTCGATATGACCACTACAATATACGCATATTGATCATAAAAATACTACTCTTTTAACAAATTTGCATGGATATACCGCCATCTGTCGGTTCTGGTACCTTAGTCGCGTCTTACGACACCTGGTACAGGGGGAGGTAGTATTCTACTTTGCTGATACCTCACGGAAATTTTGTGTTTGTATATAATAAATGATAATCACTTCTTACAAATAGAAGAAGTTTATTTAATTTGACCGGGGATATTTAAAGCAATTTGCAAATATCTGTTATTAAAGAAGATATCGAACGTTACAATTGTGACAACATTGTAACGCTGTTCCCAACATACCGTGGATCAGTTATATGCCGGTTGTAAAGCCAGATTATACGTCGCATAAACGCGAACTGCTGAGTTCAACAATGGGTTAATATCGTTACTAGATTTAGGATGCAGTTGGAAATCTACTGGAAATATTGTTATGTACGCGGTTAGGGACCCTTGGAATGATCGTTTGTACATTTATCTATTTGTATGGCACGCCAGGGAGCATTACTTGCTCACGTTTAAAGCTAAAATAACCCATGTAGGAAGGAAACCCAGTTATATCACAACCTCTGAATGAAGCTTATATCACAAAATATCCGAAGTCACAAGAATGGCGACTTCCTATCGATAACCTAGCGATAGCGTGAGAGCCTATAGACTATAAATACTGTGCGTACCCTTACTAATATTATAAATCCAAAAGTCACCCTATCTGTCTGTCTTTTACGCAATCACGCCTTAACTACTGTACTGAACCAATTGAAATAAAATTTGGTATACAAATAGTCTAAAGCCTTAGAAAGAATATACTGTTTAGTCGACATAAGAGTTGTAAGAGGTCGAAAAGAGGGACGATAAGTTGCATGGAAGTATCGCTATTGTTAGAGCTTAAAACTAATTATTTAGGATATTGATTTGTATCTATAAAAAAATATAACATTCAAAGTTTATATAAATTAAGAAAGAAGATATAATGCCGAAAGAAACTACTGCACGCAGACGAAGTCGCGGGCGCAGCTAGTAGACTATAATTCTTTTTTGGTGTCATATAATTTTACAAAAATACGCAGTTGTTTGTCTATAAACAACTAAATATTAAATAACGGTACTATGGGAGAGAAGAAAAGTACCTTCTCCAGTAACAGGTTTCTTAAGAGGCAACTGAGATGCTGAAACATCAAACAGCGTAGCTCGAATAAAAGAAGGTGAGAATGGTTCATTCACGGTGCCACGATAAACTCTGTTGCCGCTACTTCTACCCTCGGCAATTATGAGAAGAACTTTCTCATTTTTGCGAAGGATAATGTTTAGCAGTAGATGTTCTAATGATGATTAAATTACATTTTCCACTAACTTGTCTATTGTAATTCCTTATGTGGTAAACGCAAAATGGTAGAACTATTTACTAGCATCGCCCTGCGGTTTCACCTGCGTCAAGTTGTAGAACATTTATACGAATTTTTAATTTTTGCACCCCTTTTTAAGGGAATATTTTATAGGTGTTTCATGACTTTCATTTTATACTAAATTTAATTGTAACGTAAAGGTAAAAGTAACTTTAAAAACAGCTAAGTTCCAAACTAGTTTTACATCCCCGTCTTACCTAACTTTTAAGGGTGAAGTTTCAATAATTCGTTCATAGAGCCCCCTTCATTATAAAAGGAACGCCTATCTAAAATTCAAGTTTCTATCTCTTAGGTCTTATATGCAAAGTATGTCAGTCAATCAGTCAACTTCTCCCTGTACATATATAGATTTCATTTATAACATTTAATCAAAGTGTATATTAACTAAAGTATAACGATGATAGTTGGCGGATGTTAGAAAAAATTATACAGTCTGTGGTGCGCAAGCTGTAACTTCGGTTCAAATGCGATATAAAACTACAGCACGTAAAACATACAGGACAGCCTACCGTCTATTTCATATGGCCGTAACCGACTTACTTCTTGACAGCCATAAAAAATGGGTGAGGTCACAATCCCGAAGCACGTAACGGTAGAAAAATAAAACTAGACGTGTCTACGTGCGACGACATGATTCAGAACGATCTGATGTACTACAATGTTCTAGTTACTCTAAGGAAGGACGTTTAAACTTGTTTCTTATATTAATTACTAGCGACCCGCCTCTACTTTGCAATGAGGATACCAAATGGTTATTGCAGGTTATCCCTATGAGGCAGACATATGTATACCATCCACCAATATACCATCACGGACTTTTTACTATACTTTTTTAAGTTCTACAATAACACAGTAGTACCTTCTTTTGATCTTACTCCTCGGCTGCAGCTAGAATTTGCCCTGTAAGCTCGAAAAAGTGTCTTTTTACGACATCACATTTAAAAGTTGTCACTGAAATGTGGTCTCTTAATATAGGACCTATTTACCTACTTAAAGTGAACAGAAGTTTTGACTAGACTGTATTATCACGCGGCGTTCAATTTGCCCAATCAAACATATTTTGGGGATGGCTCTGTAGGCCTACGGCTTATAATGATGCTGATGACTTAGTAATTATACTGCACATCTCACCCTTTAAAGGATCATACTACCGAGGTAGATAAATGAGGTAACGATTAAGAGGACATTTAATAGAGATTTAGTCAAAAAAAAGTTTTTTTTTTGGCTCAATGCTTTATAGGTGCTAAAATTTTACTTTGATATGTTTCTTTGAACCATTTAATATTGCTAAACATAAAATTTGTTGATAGTTAAAATGTTCAGGAACCTGAGACTTCTCTTTCTGTTGTAGGGTATTTCTAAAGGGTACCTTTGTACCAGGTGATGTGAAAACCGGAACAGTGTAGCCTCAATTAGACTGATTGGGATGTACAGCATTGTCAAAAGCTGCGCTTTGCGTTTGCCAAAACTCTTTCTCAGCGTGGCAATTATAATAAATTTTCCTCCATTATTAGGCATATCAGAGGGCAAGCGTGTTAGCATTTACAGAGCATAGCTTTCGTGAAGGGTCACTGCTGTCCATCCCTGGCTTGAGCATTTAAGCTTCACTGTTCTGGAGAGATATTTTACCCTCTATCGGTTCTGGTACCTTTAGTCACCTCCTACGACATCCGGTACTATTCTACTCTACCGTTATCTCACGATTTTATATAATTTTTAAAGTACCCCATACTGTTTACTACACGTAGTAAGAAGCAAACACTAGTTCTGCATTAAGCCATAAAAGTAGCGATACAGTTAAGCGACCCGCTAACTCGGCAAACAATTTCTCAATATAACCGGTATTGAAATAAACCGTCTTTCATTACCGGTTATTGCGGCGACACGCGGGAACCGGACGAATTAATTAAAACAGGTTCTTTGAATATTGGATAAGTGTTTATTATACCGGTTTGTGGAGTTAATTGGAAATTTGTTTACAAAATTGTATAGTTTGTTAAAATATCAACTAACTAAACGATCATGCGACTATACGACTTAATAGCAACATCAGCTACAGTCAGTATTTGGTTGGGTGACCTGAAATTATGATTTGTGGACTACACCTTGCTATTGGTACTACTTCTTGCTTACTCATAAGGTGAAGGATGCCTGTGCAGTACTTAGATTCAAAAATGTCTGATGATGATAAATCAACATCTGATATATTCACCTGAGTCCGAGACATTTCGCTTAAAAAACTTGTTACAGGTATCACAAATATAATACTTAAATATATATTTAAAACCTAGACACATAACAAACAGCATCATCATACCAGTGATTGCAGGTCCACTGCTGGATATAGGCCTCACCAAAGAGGAAGGATTTGCCCATAATAGCCGCGCTGGGCAAGCGTATTGGCAATCGCAGTGGGTAGTTTTCGCAACGGTTATGCTGCTGCCTACCCCCACGTTATCCATTTAAGCTACACTGTCTTGGATGAATATCCCGCCATCTGTCGGTTCTGGTACCTTACACATACAACCCAGAACGTACGAAATACAAATAAAAATCCTCATTTATTCTGTGACGTCACAGACTGCACATGAATTATGACGTCAGATAGCCGTGAATTGTGACTCTACATGACGCCACTCTGGGTTATTGCCAAATTATACAGGCTTCATGGGATTAGCATTTTTTTACACGAGTCCACGTTTTGTTAGAGATTGGTGGATGGTGTTTTTTATGACGCTTGTTTGCAGGAGGTAGAACAATACAATTTTAATGCTTGTATTTTTTATATTTAATTTTATAAAACAAAGACTCGACTTTTGGGATTTTGAAGCCACACTGAAGTTTTGACTAGAGGAGAACTACGTCGATATTTTGGGAACTGCAAAGCAGATATCTATTACAATAACAATTAATTCTATAACATAACACCTCATACATTGGTCTGACTCCAAGACAAGTCACTTAAAGCACTTGTAATATGGACATCAGACAACAGAGGAATTTGTAGCTCCAGTAGTTCTCTAGTAGTCTACCTTATTTGAGTTACACTCTATCGAGGCGGAATACCGCCATCTGTTAGGTTCAAAACGTCAGGTATTATTACGAGACCTGATACAGAAGAAGGTATCTAATTTGTACCTTCCGGAAAAATAATAAAATTGATACGAATTTGTAACATAAGCACGCAAGGAATAAACATTTATATTAAAAGCCAGTCTTAATGTCAAGTTGAAGTTATCTCTTACTTGATTCATTAATCAAAAGTATAACAAACTGAGTCCAAAGTTACATTCCGAAAATTAATAACCCGCTGAATTACGGGTCATTATTAAGAAGTTTGTTAAAATTCCGCTCGGCTGTTCGCGGGAAGCCTACGTCATGGGTTTTACAGTTCTTTACAAATCTCGCCTAATGATAGGTACTGTGGATTTGTAAATGGATTCCAAAGGATAGGCCTTTGAAAACTTGCTTTTGCAAATTTCTCATTCATTTGGCACTTTAAAATGAAAAATCGAGAGTCTAAGTAACAAATATCCATCCATATTAAGTAAGTTAAGTTCTAGAACGTTCAAACGTAGAAGTTCTAGAACAAACCTAGCGTCATTTATGCTCCACTGTAATTGGTCTTAGCGTGATGTTAAATAACTTATAGCTTTTCTTGATGATGGGACTATCCAACACTGAAAGAACTTTTCAAATCGGACCAGCTCCTCATGATATTAGCGCGTTTAAACAAACAAACTCTTCAACTTTATAATATTAGTATAGATTTCATAAATTCGTACTTATTCTTGTATTTAATAAACTCTAAAATGTAATCTTAATATAATATTAACCATTCAAATTCTTTCACCCTAACAAAGATAATTCCTGGGTAAGTATCGTTTTAAAAAAATCCACGGAAATTAGGGTAATTAATCCAATTACTTTTTATATATTTACTATGAGAAAACTTCACTGTCTATTAAAAGCATTTATAGAATCTGGAATCTTCGTTAACCATCGCCAGTATAGTAAACTATGGAGAAAGACTATAAAGATTGTAAAGAAAAAAAATTTAATGTTTAAAAAATGTATAAAACGGATAAACTCAAAAGATACCAAACCTATTCATAAAAACTTTTCCAGTTAAAGCTTCAATACTACAGCAAGGTAAAGATTATATTTTATTACTAGCTGTCCCAGCAAACAATGTTCTGCCATATTCACAATATAAAATTATTTCATTATAAAAATAACTATTAAAAATAGGGGTTGATAATAGAATGGTGTAAATTTAAGGTTGTATATATTTTTAATGCAACATTAAAAAATGAAAGTTGGTTAAAAAATTAAAATGAAATGTTAGGGTTGGATAACCCTTATCACTAAAGGATATGAAACATAGATAGAAGCCGATTCTCAGATCTGCAGTATATGCATATCGTCGCATAAGTTCTAACACCGAGTATGTCAAAATTGGCAACTTAATAATTGAGCCCAATGATAACACGATATTACATTTCTAACGCTACAGTAAACGTTTTATACCGTTTATTGTTTAAACGAAATCTATTTTGCACCAACTAAATGCACAAGCATTTAGTTTTAAAATGATTTTATAAAACGTGAGCAATGTTTTCCCAAATTGTACAATGTGTCAACATTTTGACATACGCGGTGTTAGAATTTAAACGACGATATAATATTTTACCGATTCTCAGGTCAAGCCTTTTCGGAGGTGTATGGTAACTAACACTGTAACACGAGAATTATATATATTACATAGACTTGAAAATGTGCCTGTTTATGCTATAACAAAGCGGTTCAAAGGTTATATCAGAACTTGACAAATGTAAACCTTAAGCCTTGTAAAAGGGCGTGCTACTTACTGGGAAAGATTTCGAGTGACGACATATGACGTGAAGTCTAAGCAGGCAAAATCGCAGGATCATAGAAACGAAATGCTTATCGTGTTTGAGGACAAATACAGAAGTGAATTGTGCCGTGAGTTACCGGCGGAATACAATAGTACCTCACACTGCACCAGGTGTCATAAGAGGCGACTGAGATACCAGAACTAACAGTTGGCGGTATATCCATGCGAAAATTAAATGCACAGGGCAGCAGCATCCCCGTCGCGAAATCTGCGCTCTGCAATTGCCAACACGCTTGCCCAGCGCGGCAATTATGGGCAAAAAACCTCCTTTCCTGAAGAGGCAGTTATATCCAGCAGTGTACTTTCAATGGCTGGTATGATGATGATGAAAAAAGTGAAAATGTTAGGAAGTATTCCTTTTCAGATCGCTCTCAAACAAATGGTGGGCTCTCACATCATTTTCGCTTTATTCCTGTCAAAATGAGAACAAGGATACAACTTGGATCCGGGAATAGACTCCACACAATAGCACAAGGGTAACAGCGGCGAAAGGGAGGTTTCTTTCTTGTCACTTTGTTTGTATTTGCTAAAAGTTTATTTATAAAGATTGTCTTGCTTCATTTTGTGTATCTTATCTCTTTTATCTTTGTTTATTAACATAAAAATGTCTATAATGTACTAACAAATAAAATATTCTGTCTTTATAATTTATTTTTGACAAATATTTCTTTATTGTATCACAAACAGTTATATTTATCTGTTAGTGCAAAAGATTAAAACAGGTGGCGGTGTAAGATAATTTCCAAAGCTACAAGTTTATGTGTTTAAATAAATGGTTTCCAATACCTACCATTAGGTGTTAATAGAACCTATATCACCATTAGTTTGTCTTGCAGGTTCTTTTCTCGTGGCTCGTATAATGAGCCTGCTATTAACTTAGTTATAAGGCCTGTCTGGTACCGACAGACTATTATTAAAGTAGAACACTAAATGACCTATTTAAATAACTTATAACACTAGTTGTCAAGGTCAGCAGTCATTCGAGTAAAATTGTAATTAGCAAATCTATACAATTGTTTTTACGATTTGAAAGCCCCTATGATAGGCCAGGACTATTTGAATAAAAGATATATTTGACTTTCAATATATCCATTAATGGACATTCGGTTGCTATGTATATATATATATCCAAATAAATAAAATATACAATCATTACGAACATAGCAATACATATATTAAAAATATAAATAAAATATTTATATTAAAAATATTTATTAACTAGTTTCTATGCTTCCATCAAAAAACACAAAAGCATGTATTCATGAAAGCCTTCACAAGTCTCGGTCCGCTCACCGCTTTATGACTGAATTAAAGTCACACACTTTCGGACGACCTGTGCGTAAATGCGATAGCTTCCGTCATCTACAAAACGGTTTAAACTGTCTAAACGGCATGAGTTGGTTTATCTATACGGATAAATGAGCGAGTTTGTTATAAAGCCGATGGGATATGGTTCTATCAGAAATACCGACTTATTACTTTGTAGAACTTTATCTAAATAACCTGGCAGACTATAACCATGATTAGTATTAAACTAGCTATTTTATTTATTCAAATGCAGCTTTGCCTTGTGCTACAATATCTTACTTGATTGTTATCACAATTTTCAATATATGGTGCTCTTTTATAACAGGCTATGAATACTTCATCATCATCTTTATCATTGCATTGGATATCCACTGCAAAACATAGGCCTCGCTAAGAAAGCAGGAATATTGCCCATAATTTCCGCCCTCTGTTGATGATGGTAATTGCAGAGCGTAGCTTCGTGACTGAAATTCTTCTGCTTATTCTCGCCCTGTTTCTTATGCTGTACTCTTTATAGAAGTTTACACCGCCTACTGTCGGTTTCAGTACTTCAGCCGCCTATTGCCATTGCCGTTAATGTATATACGTAAGTAATCTATATTTATATTATAAAGTTAGGGAGACTGTTTGTTTATTTGAACACGCTAATCTTAGAAATCACGAGTCCAATTTCAAAAACTATTTCAGTGTTGGATAGTTCATTTAAAAAGCTATAGGCTATATAATATTAAGCTAAAGCCGTAATAATTTAATAATACTGTATCACATATGATGACACTAGAATTGTGCTATAAATTAGCGCGAGTGAAACCGCGGAAAGCTGCTTGTTACTTTATTTAGGAACATATTTATTTTTTGCTTATTATATTAAAAGAGTAAAAAAACTTCAGAGTTAATTTAGACATTTATTTCTCGGGATTCTAAAAAAATATTTTTCTGGAGTGACCTAGGCCGTATTATATTTACAAAAATGTAGAAATATCTGAATAATTTTCACGGTATTTGTATTTTTGAACGTTTGTAATAAATAATTTCATAAAATGCTGAGCCAAGTTTAAATTTTCTTTTATTAATGAACAATTACTTTAAAGATCTACTTCGTCTCGAATTTGACAGTTTAAAACAATATCCCACAGAACTGGTCGTCGAGGATTACATAAAGATGGATCGCTTTATTTCTAAAGACCATCAATATGCATGAGGTCAATTTGTTGTGATGGACTTCCCGTGTAAGCCTGGAATTAGGAAAATGGCCGCTCATGGGAGCTTTAAGATTTAGAGAGAGGCAACCAAGAAATCAATTCACATAACATCTCATACATTAATCCGGCACCAAGATAAGTCGCTTAAAGCACTTTTGTTATGACCATCAGACAATAGAGGTATCACAAATATACTACTTAAATAATACATATATTTAACACCCAGATACAGAACTAACACAAATATCAACATATAAATATTTGTCCAGGGTGGGGATCGAACCCACGACCTTTGGCGCACAAGACAGGATCACTATCATCTGCTACCATCTGCGCGATCGACCCTTTATCCCCTAACGAACCTGGGACTCTTAACTCATGAGATAGGAACACTACTTTATACGTCATAAGGCCATACTGAAGAAGGTATAATATGGCAATTCCATATAATGTTTATTTAAAAAGTATTTAATTTTTTTTTCAAAAAAGTGTTTTCTCTCTTTAGATGCTCAAATGAACTTTTGATTGAAAATTGTTAAATAAGAGGACACGATTGAATGCTCTAAATAAATAACCAGCTGACGCAGCAGGAGTTTTCCTGTCTTGACCTTATACTTATCATCAAACCAGCCATAGAAAGTCCACTGTTGAGTATAGCTCTCCCCAAGATAGGGAATTTTTTGCCTATATTTGCCGCATTGTGCAAGCGTGATGGCAATTGTAGAGCGCAACTTTGCAACGAGGATTCTGCTGCCCATCCTTACCCTGCAGTATTTAAGCAGCGCTGTTTCGGTACCTTGTCGCCTCTGCTGGTACCCTACAGCAGTAGCGTGTATTAAAACAAGCGTCAGTGAAGTGATCTAAAAACAGGCATTTATTTAAAACCACGCAAATATCGATCGTATCGTTTGGGTTAAGATTAGTGATGTGCTGACGTCGATATCACAAGTGTGTTGTATTTCTAGTAGTATTTGTCCGCGAGGCCTTTATCGCATCCCTAAGGAACTCTAGTTATTTCGAGAAGAATTATATGTCGCTAGTGATATCCTTGCTATAACACAAAGGATAAACTATGTTGAAACTTACCATCTCGCAGATCAAAATGGTTATTCGACATTCTATTAGCCACATAATATATTAACTGTACTGCATGTCTGTTTTAACTATATTTATATTACTAGCTGTCCCGGAAAACGTTGTTCTGTCAATTAAATTATATAAATTACCAAAATAACTATGAAATAATATTAATGATAGAGGGGTGAAAATTTAGGGCTATTTATGTATTTTTCAATGCCACATCATAAAAAAAACAATAGTGTCTTAAAAATAAAAAATTAAATATTAGGGTTGGATAACCCTTGTCAATTGAAAATGGGGGTATGAAAAATAGATAGTAGCCAATTCTTAGACATGCATACAGAATATTATGAATATGGTAACACTGTGACATGAGAATTTATATTATATAATATTTAGAGATATATTAGATATGTCTATCATAAAAAAAATTGCGGCTATAAATTAAGATTAAAACTAGCTAAGTTAATCTGTGCCTAAAAGTTGTCCCGATTTTATAGAGAAAATAATATATCCCACAGGAACATATTTTCGAGATAAAAGTAGCTAATATGTTGTTCCAGGCTATCAATAATCTCTGTACCAACTTATATCTAGATATGATCTGAAATTTCGGCCTAAAAGTGTCACAATCTTATGTCCACACGTCCATGCACGACTCGCAAATGTTCACATTTATAATAATTGTAGGGATTATATATTATGAAAAGTTTGGACCGGGTTTTGAAACACATGGCTTGACTGCAAAACCATAATCTAAATTTAAAAGAAAACTAATGCAGCATATGCGTAATATTAAAAAAAATAATATTTTTCTTTTCTTAGCTTTCTTTGGTCATATTTCTGCTTAAGGTAATTTTCTATTATTATTACTTAAACAACGCACTTCTGTAATGATAATTGTAATCAATTAAAAAAATATATTATTATAAGTAAGTTGAAGTGATCACTTGGTAAGCAAAACTGATGGCCAATGGAGTCGTGAGGTTATAGAATGGAGACCACGTACCAACACAGCATAGGGCATCCACCCGCAAGATAATAATAATAATTTTATTCAACAACAAAAGAAAACTTAAACTAAAATACAATTTGATACTTAAGTACCTAAACTAGGTCTAGCCCGTTCTTATAGTCACCAAAGATGGAAAGACGATCTGACTAAAACCGCAGTATCATCCTTCCAGTAGAATTTTGCCCATAATTGGTATTGGGCAAGCGTGTTGGTAATCGCAGAGCGCAGCTATCACGACGGAGATGCGACATCTCTCCCCACCTTGTGCATTTGAGCTACACTGTTTCGGATGGATATACCACCCGGTCAGTTCTGGTACCTTAGTCGCCTCTTGCGACACCTGGAACAGGATACTTTTGTATTCTGCCGGTACCTCACGGCAAAATTATTTCATATTTATATTAAAAAAATCTATGTTTCTTTAATAAATACTATCTAAATAGTTGAGCATTTTGTTGTCGGTATAAAGTATCTAGTCAAAGTTATCCCTGAGAGTCAAAGTAATTCGTACCTTCGGTATTTGTATAAATTTATTATTTATACAACATGCGTCAATATTAATAATATATATACACAAAAAATAGTAACTACCTATATATATTTTTTCTTATGGTCCAATTCCGTTTAAAAGTCCTAGCAATAACTTCACCAAACAACTATCATCAATTTCAATAAGAAAGTATCAAGTCAGTCCTCCCACGTCAAATTGTAAGCACGCCAATCTCTCAAAAGGCCTTTACTCGGCCGTAACACACGTTAAAAAAGGCCAAATTACGTTATTCCGTTTGATGTCAAATCGAGTCGGTCTATTATAAACTGATCGGCACGCAATTGTCGAGTTCTATTCAGCATACAATGTTCCTTATGAATTTTGTTCTTCTAACTTCCTACCTGTTGATATATAATTTGCCTATTCTAGTCTAGTCTAACCTCCTGTGTGATGGATTAGTACTCGCTACATGATCTTTTTAAATTTTAATAACTTTTCAATTACAAATTTAAGTAATAATCATGATAAAATTCTCATCTCCACTCTTGACACTAATGTCGATACGAAATTCCCTTAACTATTGTGATAAAACTTTATATGTATATATAGTAGGTTTGAGAATCGGTTGTTATCTATTTTTCATACATGGTGGTCCTCCCCAAGAGTTATTTTACAAAATTTTTGTGATGTGACATTAAAAAAACATACAACAAATGTTCACCAATAAATATAGTAATTCCAACTAAATAAAAAGTAACTTTGTTTGTTTTAATGTAACCTGTTCACGCTTCATCAACTCAACCATTCTCGCTAAAATTTCACTGTGAAGGATATACAGTAACATCCATCCCTAAAAAAGTACTTTTTTTACAGAAAATATTCGCACGCGCATCTGCGGATAAAAGCTAGTCTTAAATAATAAATATGGCGAAACAACGTTTGCCGGGTCAGCTAATCAAAATATAAAATAAAACATAGTCAGAAGTACATCTCAGTCTTCTAAAAGCTAGAGATAAAAATTTTGCGACTCCATCGAAGATTATATCTGACTTCACGATAAAAGGATATCCAATAATAATTATCGACAGTCCTCCATCCCTCTGAAAGGAGACGCTGCACGAGCCTGAGAGGGCGAGGGGATAAGAGGGGGAGGGATTCTAATAATAAACCCACCGTCCGAAAGCAAGTAATCAGTTACTAACTTATATATATATTAGTATTTATATGATATAGATATATAACTACGACCAAGATTTCTTGTTTCTGTTAATGTCATGAAAGAGAAGACGGGTAAAAAAGGTTAAATTATCGCTAATATTCCAGATCGAACGACAAGCATACAGTCCAAGTGACAGTAAGCATTAATGAAGCCTTTAGACGCTCGTAATATCGCAAGGATATCACTAGCGCGTTTTCAACCTTGTAACTTAAAGATATTATGTAACATTATCCAGTAATTTTTGATGCCTCTCTCCCTCCACACTAGAAAATAGCAATGGTAAGCACACTAAAAATAGGTGTGAGTGAGTTCCAAATGCAAAAGACTAGTATGTGGTCTGCTTCATGTAAGGTACCAGAATTAGCAGAGTACTTACCATCCTGGTACCATGGATGTTACTGGTACCATCTGTACCAGGTGTCGTAATGCTAAATATGACACCTGGTGTGGTGTGTGTATGTTATCCCGGAACCGACAGATGTCAGTATCCATCCGCAGCAGCATTCCCATGGTGAAACTATGCTCTGTGATTGCCCTTACCCCATCATCGCATTATGGGCAAAGTCCAGCAGTCATGTGAAGTGAAGAAGAATGGTCGTTGGGTCCGATAAAATATTTGGTAGTGTTCTTGTACTACGCGTAGAGGGAATACCTTATTTTTTTAAACCAGATTGACCAACAAGCAAGAAGTCGAAGAAGAGATTATTTGTAATTCCTCTGTTTTCTGATATGTTTAACACAAGTGCTTTAAGCGACTAATGAAATCAGGTCAATGTCTGAGTAGTTGTAGGAATTTACCTACTTACTAACTTAAAATATAAACTCTTTATTGTATACCAGGCAAAGTAATACATACAAATAAATATATAATATAATAGGCAGCCTTAAGGCAAAAAACAACTTCTTCCAGGCAATGTTAGAATGGAGAAGAGCAAATAAAACGTCAGTGGTTGCAAGATGTGTACATAGATATTGTCGTAATATATAATACGTATATAAATAAATAGATTTTTGTGATAAATAAGGAATTATTTTAATTTTAAAGTATAGCGTCTCATGCATTTTACGAACGAACGGCTTGGGTCGTAAAAAATACGAGTATAGAAAGTATATTACATACATACATCACGCCTGTGTTCCATTAGGTAGACAGAGAATATAAATCTCTACTTGTTTCGTAACAAGTACAGATATGCCGAGATTGTTCTTGGCATATCTCTTTCGATTCCCTTACTCGCATTAGTCCTTTCATACACGCTCGTTTGTTTATTCTTGTGAGACAGCACGTCTGTTGGGATAGCTAGTTTTATATTAAATATTAAGCCTATCCTCTTCGTTAGCCCTTTATTAATACCACCACCATAATCAACAGCGTTTCACAAAAATCTTAACTAATGTTCCTTAAAAAAAGGGATATCAGGGCATTTCAGGGCACACTGCAGGGATAAGTTTTAATTTTTTTTTAAGATTACACGTTTTAAATTATTTTGTTTGTGTTTTATTTCTGTTATGTGACTGTTATGTGACTGAGTGTTTTATGACTTTTAATATAGACCTGTATACTGAATTCTATTTAAATAACTTTAAAAACGGCAAATTTTCATACCAACTTTGCACCACTGTTTTAGCCTAGGTGATTTTTTTAAAATCCTTACTTAGAGCAACCCTATGTTATACAAGAAACCCTAGTGCATAGTTTCAAGTTTCTAACTCCTATAGTTTTGGCTCTGTGTTGAAATATTAGTCAGCTTCTCCTTTTATATAAATAGATTTTTCTCACAGAAACGGAAACTACACGAGCAAAACCACTTAACGGTGCTATTTGGCAATATATTTATCTATAAACTCCCTCAAACCCTAAAATACCCAGTGACCGGATAAATCCGTACAGAAATACTAAGCCCGACCGAAAGGGGAGTATAATCGGGATGCATATGTATGGATATTTCAATAAAGATGGGATAGAATTTTTAACTCTTTGTCAATATTTAAAACTCAAATAAAATTTTAATTGAATCTACAAATTTTTAGAATTTGGTGGTACAAAAACGATGATATTTTTGAACAATTCAAAACTATTTTAAAGGTTTTAAAATAAGTTCGAGTAAATTCATATAGGCTGATAGACGTTCTCTATTGGACAAAAGCCTTCACAAAAGAGAGAGAACATTGCTCTTCATTGCAGACCTTAAAAAACGTGATGGCAACACAACTCGCAGTTTCACGACGGCAATGCTGCCCATTCCCGCCGTGTTTAATAACAGAATA